>VXBR01004649.1:197913-315817 GCA_013400215.1 Cisticola juncidis
CTTCATGACCCTGCTGCTAGAGGTGTGCTGTGATTTTCAGCTTGATGACTTCTCAGTTAATGGAGCTGCAAGGATGATCCGTGGGATCTCCCGTTCAGCTCACATCTTCAGCCCATCTCCGCGGGAGAGAAAGGGAAGTGCTTTCAAGCCTATCCTACATGCTGCTGCCATGGTATCTGGTCAGGAATGGCAGTGAGCCTTCACTCCTCCTCTGGCTCCAAAAGGGCAAGAGGAGGTTGCATACTGCTGCTAAGGCTGTTCTTTCCTGAGTCTTTCTTCTCCTCACTCCTTGCTCCTCCAGCTGTTTCTCTCCAAGCTCCTTGCCTGGTGTATCTCCTTTGGCCTCTAGTCTGACTCTTGCAAAACTGTAAAGCTAATTCTTTGCACAGCGGTGTCAGGTGAACAACACCAAAACTGAAGTAGCAATATTAAAAATAAAAATCTAAAAGGTGAAATGGCATATGATGATCCTTTTCTTACATCCAGCTAGTAATTAAAATAATTTTTTAATCTTTTCTGTAGTCTGAGAAGTTAAAGGCTTTTCCCACCACCTTGTATTGTGGGCACATCTAACAGTAAAACCTTTAAAATATTTTATGTGACATAAGTTCAAAGGAAAAAATCCAGACCTCTTTTCCAGATACAGGTTAGTCCCTATTAGGGATGTGGCTAAAAGGAAGACAAAATAGGCAGTGAACTCATGCCTAGTTCAAAGCTCAAAAACCCCTTGATTGGTCAAGTCACTCTTAATTTGCTGTGTTTATCTGGCATGGAAAAACCTGGGTTTCCTTGGGACAGGTACTTGGAAGGATTTGACCCAGCTGGTGATATTAGCCTTTAGACCTCAGGGACCAGCGTGACAGCTGCTTGTGTCTGGTGTTGATGAGATGCTAAAGCTGATGATTTTATGAAGCGTCTCTGTCCCATGCATGACACTGGAAAATATAGGTTGGTGGAAGAGTCTGTCTGAGGAATTTGAACAAGGACATATGGCAATTAATAACTGCAGTGCTTTGCACTGACGTTTATTTTGAAAAGCAATGGGTCTTTGCATTTCAATTATTATTTTTAGTTTTGTTTAGCAGCTATTTAATTCTGATAAACATGTTGCGTATGTCTCTTTCACAATGTTTATATTTCGGCTTTCTCACCAAACCAACTGTTCACAGCACTTGCTTTTCCCTGTTACTAGATCTGCCATTTGCTTTGTCTCAGGCCCATCAGAGCTATTGCTAAATTAAACTGTACTCCTTTTTTCTCCAATTACTCAATGGTAAAAAAAAAAAAATAATAATTAACTATTCTGGGCTTCAGCAATTGTCCTCTGAAAGAATAAGGAGGAACAACTGTCAGAGTGATTCAGTAATAGTTTTGCATGGAGTGGTCCCTTTCTGTCACTCGGGGAACAATAGTGGATAGTGACTGTAGTAAATCCAGGCACTGCACGCCCTTGTCATCTCAATGATTGTATGTAATGATGTGTGAGCTCTTACATGGAGCCTGGGCTGCTGAAGCTGCTTAGAGCAGCTAACAAATTGAACACATCAAGTACTCCACAGGGCATATGTTGCTTAAGGTTTTGTTGTGGCTGCCAGCTACAAAAGCAGGAAAAACTCTCTGCTAAAGGCAAGATCAATTACAATTCAAACCCTTCATTTTCCTAATCCTTTGGAAAATATGTTCCTCTTACTGCATTTGCCTTGGTAAATAGGGTTGGCAAGGAGTCTGCTGAACAAAAATAGCATATTTGAAGTTCCTGAATCCAATAAGAATGGATTGAGCTGGTGCTGTTGAGTACCTAAATAAAGGGTGTAGAACGTATAAGCCAATTAGTTCATATGGCTGTTTATAAATGAGATTTGAAATAGTTTGACCATCCTTGATCTGAGAGACTTTGCCTATAGAAGTTGTATCTTCTCAGGAAACATATTTTGGCAGTTTTTAGTATAAAAACCGTATTTTATCTGCTACTGAAAACTTTTAGTCCAGAAGCATGTGACACAGAGCTTTCTCTGGTAATAATTTTAGTAGTGGATTTGTACTATAAAACCTTCTTCATTCTAGGAAGAATGAAATAGTCTTTCTTTGGTGTTTATTAGAAAGAAAACAGAGAGAAAAACAAGTGGAAGAAAGATTGAAAGGAAGAGATGTGTATGTTTATGGAACTGTAGTTAAATGGCAAAGATAAACAAAAAAGTGAGAAAAATAACAGTTACTTAAAGTGAATAGTAGAACTATTCATTTTAATGCTTTCTTCATTTTACAAGCCAATGAAAGTGCTGTTTTTTCACTGTCTTTCAACAGCAGAGCAAAGATGACAAACTAAGAATTTTGGGAGTTGTTAGGCATGCCTGATTTTGAGGCAACTAGACAGGTTGGCTACCACTGGTACCAAGGACAAAGCATCAGCTTAATTCACTGTGTTCAGGACCAATATCCCAAGTGAATGTGGGAAAACAGGTAGTTTCTCAGTTCTAAACATTTCAATATCCATGACAGTTCCCAGCAGAAGTTTACCTGTTCACTTAGACAGCTGTAAGAGCCCATCCTTAAGAAGTTCACGCTTTAATCATTAACTTACTGATGGTCTCAAAGTCTTCCTAAAAATGTTTTTTCCTCACTTTGAAGTAATTTAAAGTTTTGAGAAGTTATAAATTTAATTTATTTGAATTTGCAACTTATCCACTTATTTTTCAAATAAATCATTAGTCTTTTTAGAGAAAGTGGGGAGACATTGCTGATGTACCAAGTGTGGAGGTTTGTTGTATAATAATCTTAAAATGTAAATATTGATAATGCAACCTGAATTAAACAGTAGTTAATTGTTGAGTATTGGATGAATTTTAGGAAGGAAGGTTATAGTATTTTTTTGGTACTCCAACAAAACAATTCAACAAGATAAAGAGGAATCCATTGCAAAACAGAGGAACAAGATGTTTGAAGTTTATGACACTGCCATGCAACAGCTATTTGTAACATATATTTAGCAAAATCCATTGCAGTTTGGTTACAGTTAATTTTCATGGAGCTTGTTGCCTCCTTTACATTTCCTCCTGTCTCTCATTCCTCAAATTAATTTTGCAGAGTTTGTGTTCGTTTTTGGAGGGTGCTATACTTGTTTGCTGGTTTTCCTAATGTCTCTCCCTAGCTGCCATGCGTGATCCTGGCCAAATCACACAACTTATCTCTTAAGCAGATCAGAAGGTCTTTATTTAATTGTTGCAGTTCAGTAAAAAGTGTGATATTCTAAAGCAGGAAATATACTTGTTAATAGAAGATAAGGCAGACGATATATATATATATATATTTATATATATATACACACATATAAAGTTGTACCCCACTAAGAAGTAAAATATCAAGCTGTAATCCATTTGTGTCCTCAGTCAGAATGGGTCACTTAAATTATCAAATGAATAATTGAATGGTTTATTGGAGTGAGAGGTTGCTTTCATGTCTCATGCTTCTGGCTTTAAGGAATTCAACAAATGACTTTGTATGGCAGTCTTTCAAACTGACATGTCAGTCTCTTGTCACATATTTCACCCATCTATGACAAACTCTCAGGAACACAAACCACTGATGTTGAAAGCTATTTTAAGGCCTATTTTTACCTTGGGGCTTCTTTTGTTTTGGGGGTTGTTTTGCAGTGGTTTTTTTGCTGACACTTTCACTTCATATATAAGCCCATCAGTCCATGATATGTCATGATACTCAGGTTTTCTCTGATGTGACATTCGAATAATGTAAATTTGAGCTGTTTGTCACAAACTGGGGCTGAGGCACCATTTCCAGCAAGATTTACTCAGTGAAGCGAAGCTGCTTGGTTGAACATCGAGGCAGGCAGACCTGCAAGTGCCAGGCACTGGAGCAAGGCATGGGAAGCAAGTTTGAAACAGACTTTAAATCACATTCTGGAGCTCTGTGCTGATAGCAGTGATTTTCAGGTCCCAGCAAGCAGCGAGGTTCTCTTCAGCTAAATGTAGCTGTGCAAAGGTTTGATGTTTGTTATAAATCAGGCATCTTCTGTTGTTAGTTAAGAGAACCAGGACCTCAGGAGGATAAGTCAGCCCATGGCCTGGGATGGGTGGACACATGCCACCTGATGTGTCCCTCTGGGAGTGCTCTGTGAGGGGGTGGTGAGCAGGGTGTGCAGCCAGGTGTGCTCACTAAAGCACAGGGTGGTCCTGCCTCATCAGGTGATGCTGGAAGATGACAAACAACTTTTCAAACCTTATACAACAACGGTGTCTCTTACCTGAGGTCTCAAACATTGCTCTTGGTAATAAGCTCTGGAGTGTAGTGGTTAGAGCTCCCTAATGGGAGTCTGTCATCTGTCACTTTCCTAGAAATCTAGAGCAAGGAGTTTAGAGACAAGTTGCTGTGAGTAATTCCATTTCAATATCTCGACTGCACAAGCAGAAGTACCATGAGGGTAACAGATTTGTGCTGGACTGGTATTAGTGAAGCAGATTGTAATCTGACTTGCAGGAATTTGGTGACAAGAAACCCAGGACAGAGCTATAAAGCCAGTCCTTCTAATTTGTGCCTGGTGCTTTATCTGCTGCAAAATACTCCCGTATGCCCTGTGGAGCATTTTCTGAGGGAGGGAAGTAAAAGAAGCTGTTAAATACAGTACTTAATGTGAAACAGTGAATGTGCCACAACTCCAGGTAGAGAAGTTGTGGAAAATGTGAATCCAGCAGGTTCCATTCCATCAGTCCCAGGCGAGCAAGAGATGCAGAGAGTAGAAGAGATTCAAAGAGATTTCCACTATTTCATTTTGGGGAGTGGGATTAGAGCCCTGGAGACCACTGGCATATTGGGGTATAGTATTATGTTAGAATTACTTGAGATGTGTTTGTTTTACACAGCAGGTTGCTTTGGGAGATGGTGCACAGCTCAGAGATGTTGGTTCCAGCCATGCCAGTGCATTGAACAGCAAGTAGGGGTGTCCCTGAGCACAGGACAGAGTTGTCCAAATTGTTGAATCCTTAAAATGGTTTGATGGCCTCTGTTTGATTGGGGCCATCTAGCTCCATCCCATGTCTTTCCTGGGTATATTTTACCATGGGCCAGGAACTTGTTTTGCCATGCTGCCATGGTTGAGGCATCATTCCCAGGAGACCACTTGCCGGGATGTTTTGGAAGGTGAGAGGTTTTCCTGCTCCAGGTGCAGACAGTTTCACGGCCCTTGGCCCCAGTCCCAGGCAGTTCCCTTGGGAGTGTTTGTTTGTGCTGCAGCTGTCAGTGCTGTGGCTGGGTTAAGGCAGTGCTGTGACACAGCTGATAAGCACGCTCAAGGATGCTGGAGTAGCTGCATTGCTTGTGTGAGCCAGAGCTGTAACACAGCCAGAAACGGGCTCACAGTATTCTTATGGACCACATTCAGCACCTTGTTCAGCAAGTTGCTGAATTCATTCAATGGAATGCTTCCCTCTCCTGGATATTTTGAGGCTCTGTATTGGGCTCTAATCAGCAGTGAGAGGTGCACATAGATCTCAGAGGATTGTTCAATATCTTTTGTGCTCCTGATGCTCTAGCATGTCTAATAATGCACCAGCCTGATCCTCTGAAAGGTGGTAATGGGAACTGAGGTCCCACGTTGTAGTCACAGGCTTTTACATTCCTAAAAAATAGGAGCTCTTGACATCTTCACAGCTCCTCTTTGCTGGTGGTCTGACCACTGAGCACACATTCTTTGCAGACTGATGTGTCTTTTGACTGAGATATAAGCCTTCCTTTTCAGTACTTCATGCTATTTCAATACCGTGTTTGATAATTTTTCTTCTCATTATGTGCCTATAAAGGGAAAAGTCCTCTATTTGTTCACTTTATGTCGTGAATGATTTTTCCTTTTATCTATAATCTAACATCTAGCAGAGGAAATAGCTTGCTGCAAGAGCACGTAATAGGCCTGGAACCTCTGAGCCCAGTGTGGTCCCAGGTGTCACCATTAAAGCCCATGAGTGCTTTACTCTTGAGTTATCCTGTTGGGAAAATCCTCTCCCAAGGGAAATTACAGAAGCCAATACTCAGGATGTTTAAAACAGGAATGACAAAACAGAAAGGAACATAGTTACTTGGTGTCCACAGAGCTTGTATGCCCCAGGAGATGTTTATTTCAGTACTTGGTTTTTCTAATGCATGATTTTGTCAAAGGGAATGTTGCGTGTGCCAGTCTAAAAAGTTGAAAAGATTTGTACTAACTTCAGAATTTATTGTCCTAAATAACTGACTGTATAGGAAAAAAAATCAATTTATAAGCAACTTACCAATGCATGCCATGAACCTGAATGGTTTCTTCTAATATGTTGAGAACAATAATGATTTTGTTGCTAACAATGATTTTTTTTGTTCTCAAGGACTAGATTCAAGACAAAGAAAGGAGCTGGAGGAAGAGCAAAAGATGATTCAGGTTGTCCCTGAGAGCACACAGAGAGACTCATATTCTTCCCATCTGGTTTTAGACACGTGGTCTAGGGTTCTACATTAGAAATGTGATTTCTGTAGGCGTCTTGTCTAGACAACAGCTCGGGAGAGATACTTCAGACCTCTCTTTATTGACAATAGAGAGAGCTTAGGGAGGGTACAACCCTCATTTTGATATCTGAGGTTGACATAAGCCTTTGAGACTAATTACCTTTTTTAATTTGTGGATGTCAGTTATGTAACAAACATGAATTAAATATTAGCTTGAGCCATATTAGAACTACAAAAAATCTCCTGCAATACAATTCTAAAGCCTATTAAAATGTGTCTGTGTAATTAGTCTCCAAGCACATTGTTGTCTCCTCCTTTCTCACTCCCCATTCTTTTATTTTTCCTCTTGTTTCATTTTTCAAGTCCTCCATGTACTCCCTCAGTTCAGGACTCATTAATTCTCCATGTCCTATAATGTGCCTGCAGCACTGTGGGATAATAAAATAACAGTGTGAAGTAATAGAATGCTGTTCCAACTTGCAGTAAGCAAAAGGCGAAATGTTGTCTCGCTTCCATCCGAACTACAAGCAGTGCAGATTCATTTTGAATTAGGTGCCAACTGCTGAACACAGATACATTGAAGGACAGCCCCAGGCTGTTTTCAAACAGAAGTGCAGACTAAATGAATCCTTGCTTGGGATGCTTGGAGGCAGCTGGATGTATATTGCTTGCCTCTAGGCTTATGAAGAGTGACATGTTACACAGTTTTCACACCCTTTCAAATATACATGGTGCCAAGTGATGCTGATGTGACTTGCTGCTGAAAATACTATGTGGTTTTATGGCCTGCATAGCACCTTAGCCAGCCCCTGGCATCACTTCCCCTTGGTCCCTGCCCAGAGCCAGTGATGTGTACATTGGCAGGAGTAGGAACAAGAAGGTCTCCTTGTCTGCTTATTGATGTCCAGGTGTTTGAAAGATAAATTAGAATTTATCAGTCAGTAGAATTGCCTTGGTAAATTTTAGGGCTTGATGTGCTTCAGTGGTCTTAGATCTAGGGGGAGGTTAGCAAAGCTTGGGGAGAGGGACGTGCTGCTGATAGTGAGCACAAAGAATGCAGAATTCATGGGCCACAAGGACATTTGGCAGAACTCACAAGATATAGCAAAGCCAGCTAATTTCAGCAGTTGTGCTGAAGTCAGCTCTGAGTGGGTAGAAAGCAATTTTATGGGGGAAGACCATGACCATCCCCTCCCAGCCCACTGACTCAAGAAACCCAGAGACTCAAGAGACAGGCTGATCACTGGCATGGGAAGTGAGAGCTTCATGTAGCCAGTCAAAGGTAGAATCCTGTGGTCTCTGCCAGTGGGACAAAGATATTTCCTTGCTCCTTGGCCTTATCAAAGTTCCTGGGGGTACAGGATTAGCAAAGGGTGAGTGAGGGAGAGCTGCAAGCCCCAACCAGCAACTCTTTCCCCAGCAGTGCCCAGATCTTTTCCAAAAACTATGAAAACCTTGTGGCACTTTGTCATGGGTTAGCACTGGCCAGATGTTAATGCACCCATGAATATATGTTTTTTCCCTAACAACTACTGTGGGATGTGATCAGGAACAGAGCAGAGCAGGCCCAAACCTTGAAAACAGAAAACAAAACTTTATTACATTATGGAATGGTATNTCCTCAATGAACCAAAACCTTGGGTTTTAAATCAAACAATCATTTAAAAAAATCACTAATCTTCAATTCAGCAAGGGAGAGAGAGGAGTCTCTCTTGCACCACAGACTGCTCCTCAGGAAACACAGGTCCACCCTTTATGTGTTTCCATGTCACCCGTGGCACTGCCTGGAAAAGTTTGCCAGGATGACACTATTTTTTCCATGTCCAGTGCTCTCACCACTGTCCATGGGCCAAAACTGCATACAGGGCTCTTTTAAGGATTCTTGCATGCCGAGCTCTCCCCGTCTTTCTCCTGGGGCCGAGGGTTTCTTCTCTGCAGGCAGAGGGCTCCACCACACCCTCCCCCTCTCTTCTCTGTTCGCTCCACTCTTAAAGTGCCAGTCACTGCAGCAAAGTCGAGCTGGCATCCATCCAAAAAATGCAGTTTATGTTCAAGGAGACTCGAGTTCAGTCTATGGCTAACATTATGCAAGAAACGTCCAGCCTAAAGGCCACTCCCCTTTCTTCTCTGCCTATCTGAAGTTCTTTTCCATCGTCTATTGTCATCTCGGTCCCAGGCTGTTTCTCTCTCTCTTCTGAAACCACTACCCATGAGAATCAATGTCTGGGAAAAAGTTTCCTTCTGCCAAGAAAAGGTTAACAGTTCCTGGCTCCTGGCAGGGTCCTGGACTCCGCATATCTTTACACAGCTGGGAACTTCTCCTCTCCCCTTCCCCCGTTCTTTCTTCGCTGCTGGCTGCTGCCAACGTTTGAAAGCAGCAGTCTCTCTCCTTGGGGGAGGGGGAAGGGGGGGAGAACAGAAGGCAGCTCCACAGTTTTCCACCCCTCCATCCTGGATGGGGCCAGCTCAGCTCCAGTCTTGTTCACTCTCTTCCCCCGCCGTGGCTCCGGCTTACTTTGGCTGGGCCACATGGTTCCCCTCCCCCACCCAGCCACGTGGCTGGGCAGGGGAGAGAGGTGGAGATGTTTCTCCACTCAAACCAGGATCTAAAAGAGGCCAACCCCCCTGGAGTCTCTGCTTTTAACCCTTTGTGTCCTCAGAGGCGTGTCCAAACCTCCCAGTAGCCAATCCAAGTGCCAGCACAAAAACCAACCACTGATTTGCCTGCCCACAACCCCCTGGAAAATTCACCTCCCCCACAACTACGACACACTTGATGGCATTGGTGAATCCTTCTTCATGAAATATGTGAAAAATTCAGGTTGTGTCATCTTTCACTAGTCCAGCAGGATTGGCAAGAGTTAGGGGTAGTTCCTCATCGTGTTCTCACCTAACCAGTAGTTTTGGCACCTGACTCATTTTGACTGAGTGCAAAGCTGTGAAATATGGGGCTGACTGGAATGGTTTTTTTTCTTTTGCAGAGTTATGTCCTATTGAAATCAAAAGCAGATACTATAGATATGTGGGATTAATGTCCTTTATTCCCTTGGTTGCCTGAGAGCCCAAAGTATGAGGGTATCCTCAGAATATGCTTAGGTGGTATCTACTTCCACACACATTTCTTGGGAGCCAAGGCTCATGTGGTTTCTTTAATTTAAAGCATTGTTGCAAACTTGCTGCAACTGTGTAAAACAAGCATTTAGGGTTGAATCCAAGAGCTGTGTCAGGGCTCCCCCAGCACTTTGCCTGCTCAGGGCACTGCAGAGCACACGTGCCATGTGTGTATGGTGGCAGAGTGCTCTGGTGCATGGGGTCTGTTTTGGGGACCCAGCAAGTGTGAGGGTAGAGGCTGTGCAGCTGTGAGCTCCAAACCCAAGCACTCA
The DNA here is from genome assembly GCA_013400215.1 of Cisticola juncidis. Classification (NCBI taxonomy): domain Eukaryota; kingdom Metazoa; phylum Chordata; class Aves; order Passeriformes; family Cisticolidae; genus Cisticola; species Cisticola juncidis. The sequence goes on from VXBR01004649.1 coordinate 207,780, forward strand.
AAGGTCACAGCTGTGGAAGGTCACAGGGCCTCAGCAGTGGAAATGGTGGTGGTTTTGCCTTAAACATCAGATAATGGCAATTTTGTTTTACATTATTATTTCTGAATCTTCAGGACATAAACACACTATGTTTTAATCAGTTCAGAATGGGGTTTTTAAGAGTTTGAGGTTATATGCAGCCAAAAAATTTAATTACACTGTTGCTAAAATACTCACCTGCTCTGAGTTCCTCACAGGTAGTCCAGTGTGCACTGAACTAGAACCAATGGCTGTACAGTTTTACTGAGATGTCTTCAAGAGGAAAACAGTCTATCTACTAAAGCAAAAAGCTTTGTCATCTAAATGTTTACATTTTGGTATTCTATTTTTTCCTTCTCTGGCAGCTGTGATTGTAGAACAATCAAAATTCTGCTCATCAAGTAGAGTTCTCTCAAAAAGAACTCCAAAAAACATAACCTGCAAAGCAACATTTAGAAGACCTAAAGCGAAGAAGGAAAGGAGCTGAGTCAAAGTCTAGCCTGTGTCTGAAGTAGACTCTTTATTCCTTGTAGAGAACCTTCTGAGCTTTTATTTTCACACCTAGAGTTAAGTAGCATGAATAACCCCTAGCTAAAACCATAGTTACTTTACTCATTCTACTTACATATTTTAAAAATTCACATGAGATGCCAGTTTTTTGGAAGTGGCATTCAAAACCTGTTATTCTTTTAGCACAAAAATAGTGCTAAATGGGCATTAAACTATTTCAATAGGCACTAAGTGTGTGGAGTTTTGGTAAATTTTTCAGTATGTCTTTTAGATTTAATACATCTAACTAAAATCTTTGTCTTGCAGGTCTGAGTACAGCCGTATGTCCTCTACCAGCAGTGAGTATAACTTTGAGATTCTTTTTTTTAGATTAATTATTATATTTTCTTTTGTTCTGCTTGCTAATATTTATTAACATCAGCCTGGTGTTATTGACCGAGTTCACTTTGACACAGTAAAGCCCCCATTCCTTCTCTGCTTGGATCTATGTGTAGAAACAGTGTAGAAAATTAAACTGTTTGATACTTATGACCAAAATACAAACCATGTGTAAAGTCCTAAACATTGGCGCTCACAAGGACGCAAGGCAAAATGAGAACAAAATCTATAGACACTGTGTGGGCCAGTGTGAATTGGCCCTCAGGCCAAAAGAGTTTGCAGTGGTGAATGTCATTAGAGCTGGGAATGCAGGAATAATTGAATGTTTATTGTAAGCTGATGCCAACAAAGCACTTCAGAGCGACTCTAGTGAAGTTTTTTTTTTTTTATTTCAGAGATGGTAGATGATCTAGTAAGTGCCATAGTCTTTCTAGAGATTTACAACACCAGTTGATTTTCAGGTTATGCAACTGATAGAAGACTAATTTCTGTGTCTGTATTATTTTTTCTTTATTTTTCACCAATGCAAAATTATGATTTTTTTTAAGCAACAAGGAACACTATTTCACTCCATCTACTTCCTTAGTTGTAGAATACCCTGCATCTGCAGCACTTTGAAATGCAATAATGCTTATCATGCACGACTGCTGGTATCTCTCCTTGTCCAAGTGCAGAGTGATGTCTGTCTGCCTTATTCACACATAGATGTGAGCTTTATTTATGCCAAGCAAGCACATCAGAATTCCTAGATGACAAGCTGTGTTTTATAATCTGGATCTTTAACCACCATGAAAATCAGAGAGGAAGAAAGCTGTCAGTTTTGTTCTCATTCACACATTCTGGCTGAAGTGTGGAGAGGGTTATTTTCCATCTCCCGCAGTCTTCACTGAAAGGCTTTAATTGATTTCAACAAGAGCTTGATGAGACAGCACTCGTAATGTCTGACTCCTGAGCTGATGTGACTAGCAAGGAACTTGCTGTCTTTCCTCCATCTGCTCAGTGTGTGTGTGTGTCTGAGAAAGAGAGAATTTAGTGCAGCTTTTTCCTAAATTCTGTTGTTTAAATAGATTTCTGGATTCTCACCATCAGGCATAGTTTTTGAAATGATGGCGAAGCAAAATCCAGGCAATCAGCTTCTCTGTGATAATGAAGCAGATAGGATTTACCTGCTTACACAAGATGTGTGGCACACCATCCTGTCAGCTGACAATTTCAGGTGATGGCTTGGGGAATATGCTGCCAGCTTTCTCCACTTTTTGGCTGGTGACTTACAGTTACTTGCTTAATGGAGGCAGATTAGTTCAAAAGACAAAGAGCAAGCAGAGTATTTCTCATTTTAAAGTTTGGTCTGAATCCCTTAAAAACTTTGCGTGCCCGCTGCACATTTTACAAATAAAGATAAGAAATTGTATTTGTAAGCCTTGGTTTAAATGAGGTTTTTCTAAGTGGAATGAATCTTTTGTTACGTGGCAGCTGCAGCGTGTCATGTTAACCATGGTCTCCTCCGTGCCTTGCTGGCCACTGCTGTCCAGTGTGTGTGGCCACTGCAGTTGTGTTTCAACACCAGTAATTTGTCAGTACAAGGAGGGATTATCATTCCAGCAAAGACACACAAGTTCAGGAGACAGGAAAGTCTCCTTTCTCTTTTCTGCTTCCAAGGCAAATTATAGTGATACAGCTTCACAAGTAGCAGTATTTAACTTTGCTTTTAGAAGGGTTTGTGGGGTTGGTTTGTTCAGACACTGCAATAGTGACAGAAGCGGTTACATAAAAGAATTTTGGTCAAATAGAAATACTTTCATGTCAGAGGCTGGTAGTGGGTATGTAATGCATTTTAAAAAAGGATTGTTGGAGAGGAGAGATTGAATAAAAAAGGTGATTTGGACCTTTTAATTTCTTTGGGGAAAAGATTCAATAAGTGGTGTCATTCACAGTAGAGAAAGCAGTCTAGTCAATGATGCTGTTAGGCCCTGGTGTATCACAAAGTAAATGTTATAAATTAAGAAGGAAAGATTCTCCAATACCTGTATCTGCTTCACCTGAAGCTCCTGTTCTAATGAAGTTTATCTAAACCAGAAGGATTACAGGCTAATTTGGTTTTACAGGAGTCCTATTTGGTGGTACCAGTGACGCTCCAATTTCAGTGTTTAACAAATTAATGATCTTTTCACTTTCTGGATTAACTCCATCGGACACCAATTTTCCACAGACATGCCAAGAAAAGGTTAAGAAAAACCTAGCAGGTGAATCAACTACAGCTTCTATCACAGCAGCTGAGCAAACTGCAGGACTTGGCACCACGGCAAAGTTGTACAGGAATTCCAGACACCCCAGTGGGAAGTAAAACCTCATTGGCTGCTAAATGGCAGTGGCAGGATCATTCTGTGTTTATTTCTAGTACTTTTTTTCCCTGAGCACATGGCAGCAGCTATTGTGGTCAGTGTACTGCTTCAGCAGTTCAAAGCCCTGCCTGGTGGATTGGTTGGACCTTGGGTTTTAGGCAGCCTCTCACTTCTTTTCTTCTTTGCCCTTGTGTCAGCTTCAGACAACCAAAACTTTTTTACTGGCAGTATTCATCAAACATTTGTGGTTTTGTACAGCAGGTAATTTGGGGAAGAGTACCAAAGTCTGCAGAGCGTGTGTATTTCAGCAAGAAAAGGCAGCAGGTGCCTGCTGTGCGGGTTCTGGCTGTTGTCAGGGTGACTGTGTGCCACTTTGCCTTGTCTTATTGAGTTGAGTAAAAAGGTCACACAAACCTGTCTGCAGGATGATGCATCTGGAGCTATTACAGCTTCCAAAGGTTCAGCAGTGTGATTTCAGTGAGGAGAAATGCCTTTTTCTTTTTTTTTCTTTTTTTTTTTTTTTTTAACCTGAATGCTGGTGTGTGTAGTTGCTTTTTCCTTTATTCTTTAGGAGGAAGAGTGTTTTGTCTTGTTGGGATGTTTGGCCTATTGGCCTGCCCTTCTTTAATCTAGGAAATGTATTAGCCTTCTTTTTCCTCATATTTTCAATTACCTTTTCAATTATGATTTTCAGTGACCATTAGAGATCCCTAATTCTATATGAGAGAGAATTGTGCTAGGCACTTTACACCCACAGAAGGGACCTTTACCTGAAGTACATAACACCAAAATATAAAGACCATAAGTGGCATATGGATACAGACAGTCAGAAACACAAAGGAATAATTGTTATTGGCACAGTAAACAACAGTCTCTGTACATCACCATTTTAATTATCTTTAGATTGCTTTGAGCTATGTGTTTCAGGGATGATTTTCATCTAGGGAGGGGGAGTTTTGATGCGGGCTGCTCATTGCCCGTTCTGCCATATCTTTGCATTGATGATAATGGCTCTTCAGAAAGACCCAAACCAGAAGTGGACATTTTGAAACATGACTTTTGTCATTTGTAACATTCACAAAGGATGAGAGGAAATGGCCTCAAATTGCACCAGGGGAAGTTTAGAGTAGATATTAGGAAAAATTTCTTCACTGCAAAGGTGGTCAGGCATTGGAATAGGCTGCCCAGGGAAGTGGTAGGGTCACCATCCCCGGGATTGCGTGGATGTGCCACTTGAGGGTGTGGTTTAGTGGTGAACAGGGTAGTGCTGGGTTAATGTTTGGATTCAGTAATCTTAGAGATATTTTCCAACCTTAATGATTCTATGATTTGAAGTATTCCACACCTAATCAGCTCTGGAGCCAATATAACTAGGTTGTCTTAGAAATAATTATGGAAGTGAATGATTTTTTTTTTTCCTTAACCATATTTAGCCTGGTAGTCAGGTAGCTGCCTGGATACAATTTGTACTGGTCCAGCTAAGTTGGTAAATGAAATATAAAAATGGTTCTATGGGATAAGATGCACGTTTTTGGAAGATTTTAGAGCATGTGAAATCATAGAACCCTGGAGCATGCAGTAGTTCAGGTTGTGCTTCTCAGTGAGGTAAAGGGCTTGTCACTCACCTGCTTTGCAGTTGTAAAACTGGTAATTCAACTTCCCCTGCTCCCCTGCCTTTTCTTTAGCAACTAGAAAACAAGCTATGAGTCCTTCATATTCGTATGAGGGTGTTCATATTCTTTTGTGGCAAACCTGAGCACTGGGGTATTAAAATTTTTATTTCCATGTTGCACATACCCACGTTCCTAGCCCATGGAATTTCACCCGCTTTCTGGTTCTAGAAATTAAGCATAAGAAAGTTTGTTTTGGCAGTTATAGAACATGTGGGTTACTGCACATGTTTCTTTTTAATAAATGCTCTGTTTGATATTCTGTTTCTATACTGGTATAAATTCAGATCTTTGTTTGGGGATTTGGTCAAGGTTTGGCCAGTTTTGTCAGTGTCATCTGCATCAGCTCCCCAAGTCTGTGACCCTGTGGGAAGTCCACGCTGGAGCAGACTCCTGCCAGAACCTGCAGAGCCTTGCAGAGAGGAGCCCATGCTGGAGCAGGTCTGCTGGCAGGGCTTGTGAGCCCATGGGAGCCCACGCTGGAGCCTGCTGCTGAAAGCCTGCACCCTGCAGAAGGAACCCACACTGGAGCAGTTTGTGAGGAACTGCAGCCCGTGGGAAGGACTCATGCTGGAGAAGTTCATGGAGGACTCTCCTGTGGGGGGGACCCCACCCTGGGGCAGAGGAAGGACTCCTCTCCCTGAGAAGCAAGGAGCAGCACAAATGCTGATGAACTGGCTGTAACCCCCATTTCCCATCCCTATGTGCCATTGCAGGGAAGGAGGTGAAGAATTGGGAGTAAACTTAATGCCAGGAAGGGGGGAGGGGTGGGGGAAGGTGTTTTTAAGATCTATTTTACTTCTCATAATCCTACTTTGATTCTGATTGGTAATAAATTCAGGTAATTTCCCAAAATCAAGCCTGTTTTGCTCATTACAGTAACTGGTGATTGATCTCTCCCTGTCCTTAATTCATGAACCTTTCATTAAATTTTCTCTCCCCTGCCCAGTTGAGGAGGGGAGGGATAGTGTGGTTTTGGTGGGCATCTGGTGTCCAGCCAAGGGCAACCCACCACCAGATGCCATGTAACAAAAGCACAGGGAGAAATGGCTTCCTGTTATTTGTGTATCATTTCAAAATCTGTCTTCAGTGAACTGTTAAAGGTGATGAAAACTAACCAGCAGCAGGAATGGGAACGGGTCTGATTTTGGCTTTGAAAAATCTGTCAATTCAATGCTTGAATTTCATAATACAGTCGCCTACTTTAAGTTAGGTTATTCTGATTGATTCTGACCCAGGCACTGCTGGACTGGGTATCTTCTAAGTCTGTTTCTCCAAACAACATAATTTAATGAGGGCAAGGATATAATTATATTTTTTATTGCTATACAAAGATACACGGTAGTATATTGTTTCTTATTTCCACAGAGAACAGAGATGCTTTTGCGATGGCTGGCAATAAGCTGTATTAAATACAATTACAAAAACAATTTACAGCAGGCTTGCCAGCATCATACTGCATATCCAGAAGGTGTTATTATAAAAGGAAGACTAATTAAGGTATGAGGAAAACTGAAAGAGGAAATTGGACCCAAATCATGTAGAGTCTTAGCCTGCAGCATCTGTCAGTGTTGCAAATTCAGGTGTTTTATATAGTAATGAAATCTGAAGTGTCAGCTCCTGTGGAAAATAAAGCTGTGGGAAATATAATACATTTTCTGCATATCTTGCCTGGCTCATGTTATGATACCAGGGGTAAAATGCAATGCTGCTTCCCACTGTGACAGGGTGAAGAAGGAAAATGTCACTGGTACGTGCAACCTACCAGTCTTTGGCTGTGAAAATCATTAATGTAGCTGCTTGTCATCAGATTCCACTGTGGTGCAGGACCAAATGCTTGCCTAGAGGATAGAAAAGTACAGTACTGATCCACAGAGAGTTGAGCTTGGAAGGCACCTCTAGAGGTGAGGCACAGCCATGTGTAAGGACATGCACAAAAAAATGGGTGAAACTTGAAATCAAACCTGGATTTGACTTTTGCATTCCAGTGACATTGACCACAATCATAACATTGCCCTTGTTAAGACTGAAGTTCCTATTCCAAATTTGTCTGGCTTGGAGTAACCTGTATACCTCTGGGTTTTTTTAAATTCACTCTTCAGGATCGCCAAGCTGTGTGTCCCATGGCTTAATTACTTTCTACTGGCTTGGTGCCAACTTGGAATTTCTGTATCAAGGATGTGGGAGTGTACCCTAAACAGTTACTGGACCAGAGTTATTAAAACATTGTTTGCAGTTGTTTTGTATACTCTTTTCTGACCACATCCAGTCAGGCTTTTTTTTTCTTGTCATACAGAGACAGCAAATGAAAATTGGACTAGTTATTAAAAAAGAATAATATGTATGGATGACAATTTAAATGTTTTTCTAGCTCCTTTTTTAAAGCCCACATAGTTATAATCAAAACCATGTAACCAAATACATCCTCATTTTTAATAATCCAAACATATTTCAGAAGCATAGGAAATCTTTGGTAGACACTGAGCTATCGAGTGACATACAGTTGTAGTAAAATATTTCAGGAAATATGTCAGAGAAAGTTAAATTGGATTATTTGGTGATGTGGGTTGGATTTCCCCCTGTGGAAGTGTTACTGCTGCTGTCCCACAAAACCACAAGGAGCTAGGCAGCCATTTAGTGGGCATTGTAACCCTGAGAAATGGGTTGCAGGAAAGATCTTGGCACTAAGTTCAGCTGGTACAGTGATGAGAATGATCTGGAAATTGTTGCTATGTCTGCCTAAATTGTTAAAGCCCAGAGAGGAAAGCTAAAAAAATAAATCTGTCCCATGGCAACTCCTGACTCAGAGGCACTAGTTGGGGTAGAACAGGAAAAGCCATCTGAGTCACCGAGTCAAATAACAAAACACTCGTGAAGGCTGAAGCTATTTAGGCAGTTTCAACTAAATGTTGCCAATGCCAACAGTTCCTTTCCTCATGGCCATAGTACATTATCGTAGGGTACTTTCTTTCATCTGAACTTCTAAAAATAAATAAATACCATTTGTTTATGCATGCTTAGTGGAAACTAGGGCATTTGGTAATAGTGCCACATTCTAGAGCAATAGATGTGCTCTGCTGCCTTGTTTTCATTGGTACACTTTGTAGTTTAGGAGGGAAAAGAATTGTATCTGAAGTTTATAAAATGTTAATGAAATGTTTACCAGGTGACTCCTGGCTGCCATCGTAGGGGACCAGAATGGAGCACAGACAACAAAGCATGCTTTCTATTCCTGCTGGTAGGGGGTAGATCTTTTGAGCCACACGCTGCTGTCACTTGGAAGAATTATGAGATTCCAACTAATTTTCCACTGCTGCCAAGTCCAAACAGGTCCTTTGCTGTAATGCTGGTATTGTTCATTGTCTGCAGAGACACAAACATGGCAATGCTGTGCCATGCCTCAGGGTTTGATCCCATATTGTCTTTGGTTGTGTCTTCAGTGTAAACATTTTGGTGTGACTTCTGCCTCCTCTCTGGATGGCTTTCTCTGCTAGATCTTTGTGGTCTTTCATATCTTTGTGATACCAGGAAGATTTGTGCAAAAGCACAGACTGATTAAAAAAGATCTGACACAAAATTAACATTTTTGGCCAAACTAGTTTTCTAACAGCTACCAGAAGGTACAGTCCTTATTACTCCTGAAGTCTAAGAGCTTCTTTCCAGTATGTTCAGCCAGCTCTTTCAACTTGCATCTAGACCTGACACATGGGAAGCACTGGAAACACTTAGCTGAGAATAGTAGGGGGAAGAGTGCCAGCAGTAAAGTTTTAAATTGTCTTAAGCCCATCATAAAATCACACTTTCAGTTAACTAAAGTACATTGTGTGTGGTATGGAGCTCATTGTTGGACTAAATTAGTTAGCTGCTCAAGTGTGCAGTGTTTTTTTGGGTTTTTTTTTTAAGGCAGTGTTCTTTCTGCCCTTTTATAAAAACCATTTTTGAGAATCGTAGGTTTTGACAGGAGTGGAATTTTAAGAAAACACAATGCCTATAATCAGAGGACTTTGGAAATTATGGTGTTGGATGCAGTTTTTTACACCTTTTGATTTGCTAGTGGTTGCTGATGGGAGGTTTATTATGTAGCAATTTATTTACGTAGTAATTAAATTATACATACAACTTGTAATTGAATTACATGTTGCTGCTCTCTACAGAATCTGATATTTATACCAAATATCAGTGTTTGGGTTCTTGCCAAGAACTATGATCCTTATCTGTGGTTGAGGAGAGTATTGAAGACTTCAGTGCTCTCCAGAGGATAAATAGATGATAAGGCTGTTGGGTTTTTAAATTGAAATTTGGATTATTTCTAACGATGTAACATAATGTTCAGCGTATTTTGAGGGAGGAGAACACCAGGCAGCCAAAATAAAGAGCACATGGAGAAGCCCAGAGCATTGGCAGGAAAATCATTATCTTACAGGGTGTTTGTAAGGAATTGCCAAGCAGCTTACTTGCTTGTAACCATGGTGTGAAAGCACTCACTGTGAGTTCCTAAGTTTGCTTGCATGAAGACCCCATACACTTTCTTCTCAGAGCTGGGAGTCCTTTCTTCACTGGATGCTTAATATACAGTAAGCACAGCCTCTGCTTTGACTTGCCTCCAGGCTCCATAAACCCTGGGTGGAATACATACACCCAGCAAAAAGTGTCAGGGACATGGGATTACACATCCAGAAAGACAATATGGCTTTCTCATCCTTTCTTTTTAGCCTGTTTCTGAAGGGAAACATGATGTGGACTTGTGCCATCTTTCTTCACAGAGATGGTAACTTCCCACAAGTTTCATTGGAACTGAATGAAATACACTGGGACAAGAGGGAGAAGAAATACTAATATGAGTTCAAGTTACCCCTTTTCCTGACCTACATCTGGACAGTCAGCCTACAGGCAACACACACATCCTCTTATACTGAGCATGAACTGTTCCTTAGCTACCAGGTAGTGAGGGGATAAGTGAGAAATCTGCAGGAATGTGAATGAAGAGATGAGAGAAATGGGGGCTGAGAAAGTATCTGTGACTTAAAGAGTGACTGACTCTGTGCCTTGGTATGAAAAGTTAGAAGCCTGACTAAAGGAGTCAAAGAAGTTGGTTGTAGAGGTTATAATGGAAGACATGATAATCATGTAGTTCAAGATCTTTTCTTCCATAATGCCTACCACAAAAACACTTCTCATTTGTGGACAAGGAGTACAGCAAGATAATGCACTAGAATGAGGTGATGCAGGTAGGCCCACACAGATGAGGCACCCAGGATGGCTGTGTGTACAGTGCAGTGATTGGCCTTACTGGAGGTTTGATTCTTCTTCTCACCTTGAGCTACAAAAGGAGCCAGGACAGCCAGCCATGGGCTGGAGGGACATCCATCAGCTCCATAACCTTCCATGGAAGGACTCTGTGCCACAAAAGCTGTGATTCCCATGAAGGAGATGAGGGTCACATGGCTCTGAAGAGGGCTGAGATGGCACCACAGACCATCTGACTGCAAACAGAAGAAGGAGTGCCAGGTTTTGTTGCATTATCAGTTTGAGAAATGTAGTTATGCGAGTGCCCAGGCCAACAGAAGGGAAGGCAGCAGGAGTACATGGAGAGCTGAAGGATATGAGATGTCGCCTTTTAACAGCAGCTTAAACTGACCATGGAAAGTTACTCTTAGACAGGTCAGGAGAAGATAGCTCCTCCCAGGCAAGGGAGGGATGAAAATTCACTGAAGCTGGAGCACAGTGGTGAGTTTCATCTAGAGTTTTACCATCTAAGAGCAAAGGTAGCACAAGTGTAGATCTGCCATTGCCTTTGCTTGATTGTGCAGGGCCTCTGTGGGCATTAGGTATTGGTTGTTGACAAGATTCCTTCCCTCGGGATTGGCTGCCGTGCTGTACACTAAGGGTAATTATGATTCCTCGTAAGACTGTTCATATTAATGTACCAGAGAAGGCTTTTTATCTCCATCAGAGAGATAATGGGCTTAATTCTGTGCTTCTATCTTTGCTCAGGGGTTTTTTTGTTACTGTTCCACAGCTGCTGGAGGAGCAGATTGACCATTTTGCTGTTCTTGTCTGTGTGCTGGTCTTCTGTGCATTGTCTATGTTTCCTTAGCACAGATGGAGGAGTAAGTATTGTAGAACATTCAACTGCAGGTCCTCAGGAAAATTATGATCTGAAGGGAGCATGAAAGAGGTTTCTCCCGTTGGCACTGTTCTGTGCTGAATATGCCCTTTCTTCCTGCTTCTGAACATCCTGAGTTCAAGGTGGTGTGCAAAGCAGGGCATGCTGAGAAGCACATTATACAGCAGCCCTGCATTTGTCAGATGCTATTAAACAGCAGGGACAAACAGAGAATGGAGGAGCTGGTGAATCTGTCACGTCCTGCTTGTTCAAAAGATTATTGATGCTGCATAATTCATCAAAGCGTGGCCGACCTGCCGGTGGGTTCTGCTGCCAGAGGTGTCCAGTTATGCTTCTGTTGCAGTTGCCCATAAAGCCATGATCCTTGCTCATGAAAATAGCCTCTGGCTTTGTATCTGCCCGTGAGCCTTTCCAGTAGTACACCTGAAAGGATCGCTCTTGCCTTGGACTCAGATAAAATGTGAAGCTCCTGTTTGATGAGAAATGCTACCGTCTTGACATTTCCTTGTGTTTTGCAATGTGATTGGAGTAGGGAAGTACTGATATTTTCTGTGCAATAATAATCCTGGGAACTTTTAATTGGAAATATTATCGTGCCTTTTCTTCTGACATTATTTATACAGTGTTTGGGATTATTTTACATTCCCACAGTTGAAATATTTTGATTGATTAACAGTGAAAAAATATGCTGGTTTGTAATGTTTGGTTTTGAATTATTTCATTACTTCCTAATAGCCGCAATTTCTCGATAATGAAGTACTGCTTGATGGGAGTTGCAGTTCAGAAGCTTGGCAAATTCACTCTGAACCTCTCCCGTTGCCCAGTTTACATCTCTGGTACTGTATCATGCAATTTGGTCAAATGAAATTTGAAGCCTTACTGCCTGATGTAGCAATAGAGGAATCTGATATAGGAGGAGGTCTATATGGCGTAAGACAGGTTCAGGTGTTGATTCTCGTGAAGCAGCATGCTGCAGTGGAAAAAATAGAAGTTTATGTTCCAGTGTTCTGATTTTCAATGCAATATTGCTGGTCAGAAAAAAACCCAAAAAAAACAATCAACCAAAAAACCCACCCAAAAAAAAAAAAAGAAAAAAAGAAAAAAAAGAAAACCACAGAATAAAACCAAAACAAATGAAACCAACAACCAACCAACCAAAAAAAGCAAGTATTTTTAGGTTCGATATTCCCTCTGTGTTTTCTGGATAGAAGATCGAAAAGGTATGTGTCTTGAAAATTGAAAATATCTGTCACAGTTTGGAAATACTCTTTCACATGCACAAACTAGGACCAGGAACCAGTCTGCCTCAAATCTTACTTTGTTATAAATTCAATCCTATCTTACAAAACATACCAGGTTTCCTTGGCCCTGTAGGTAACTCTACATTAAATAACTCCTGGAAAGTCTGAGAGGCCTTTAGGTTCACCCTTTCACCAGCACGGGGTGAGGAGAGACATTTTAAGGAGACAGGTATTTATATCCTTCCTAAGCTCTGCTATGGGATGAGTTTAGTCTACTGAAGAAATCTGGAAAATCAGATCTCATCAAGACTGCTGAAGGCATTGACTTCTCCTGAAATAGAATAGTTGGAACACTTCCTTGGGAAGGACTGGATCTTTTCTTAGGGTATCTCCAGAAGGAATGTAACCTGAGTATGTCGCAGTGGAATTGAGGGAGCAGACTGCCAGGTCATGGCCAGAGTTTTGCTTGAGCAAGGTGTGCTAGAGACCTAGGGCCAAAAAATAAATGAAGGAGGGAGACTTCTTTAGCCTAGGATTATGCAGGTGGTATGGAAGAAAACTCTGGGCACATTTTGCCTCTTCTGTAGGTTAAAGTCAAAGGCATACATACTGTAGGGAGAAGGAGTGTTAGATCCAGTTCTCCATATCTGCAGATGAGTCTGGCTGCTTCCCAGCTGCTGGGGTTGCTGTGCTCCCCTTACACCCACTTGAGCCTGCCTTAGGTCAGGAGCCCAGCCTTAGGTCAGGAGCCCTGCCTTCCCAGCCAGCAGGAGTGATACCTGTGTCACTACGGCATCTCTTGGGGTGGTGGCTGCCCCCGCAGCCACTTAACTCATTGCTTTCCACTTCACCCAGGGGTATTGGTGTCACTAGATCATAGAATCATAAAGTTATTTAAGTTGGAAGAGACCTCTAAGATCATTGAGTCCAACCATTAACCCAGGACTGTCAAATTCACTGCTAAGCCATGTGTCACCACACGCCACATCTACCTGTCCTTCAAATACCTCCAGGGATGGGAACTCCACCACTTCCATGTGCAGTCTGTTCCAAAGCTTGACAACTCTCTTGAGTCAAAGGGATTGTCCCTAATATCCAATCTAAGCCTCTGCTGGTGCGACTTGAGGTCATTTCCTCTTGTCTGATCACTTGTTATTTGTGAGGAGAGACCGATCCCCACCTGGCTCCATCCTCCTTTCAGGCACTTGTAGACAGTGATGAGGTCAACCCTGAGGCTTCTTTTCTTCAGCCTAAACAGCTTCCTCAGCTGCTCCTCATCAGATCTCTTCTCTACACCTTTCACCAGCTCTGTTCTCACAGTCAACCAGCCAGGCAGCTATGGATGCAATGAGGGTTGTCCTCTGCAGGTGCTGCTGTTCCCAACAGAGTGAGAGTGGACAAAAAGAATGAGGAAGGCAAGATCATCCTCCACAGGTTTTTCAGAGGTGGCTGCCTCTCCACACACACACAGCAGGGGATGTAGACAACTGGGATAGACAGGTAAGTACCTGTCCTGTTTGTTCCCAAGCCCAAGCAGCTTCAGTTTCAGAGAAATCACCAAAATGAGGTAGTTGGCACAGGCAGACTCAACAGGACCCACTGCTTTCTTTCAGACTGTCTTACTGAGGAAAATGTCCTGGCTTCTGGGCAGGAAAAGGAGGACAGGAAGAACCACTGGGCTGGATTGCCATTCTGCTTTACAGGACTTTCTTTTATCTCAGCTCAGCAATATCACATCAGCAACAAAACAAAAATAATATCTAGAGAAGGATCCATAGAATCATAAAATATCAGGGCCACCTTCCATCCGCAGCTTTAAGAGGTCAAGTATAACAGCTCCACAGCATTTGAGCTGACTCCTTTAACCTCTCATGGGTGGTTAATACTACCTAGCAGAGGAGTAAAAAGTTTAGAATTGTAAAATACTCTTTCAATCCTGGTAATAATTACCTCTTAGCAAAGGTAGTGCTTTGCCAACTCTAAGAGACCTAGGCCCCTTCTGTCATAGGAGGAGAAAAAATGTAATAGCTGTGAGAACTGTGAAGCTTATTTTTAAATTGATGCCTCAGCATTTTGATATTTTCTGTGGGATTACCTAGTAACACAGGAAGGCTAATACATATGCAGAGTTTTCATTTGCTTCTGTAGCAATTTGCCCCAGGGCAAATTGAACTGTGTCATCAGAAATGGTATTGTTTCCTCTTCTTTGTCAGATGAAGGAAAAAGACTTGTTAACAACATAGAAACAATTTGCAACTTATTGTCATTTCAGGGAAGGTTTCTCCTTGCTTATATTTCTGCTTAAGTTTCTCTTTTTTTAACCCAAACAGAAAGGACTGCCATTTTGGAAGCACAAAAGCCACATAATGAAACATGTAAAAGCATCTATGCTAACATAAAGTGGAACGGAAGCTCTTTCTGCGCCGATCTGTTGCAGTCACATAGTTGCTGCTAGCTCAAAAAGAAGAGAAGATTTTCTGTGCTCTGTACAGCTCTGGCTCCTAAGGGTGCTTTGTGCTGTGCCTCTGAGGCTGGTTCTGCCAGCATCTGGTGCTGATGGGCACAGGCAGCGACGGCTGCAGAATACTAATGCTGCCACTGGCTCCCACAAGGCTCCACTTCTGAAAAATGCTTTAGCCATTCAGTGTCCATGCACCATGCTGAGCAACAGGAGGGTAGAAAAGCCGTGCTCAGAGATTTTTTTTTTTTTTTTTTTTTTTTTTTTTTTTTTTTGATGCAGAGCAAGAAGCTAACAGCAATGATGGTTCTGTGCTTCGCATTGTTGTGCCCAGGCTCCTTTCAGAGCTGCAGTCATTTATATGCATAAATATCAAGCCTGTCACTTGTTGCAGCCTTTGATAGAATTTGTGTAACAAAGGAATCAGAGAGAGAAAAAAGCTGAACATCTTCTATTCCAATCTTAGAAAATGAATGACCACGTAGTTATCAGGTTTCAGATTTTATTAAATCAATGTCCTCTGCAATTTGTTTTCGTTCCTGTTCTGCTGTTCGATGCAGAGGACCACGAGAGGACCTCCCCCCACCCCTTTTGTCTTTCTCCCACGCTGTGACTACCCACAGGGGCTACCTCAAAGAGTTACCTACAAGCAACAATTGCCACAGCAAAGCCTCTTGCTACATACTGACACAGTTTTTCTTTTTAATTCAATTTTTTTGTCTTCCATTAGCCCTCTGACAAAGTCACTCCACATCACCCATTTCATACAGAGATATGAGAACTCTGCTGTAATTGTATTTTTGATTACTTATTTGGTTTTTCGTTATCTCCCCTAGGCAAGATGCATGCTTGCTATTTGCTCTGCGTACCACATCTTTCTGCAGCTTCTAAATTAAGGCAGACATTGTGTTTACCAGTCATCTCTGTCTGCAAAGCTATGCAGTTGCATCTAAATTTTCTCTGGGTCTTGCAGCTATTCTATATTGAAAGACAACTCAAATACACTACTGGAAAAGCACAAAGCTGGTTTTCCATTAAAGCAATTGGTGAAGTATCACAAGAATGTTGTTCTGATGCCAGGAGGGAGGAGGGAGAGGTTTGTACTGATTGCTAATAGGAGGGGGAGTAGCCTTTGAGACAATCCCCTTATTAAATGTGGTCTGCACAATGAAAAGCTTGGGAAGCCTTTCTAAGGCTTCTCACATTTAGGCTTTGTGCCCATGCTCAGGGTCTCCGACATGGAGGTGGTTTCAGAATACCACACAAGGGGAACCATTTCAGCCAAAACATCAAGGTTACTTGATTAATTTATTAAACTGTCTTGGATCACCATGCTTCTTTATTGGCATGTAACTCCAGCAGAACAGAAGTAACAATTTCTCCCTAGACTTCTAATCAGCCATTGCTCTGCTGGGATATCAAAGAAATTTCAGGGACAAACAAGAGATAGAGCCCTATTAACATTGCCAAGGTTAACAGGAGGTTTCTTTTTTCCCCTGAGTAAGTGTAATTTTTTGTGCCTCCTCCCTTTACAAGCCTTCCCTAATCTTAAGAAAATCTTGAAGCAGTAATATTAAAGTCTTGATATTCTGAAGATACAAACAGTGCAGGATTTGTAGGGACAAGTAATATATTTTCCTAAAGAAGGACCTATGTGCATGATGAAGACTTGTCTGCTTTTTTTTTTTCCACCAGCTGTATCAGTTGGTCTAATAAAAGATATAACCTTTCCTTACAAATGTTGCCTTACTTATTAGAACAGTTGCCTCCAGGTCATAAAACAACTGTGTGTAAAACTCCAGTGTCAGGGTGATAGAGTTCAGTGGTGTGATTTCCATGCCCTAAGCCAATTGGCAAAAATGAAAACGAGGTGGAATGAACACTCTCCACCCTTATCATTCTGCACATCATTAATGTCCCTTACATCTCAACTCTACCTCAGTGTTTTTGTCTTTCCTGCCTCTCAATTCTATGGAACAGGTCTTTTCTAACACAGAAATGCACGCTGAGTAGCATCTTTTGGAATCTACCGCAGAGAAACAGCAACTCTTATGGTATGCTTGATGAAAATGTTCTCTGCCTTCTGACTATTTTCTTGGTTGCTGTATCGCTGTACATTTTGTTGTTGTTGTTGTTGTTTACTACAAACGAGATTCAGAGAGATGGAGAAAAAGAAAAGCCCACTGTGACTGAGTAGAATATTTCTCCTTTAAGGGTCACCTAAGTGTTGTCAACTTGGTTGCAAATGTTAAAGGACTTTTCTTTAATATTTCAGGTGAACTTTCTGTGGAAGGCATACAAGATCCGTTCCTTGTTAGTGTACACATTATCGCAGATCCAGGTGAATCCAAGACTCTTCAGCAGGCCATTGATAAGCTTCTAGCCTGGATCCATCCAGACCTCCAGCTGTTTCGGGTCTCAGAAAGACGAGTGCCCAGGAAGCGCAGGAAGCCGGTCAAGGCTGGTGTTTCTCAGCCAGCCCTTGCTGTCGTTCTGTTCCTGCAGGAGGAGTACGGAGAAGAACCCATCTTGCAGCTCCATGAAGCTTTTCAGCGGCCGCCTTGGCATTACCACCACACGGAGCTAATGCATGGGAAATTCCTCCCTTACATGCCGTGCAGCCAGGACTTCTACACTTTGGCTCCAGAGACCCCTCTGTGGGCCATTCGCCCAGTGCACTACGGGAAAGAAATGATCCGCTTCACCATATACTGCAGGAATGAAAATTTTGTGGACATTTTGAAATTGTATGAGTTAATCCTGAAAAGACCTATGTGTCAGAAAAAAGCGGACTTTTGTGTTTTTCCTGTCTATTCTAACATGGAAATAGACATTCAGTTTTCTTTAAAAAAACTCCCGAAGGGACAAGTTCCAGTGAGGACAGAGTCAGCTGTGCTGGAATTCAGAGTAAAAGATGTGGGGCAGCTTGTACCTCTCTTGCCCAACCCTTGCAGCCCCATCAGTGAAGGCAGATGGCAGACAGAAGACCACGATGGAAATAGGATCCTTTTGCAGGTAAGCTCAGTACATAGGGAAATAAAAGCACATTTCATGGTTATGTGCAGGAAAGGTTATCCTGCACTGACAGTTGCTGGTTGGTTGGTTATTTTTTTGCTCTATCCTTGGAGCAAGAGCCAGGACAGTACTGCTGCAGAATTTGAAACACCTTGCTGTGTTGTGTAACTGATCACAAAAGCAATGAATGCTGTCATCCAACTATCAGTCAGCCTTGGTTTATGCCAAAAGTGATGTGAGATGAGATAGCTGTTTAAAAAAATGAGAAGGAATTATGAGCCCAAGTGGAGAAATCATGGCTGGTGAGCATAGTTTTATAAGAAGTATGGGCACAGAACTGACAGAGAGTTTTAAAATAGCCCTCAGTTATGAGACTTTTATGGAAGACAAGCAGAAGTTCTAATAGTACTCATTATTTTCTAGCATCACTGGGTGACAAACTGCATCTCTCTTTTGCACAGTGATTATCAGGACAAAGAGGGAGGTGGTGAAGGAAATGTGCCCTGAGGAGCAGCCCAAGAGACATCAGTCCACAGACTCTCTTATTGAGCTAATCTCAAGTGCTCATAACCAAATCCTGAGAGTTTGTTTGTTAGGACATCTGTAGGCACCATATCTGGGCAATATATCAGCATGCTCTGCTCCATTACACCACATCCAAGGGAGATTAAAGGATAAGCAGCAAACTCTTAATAGCTGCCTGCCCTGCAGAGGGGTATTTGTGGCAATCCAGAGCCAGGTTAATGTGCATTCTTGCACTGCAGAGATATTTATTGCTGCTTACATTCAAAACAAGGAGCACGGTTCCTCATCTCTATAAGGCTATATAAAGTTGTTCAGATTTCAGAGGGTGTTCTTTTGGAGTAAATTTCATTCATGTGGCTTTTCCAGTTGCCAGAGTTTGTTTCTCTGGAAGAGGCCTTGTGGGTGCCATCCTTGCACTGTGCAAACCTCCCAGCCTGCAGAGAGGTGTGTACAGCCCTCCGTAGCACAGTGCCTCTGGATTTGTAGTTTCTGGGACTGAAGTTCCAGGTACACAGGACATCTCTGCTCTGGTGAGTCACATCCAGGTGGTAGGGGAACCTTTCCATGCTGCTTTGCAGATGCCATCCTCAGAGAAATCCCATGCCAGAGCTGAGTAACACTTGCAAAGGGCTGAGGAGGGCACCTTCCTTGCCCATCTGGCTAGACAGTAACCAACTTCTCAGGGTTACTGATTGCACTTTAGGCAAACCTGTGTTAGCCTAAGATAAACTGCAAACTGAAGCTGACAAGTCATCACCAAACTTACACAAAGCAACCACAGTCACCTATGTCCTTTTTTCCATGTTCTTTCTCAGGAGGTTTCTGCTGTGTGATACAACTTTGGTTTATGGGACCTTACACTGGTTTCAAGCAAATTGAAGGGAAGGGTAAAAACAAACAAACAAGCAAAACCAAAAAAAAACACCCACAAACAAAAAATCAAGCAAAAAACCCCACAGGGCTTCTAAATAGGGCTTTTGGTTTAAACTCAGCAAATTTTCAGAAGTAACAAATGCCAGGCAAAGTGAGACTTGCTGAGCAAAGAAAATCAGAATAAGATTTCAGCCATATGAACAAAAAAGAAGAGCAGAAACCTTCCTAAGTATGGCCTGTAAGTACAATTGATTTTCATGTCTGTTTTCAGTGGGGATGATGATTCTGAACAGGAGGACAAAATGACAAATGAGAGTGAAGTTACAGAAATGGAACTTACCACTCTGAAAGTCTGGTGAAGCAAAAGAAGTTTAGTATATGCAAAGTGTAAGGAAAACAGAGACCTTGGCTCTAACTTGTGCCATTTTAAAGTCATGAAAACTAGGTCCTGGTATATGGATTTTAAGCAAGTTTGTACAATAAGAAGTGGAGGTCTACAGCTAAATCAAAGGGAAAATTTCCTGTTACTCAGATACTTACAGCCACCAGTGCAACATGACCATGGAAACAATATTGCAGTCTGTGTGTACCAGAGTTACTGTGCCATAGGAAGCATGGGAAGTTGCCCAGGGTCCAGAGGGCCACAACTGCCTTCAGCTCTGGACTCTGGAGAGGTGACCTCAGAAAGGTGCAGGGACAGAGGAGGGCTCTCACCCCATGCTGAGGAATGGAGAAACGACCTACAAAGGAAAACTGGAAGAGTAGGGTCACCTGAGCCCAGCCAAAGTAAACCTGGAGAGAGCTCTGGCTGGAAGACAGACCAGAGATAAACAAGATAAACAGCAGGAGCAGGAAAAGGCTGGCTCATTTAATGATCGTTTTGATACAGGAAAAAGAACCTGGCAATAAACAGATTTTAGTACATATTCATCGCTAACTACATAACAGCCACCCAGCAGATGCAAGCAGGTTAATAACTTAAGGCAGGATGGTCAGTTAGGGGGAGGAAATGATGAAGCATGAGTTACAGGAAACATTGGATTTGGTGATCCATGGAGTCCATATATTCATTTAGCCCATCTAAGGTCAAAGCAAATATAGTATCTCCCTTTGAAAGAAACAAGAATGCATTTTGACTTCTCACAGAGAGTTGCTATCAGCAATGTTATCAACACCACAGCACTGATGATAACTTTGGCTTCTTCCCAGTTATATTAACCCAAACAATGACCTCTCAGTATCTTTAGCCATCATATCAGTTGGTAGTTAGTAATCATCAGAATAGTTTTGTTTACTTTATATCGATACTGCACCTTTTAAAAATTATAATTGTACCACAAATGCTGGATTAACATCCCTGTTAAATTGCAGTCCATGTTTAAAGTTTGAGCATACTTCTGTGTTTAAGTTAATGAGATGTGACCTCTTTCTTGTCCTGACAGGGACTTGGATACTTGCCAGCCAGATTGATCCATGTTCTTAATCCATTTTGCAAATGCAATTATCAAGGGGCTTAGATAAAGTCAGTTCAAGAGACAACAAAGTTATTCATGGGTAAGATAAATCTGTTTAAAGCCAAGAAACTATTCCTTCATTTGCAAGGAAGCTTTTCAGAATTATTTTGTCACAGTAGCTTTTACATGTTGGCAAATTGCTCCGAGGGTGCTGCTCTCAAGCAGCTGAGGTAAAGGGTTCAGTTGGCTGGAGGAGGAGCAGGAGCAAGGCTTAGGAACACGATTGCATCCTGTGGGAAGACACCCACACTGCTTCACCAGAGCTAAGGCCAGAAGCAGGAGCTCTGGGGAGCTTTGTCAGAGCAGTGGGAAGAATATGTAAATAATGTAGCTAAGAATATACCATATACAGGTATGCTGAGTATACTGCAGGATTTATAGGTCTTGCCCAGATTCTTGGCTGCCTCTGGGCATAATCCACACAGAGACAGATGAAGTGCTAATCAACTTGCACTCCTGGCAGTGCAATGTGGGAAGCAGGAAAGGTTAATGACTAATTGGACTGGTTTGGCCATGCATGTTTGGGAAGCAAGGATAGTGAGCAGAGAGGAGAAAGTGCACCGATGGTGTCTTTAAATTATGATAACGTCTCTGGATGGAGTAGGAAAAGTAAAATAATATTTTGACAGGATTTCCTAGCCAATCTGCATGAGATGGAACGTGCAGACATACCAGGAGGAAGGTGGACACCAGAAAAATTCGTATCTTACCTAGGCAGAGACTCAGCACTTAAGCATAGGACCTGCTGCTGTTTTACATGCCAGAGAGTCCCTGTGCTGTTTACGAGGTGGCTATTTTCTGCCTAGTGTTGCTTTATAAGGCATCCTTGAAATAACACTGCAAATTTTAACAGATCACAGCTTATGAGGTAGAGGGATTCTTTTTTTAGCTGATTTGCTGAATTAGTATGCCAATGTTCTTATCTGTATGGGGCAACTGTACTCTTGAGTTGAGAAGTGGTTTCATGTTTCAGGAGCAGAGGTAGTGCCATTACTGACTCAAGGAGCTGGGACAAGAGGACCCAGTTAGGTACAAGTGGAAAACAGAAAGAAGGGTAACTAAATCAAGGTCAGAGAAGGCAAAAAGACAAAAACAGGCAAAGAAAGGGCACTTTTGCAGAGAACAGTTTAGTCTGCAGGAAGGAAAATCGAAGTAAGAAGAGACCTTCAGTCTTGTTATTATATATAGTAGTGCAGATGGAGCAGACTTGAGCACAAAGAGGAATAAAGGCAAGAAATGCATCCACAGGCACAGGTTGCTCAAAAAAGTTGTGAATGCCCCATCCCTAGAGATGTTCAAGGCCAGGCTAGATTGGGCTTTGAGCAACCTGGTCTAGTGGAAGGTGTCCTAGCCTGTGGCAGGGGGGTTGGAGCTATTCAGTCTTTAAAGTCTCTTGCAACCCAATCTTAACCATTCTATATCTTATGACAGAAAAGAATGTGTACATGGCACCTTTACAAAAATTATATTTATTTTCTTCTGACACTGGTGAAAAGGACACACTTTCAGAGCAAAAATTGACTCAGTCAAGGGAGATGCCATGAACTGATTTAATTAATCTGCAAATCTAATACTAGTCTCCTGTTTTTCAAAACATATTCATCTATTTTTTTCCTTTCCTTTTTGTGACATAAGTGTTTGGTTGGCCTTAGTGCAAAGGGCTGGGTTTTGGGGGAGCACAATCAGTCACTAACGCAAATAAGAGGTTTTTACTTCTATTTCATCAGCCTAAGGTATCTGAACTAGTTAAGTTCCATGCCATACTAGGATCTCTTACAAATCTGTACACACAGCAAAAATTCTTGAGAGTGAATAAATTTTGTGTTACTAAGCACTCAGCTTTTCTATTTTTGTAAACACATTACAAGCCACTTTTCTAAGAGATTCAATTTTAAATCAAATCTGTGCATTTTTGAAATGCTGTGCTTCTGACTTGCCTTTCAAGGAAGACCTATGATGATACTCAGGACTAATCTCTGCCACTTTTTCTTGTGTTGACTTTTTTCCCCTGGATCAATTCCACTGGTTTTAATGCAATTAAACAAACACCATCCCACTCCTGTTGATCAGGGCAGGCAAAATCTGGGTTCGAGATGGTGATGTCATTGCTGGGTGTGACCCAGGACCATTGCAGGGTCCTGACCTCAGCAAAGCCTTGCTGGCAGTTCTTAATGCAGATAATGCTTAAGTAGATCTCTATCTGCTTTCTTAAAAGGCAGATAACTTAAAATAGACTGCAGCAACACTCATGGATTTTTTCTGTTAGGTCCCGGCATCCCAAGTTGAAAGTGCACTTCTGAAAGGTTCACCACAAGTTGTTTATGGCATTCCCGGATGTTCATCATTAAATTCTTCTGCAGCCCATTGTAAAACACAAAGGCTCTAAATCCCTCCAGACTTCACAAAGATTTGTGCAGAGATTATAAATGAGCAGCAGATTAGCACCAGATGAAAAAATCTGTTCTGTTAGAGGGCTAATCTGTGCAGTCAGTGACCAGGTTTGCTGTACATCTTTGTGGCAAAGTCTGACAAATCTACCTCCCTGCATTTGGAAATTCGGTCAAAATCATCTTGTCACTTTGCATGGTGTGTCTGTCCTCTCAGGTGGCTGATGCCCTCTGTGGCATCTCTCTGGTGCCTGTGCCTGTTGCAGGCAGCGTGGCTGTACCAGGCAGGGCTCCGCCAGGCTGCAGGGGGGCAACGGGCACTGCCGAGAGAGTTAACAAGCCATGAGAAGTCTGACAATGAGGACTTGGAAAAGAAAAAACTCAGAAAAGATGCAACTGTTTTCAAAACCAGTGGCAGGATTAAGGAGGCAGAGAAGCCTCCTCCAAAAACTGAAGAGGAGCGGTCACATGGGTGCACAGGCTGCCATTCCAAGGTGGCACAGGGGAGCCCAGTCAATGGCCTTGGCACAGGAGAAGGAGCTGGTTTTGCCTGACTTTTAATCCTGGCTAAATCACTGAATCCCCTCTGTGATCTCTGACAAGTTAGAGAATGTAGATATAGAAAAGTCTTATTAGTCCACATAATCCAGTTCTCTACAATACAGGATTATCCTGTAGTCTTTCTTCACTGGTATTTCATGGGATGAAGCTTCTGACACTCTACCTGTGGTACAGTGTTCTACCTGCAGTACACTACTGCTGCTTGTACTGTCTGGTTCTCACTGCCAGGAAAGTCTTCAGTTACATTGCTTTAAGAGGAAAGTATTAAAATAATATCTCACTCTTATTTCCCATTTCTGCCCATATAATGAAGAGCAGCATTGGAAAATAAGTCTTCTAAATTTTAACACAACTGAAAAAAAAATTATCAAAGTGAGCAGTTCCTCCTATGAATAGCTGTTTAGAAACAAGCTTTATTAGTGATGTTGCTTGACCTGCCCTGCAGGCAGCCATTCTGGGAGCAGGCCCCCTTCTCCTCACCATCTACCATTACCTCCTGCCAGGCCAGCTGGGCTTGACCAGGAGCTGTGACCCAGGAGCAAGATAAACAGCAAATACTTTGTGTAAAATGAAATGCCTTTATCTGTCTGCAGGAACAGTAAAAGAACTAGGGAAAAAAGGGTTTTAAATTGCAAAACCCTTAAACTAATGTCTTACCTAAAGCAGGTTGTCAGCTACAGTCCATGTTCTCACTGTAGTTGATGTGTGTGTACTCAGTGCAGCCCAAGGACATAGAAAGAAATTCAGCTAACCAACCAGACACAAGAATATTTTCAGGGAAAGCTGAATTTCTCTCCAGACCCCATAGGCTGTATTAACTAGACAGCTAAATCTTATTCATGATGTCTGTGGGCTCTGCCTGACGTACGTGTGGTGGACAGGTGGTGTGGCCTGCACAAGGTAAAGGCCAGGCTTTTGTCTGGAATCTGGAGCTCTCTGCAGTGCCAGGAGAGATCTGTTCCCAAAAGCCTTATGTTTCAGCTCCAAGGTGCTACCAGTGGTCCCATCCTTTTCACAAACAGAAAGACTGCACTTGCTTGGATTCTTGGTTCTGTTAATGTTTGATCTGCCAAATTGTTGGCTTAAATCTCCAAAAATACAAGTATAGGGTAAAAATAAGATATGGTGAGATATCTCCATTATTTTGGAGATATCTCACCATATTTTCTTTCTGAGAAGTGGAAGTGTTCTGAAGGTGCTTATGTTGATTCACTGAGCATGGTGGTTGAGTTCATGAAGTATATCTCATAACAGAGCTACTGCAGAGAAAAAAAAAGGTTCCTTTTGTTAATGCTAACAGAATATAATTAGGAGTGCTTTCTTAGTCAAACACATCAAGAGTGCAATGATATGTTCATGGAGTTTCAGCGTGTCAGATTCTTATTTCTGGGTTGTCTTCAGTTAAGAAACAGCTAGTATTTTCTTCATGGACAAGCTTTCTATCTTGCAGAGTAATTTTTAAGCAAATTGGCTCACATATTGCACTAACAAAATAATGTTATTTGTAGGGTCTAACATGGTTTCTGGCTAATGTTTTGTTGACAACTGACTCATTACATTTGACTCTTTTGTTCTCAATTTCTTCATTCATATAATTCTTTATGACATTAAGGGAAACAGCCTACTATATTACTCAGAAATAGGTTATGAATTAACACACCTGATTACAGATATATATAGATAGATAGATAGATAGAGATATATGTAGATATATAGTATACATATGTATATTTACTCATCTATAGCATCTAAATGAACTTCTGTGGTTTGGCTGTCCTGTAATCTCTAGTAAGAGATCATGAAAAAACCAAGCATTTTTTGCAGATGTGAAAATCCCTTTTTGCCTATAAAAACACTTCAATAAAAACCAGAAGATGGCTATGACAGATCTGGGTCACTAAGACAATGTGATGTACACTAGCAAGATGTTAGAGGCAACAATGTATGGAGCTCTTTTAGAGACTGGGTACAAAGAACCAGGTCTCAGCTCTTTCTGTCATGTCATATAATCTGTTTGGTAAAATGAACAAACTCTGTCTTTATCCATTACTCACCCTAGAAGATTCTTCTTCTTCTATTGTTATTAGAAACCTTTTATTAGTTTGTGGGTCTGATTTTTTTAATGGATAGTTCATCTTATTTTTTTTTCCTGTGGCTCCATCTTTTTCAGTTCAAATTTATTCTTCTTCACTTAAGTGTGATTGGAATCATGTGCAGTATTCCAGATGAGGCCATAATAGTGTTGTCCACAGTGCTTTTTCAACTCACTTGAGTCTGCCCAATACTGTGTTGTCACAGCCTTGTTGCTTTAATAGCAGAAAGAGTTCAGGACACCCAGTTCTTTCTTCTCTCCTGTTTCCAACTGACAAGTCCCACAGCTGAGACTATTGTTTATTCTCAGGAGTATGGTCTTGCACTTTGTCCCATTAGTTCCTGTCCCTTTTGGAGCAGAGACCAAGCGTTTTGTATTATGCAAGAAATTCCATTCAGAAGACTTTAATTTAAGCTTTTTGAAAGGCCAGTTTCTAAAATCCTCAGTGAAATAAGGGATAAGGTGAAAACCCTTATGATTGCTCAAACACAGTTCAGTTACCCAGACATCAATGTCTACTTCTGTAGGAAAGCCACCTGGGCCCAGCTCCTTCTTGAGAGGGATGTTGGCTCACCATTTGTCACAGCTGCTTTACCTGTTCAAATGCTTGAGTATCTCATGGTAGGCAACTGAACCCTGCCCTGGGACTGAGATTCAGGTCCAGATTTGGATCATAACCGTGAGTTTGGGTCTTCAGTCTAGGTGTCTACAAGCAAACTGAATGTGTGTCTGTAATATCACTGTGAGCTAGTTAATAGAGCTAAGAAAGAAAATGTAAAAGAATTGAAAGAAGTAGTAAATTCCCATTGAGAAGACAGAATGAGCTTGCTTGTTGTAGGCTTTCTGATGTTTTAAAGGAGGACAAATCCAAAAAGAAAGTAAGGAAGAAATTAGGAAATTATAATTATATAATATAATTCTTCCATTTCTTTTTTTTTTCCTTAGGCTGTCCACTAAGGTAGTAATGTTGGATGACAGAATATGAATGAATCTGAGTAAGTCAATAGGAAGTGAGAAATTCAAGCCAGTGTAATTCAGCCCACAAGGCAAGGCTTCTCCACCATTTATTCTTTGTTGTGTTTGAGGCTCCTTATGTAAATATTTGGGATTTTGGCAGGGTCGTTTGTCTTTGTTATTGCAGTGAAACATTTGCTGCAAGCATACTGACTGAAGTCTGCTTCGTAATTATTTGCAGTAACAACTCAGCAATGGAGACTTAGGGTTGTAAAACTGCCAATTCTGTATTAATGTGATCTTCTTCTCTCCCTCTCCCGACTGCAGCAAGCACACGGTTGGTGCAGGAAGTCTGCAAGGCAGAACAAGCAACCATATCCATCTGTATCAACAGATTCCCACTTCACCACTCTGCCAGCCTTTCTTCCTCAGAGCCACCCATCTGTGTCTGAACAGCCACAAGAAACAGGTCAAAAAAAGGTGCATCACACAAATGGCCTTGGTCACTACCTTGGTTTCTCCCAGCAGGACTTGAGACATGGTGATCAAGGAGATTTCACACACAGATCCAGGAGTGCCTCCAGCATTTCTTGGTCATTTCAAAGAAGCAAGTCTCTGTTCTGCTTGCCCACAGTGAACTCCTCTTCAGCATCAGAGACATTTAAATTCAGTGAACCATTTCAGTTTTTAAACACTGGGTCACCTGCAACCAGGTTAAAAACATGGAAATGCAACCCCAAGCTTAACATTGATGACTTGGAGGGTGCCCAAGAGACTGATGTGGACACAGGGATGAAGCTGTCCTTCTCAGACCTGTCTGTGGTTTCTGCATACTCTGCCCTTAATGGATTTTGCAGTGAGTTGGAAGACTCTCTTCCAGCACAGAAACAAACTCTCAGTAGGGCTAAGCAGGCAGCCATCAGTGGAAGGCCTGTATCAGCCATGTGCAATACTTTTGAGTCAGTTGATAGTTCACTGCCTTCTCTTTCAGAATGGTCTTCCAGCTCTTTCACATCAGCATCTCTCTCCGAGCAACACAAACAGCCCTTGAGAGCAGCTCCCTGTTCTCTGGATGATCGTGTTTGCCCAGCCTCACCAGTTAATGAAGAAGAATTTTACATCTGAGGTTTCTCTATCTTACACCTTCCAGAGGAAACGTGTTCTACTTTTGAATGACAGCAGTGGGTCCACCCTGAGCTTACA
Source organism: Cisticola juncidis (assembly GCA_013400215.1). NCBI lineage: Eukaryota > Metazoa > Chordata > Aves > Passeriformes > Cisticolidae > Cisticola > Cisticola juncidis. Next base: position 235,648 of record VXBR01004649.1, read on the forward strand.
GAAGGTTCCTTGCTGAGGAGAATGTGATGCAGAAGTATGTTCAATATTTGAAGAAAATACTCACAACCCTCTGAGATTGGCATTCCCAAACTGGGTACAGTGAAGCAGTCTGAGATTGCACTCTGTATCTTTGTACTGGAGGATATGATCAGCACAGAAGCTTTTGCACAGCAGCACAAGGTGGATGTTTTGTGACCCAGCCTTGTACTGGTGGTGAAGAAAATGCCAGAAGAGGCACATAGTATTCCGTTTTAATTTGGCAGAAAATGAAGACTAATTTGTGAAACCAAATTGCTTTAACTTTTCTGAGAAATTCCCTTAACTCAAGAAAGATGGGAAAAGGAAAGCTGTTCCAAAGGCAACTCTAAGCACAGCAGGTTGCAGCAACACAGCCTCAGTAGGGTCAGGCAAGAAGTTTCTTGTGAGGGAACACTTTCCTTCCTTTGAGAGCTGGCAGGGCTGAGAGGGGGCAGAACCACACAAACATCAAGGTTGGAAGAGATCTTCAAGATGGTCTAAGTCCAAGTGACAACTTAGCAGTACCATAATCACCCCTAAACCATATCCCCAAGTGCCACATCCTGACACCTCTTGAACACTTCCAGAGTCTAAGCCCACCAACTCCCTAGACAATTTATTCTAAGGTCTGACCATCATTTCAGCAAATAATTTTTTTCTGATATCTAATCTGACTCTTCTCTGGTGCAAGTTAAGGCTTTTTCCTCTTATCCTTTCACTCAAGATATGGCAGAAGAGACCAACCCCCACTTCACTGCAACCTCTTACGGTAGTTGTAGAGATCAGTGAGGTAACCCCTGAGCCTCCTTTCCTCCAAACTAAACAATCCCAGTTTGCTCAGCTGCTCCTTATCAAACTTTTGCTCCAAACCCTTGACCAGCTCCATTGTCCTTCTCTGGACATGCTCCAACACCTCAGTGTTCTTCCTGAACTGAGGGGCCCAGAACCAAACATAGGATTCATGGTGCAGCTTTCACCAGTGCCAAGGGCAGGGGTACAATCCCTGCCCTGGTCCTGCTGGCTGCACTATTCCTGATCCAGTCCAGAATGCCATTGGCCTTCTTGGCCACCTGGGCACACTGCTGGATCATGTTCAGCTGGCTATTGACCAGCAACCCCAGGTCCTTTTCCAGCCATTCTTCCCCCACCTGTAGCAATGCATGGGATTGTTTTGACCCAAGTGCAGGACTCACCTTACTGATCTCCACAAGACTGTCCTCAGCCCATCGATCCAGTCTGTCACAAAACCTATGGAGAGCCTTCCTGCCCTCCAGCACATCAACACTCTCATCTACCTTGGTGTCATCTGAACTTACTGAGGATGCACTCAATCTGCTCATCAAAATCATCAGTGAAGAGGTGAAACAGAGCTGTGCCAGTGCTGAGGCCTGGAGGACACCACGGGTCATCAGCAACCAGCTGGATTTAGTTCCATTTATCACCACTCTCCGGGCCTGGCCATCCAGACAGTTTTATTCAGTTAAGAGTCCACCCATCCAAACCATAAGCAGCCAGTTTCTTCAGGACAGTGCTGTGGGAGACAGTTTCAAATGCTTTCCTAAAGTCTGGGTAGACAACATGCACAGACTTTCCCTTTCCTACTAAGTGGATCACATTTTCATAGAAGGAGATCAGGTTGGTCAAGCAGGGCCTGCTTTACATAATCCTGTGCTGGCTGGGCCCTGGTTGTCCTGCACATGCCGCGGGATGGCACTCAGGATGACCTGCTCCGTGACTTTCCCCAGTGCCAAGTCTGGGCCTGTAGTTCCCCAGATCATCCCTCCAACCCCTCTTGTAGAAGGGCATTACATTTGCTAATTTCCAGCAAACTGGGACTTCTCTGGTAAACCAAAACTGCTGGAAAAGGGTTGAAAGGTTTCTGTCAAAATCTTTTGCCACCTCCCTCAGTGTTCTCAGGTGCATCACACCAGGGCTCATAGATCTATGTCTCACTGGGGCAGAAGGTCGTTAACCCTTTCCTCATGGATTACGGAGACTTCACCCAGCTCCTCATCCCTAACTTCCAGCTGTCATTGCTGGGTATCCTGGGTGCAAGTGGCTTTGATGTTAGATACTGAGGAAAAAAAGTTGTTAGGTACCTCAGCACTTTCCTCCTCCCTTGACACTGTGCTACCCTGCATATCCAGCAAAGAATGGAGACTCCTTAGCCCACCTTTTGCTGCCAATGAATTTACAAAAACTTCTTTGAAGAAGCATCACTCCTTCACCAGAGAAGAGAAAATTCCACTGTATCTTTTACTCTGACAGACCAGGATGCAGAAAGTGCCAAAAAGGAAACCTTGGAGAACATTTTCAGCCCTCTCACCCAGAAGGCCCATCCTTTCCAGCAAGAAGGGAGCCATCTGGACTGTTGTCTGAACCACTTGTACAGACTGGGATAATCCTAGTAAATCATGTTTGCTACTTCCAACTCAAGCAATACAGCTTACTTTTTTGGAATACAAATCAAGAAGGATAACACAGCATTTTTATATATCACTACACCATTAGATCCAATAAAAGATTCATGCTTTTTAAGGGGTTGTTATTTTTCTGTTAAAAAGTAATGCAGAAACTTATTCTTTGTATTTCAGTGCAAGCATGCTTCTTTCTGGATAAAACTTGTTTCTTCTCAAATACCTCTCATCAAAGGAAAAACAAGTCAAATTTTCTGACTTTCAGATGTTTTTAAAATATGCATTTTTTGATAGTCTGTTTTATCTAATAAATTGGTGTTTAAAAAAAAAGTAAGTGAAAAGCTGCTAATATGACAGCTAAGTACCTTTACCTGGATTTAAGTAATAATAACAGATTTTATAATGTTAAAGTGTTCTGAAAAGTTACATTTTTTGGCTGACAAGTGTCACTGATTATGACTCTGGTCAAGCCACTGGGGAAATGACCATGGTAAAAGGTGTGTGTATAATGCTGGGTGTAACCTATACACAGGTGTAAATGCTAAAGACCTGCCATGATGGCATTTGTGGTGCAAAATAAAGTTTATTTTCAGAGAAAGTTATTTACTGTATTACCAGGTGATTTTAATCAAAAAATTTCTTCTTTGGAGGGAAAAAAAAAGATTGAAAAACACACACATACGGTAAATAGTAGTTACAAAAAGTGGAACAGCTCCCCTGGCCCCTTTAGGTAAGTGCATGGGTTTTAGAAACTATTCTGGAAGAAAGTCTAGAGGAAAACAAGGAAAACAGGCTTTTAGGGCAGGAACCTGCAGCCAGAGCCCAGAAGAGGCCAGAGAGATAGTCAAAGCTTTTTCCTTTTGCTGTTGTTTTCTTCACACAGGAAAAATGGGCAACAAACTGAATTCCAAGTCTCCTCTCTGTGAGATGCTGTCATAGCACTTACCAGGGGCTGTCTTTTTCTTTTGTGCTAAACACAGTGAGTAAATAGGAAAATCTATTCAAGGTAAAGAGCACAGAAGATTATCAGCCTACTCCTGCCCTCTGAAACTGTTTAGGCTTACTGCAGTTTTGGGTAAACTCTTCTCTTTCTGGTGCCAAAAATAGTACTGATGAAGAATTTGTCATGGTGTATGTGTTTACCTGATCTATGCACCTTCAGACCCCACACAGTTTTTCTTCTGACTGTTGTGACCTTTAGATCAAATCCCCTCCTGGAACACAAGAACCTGATTTATCCAAAGTTGTATTCCTGTGCTGTTGTTTATACCTTGCCAAAATATAAAACACTGAAGTCAGACTGGCCACTTTTTCCATCAGCTTGCATTTCATCATACAAACAGTGATGCCTAGAACAGTCAGCATCCACAGGTTTAAATTTATGCTTCATCATTTTCTGTCCATAATCACAGTATTTTCATAATAATACAGATAATATTTGATCTGGACATGAAAGAAAAAACTTATTTGAGCTGATGTAGATGTCTGATTCTGGCATCATGCCAACACTGAAACTCCTGACAAAAGCTGATTGGGGTTTTTAATGAAGGGGAGGCTCTGAACCATCTTTCTGCTAAAGCATGCCTCTAGAAAGAGTCCATCACATCTGGGGGCTGTCACCTGCTATGGCAGGAAGCCCTGGTAATGGAGATCCACAGGGAAGCACAGGACAGCTCAAGTGGCATTCATGAGGTTCGTGTGTGTTATTAACCAGCAGCTCCACATGCATCCCAGCTCCAGATTTTGCCACACTAATCCTGACAGGAAGAGGGCCAAATGAGTGTCCACCAAGTCTGCATTTGTACTGTCCCCACTGGTTCTGTCTCTGTTCTGTTTAGTGATACCTAACTAGAGATTAAAGTTTTAATTGTTTACATTGATGGTGCTTGTAACCAAATCTTGTGAAAAACTGAGTGTCCTACTGTCAGGAAAAACAGAGGTGATAGTGTACAGAAAACCTTCTGTCTATAAAAGGAAAGCCAGATTATGAAGCATGTTTCACTGAAGGTAGGCTTATTAATTCTCTTCCTGTTATTTAAGAAGGGGCTCATCTCTTCAGAGACTTGAATATGCACAAGGTTCATGGCATTTACTTATTGATTTGGTTAAATTATCAACAATGTGTTTTGAGAACTGCAGGTTTTTTCTGTATTTTCTCTCCTTCTCACCCAGAATGCTCCTGTGAAATAAAATAGAGATGAAAAGTCAGTTGTACATGGTCTCCTGTGTGTTCATTTATGAAGTATTGCAGACCTACAGAGTATTATAACTAGGCTTCCAAAATGATTGCAGTGCCACAAGCTCTACAGCTTTTGGCAGTGTGTTGGTGGGATAATTATAAAATAAACACAGCAAAAATATTTTTGTTGGACTCAGTTTGCCTCTGCAGATTGGATTCTCACTGTGGTGGTGTAAATCATTTTCTCTAGTAAAGCTGAATGATAAAGTAGGAACTGTGACACATATTGGTAATCTTGCAGGCTTAATTTGGGTTTGTTTGATGTATATTGGTCTTTATAATCATCCTTTCCTCTTATTTTCATCCGTGTGTGGTGTTACCGATCATGCCTTTCTTCATTCCCCCCATGGGACACGTCTGCATGTCAGCATTACATTGTAAATGCAAAGCTGTGTAGGCTTGGCTTTGTTTGATTTTTATGGGTTTATGGTTTAAATTGTGGGGCTTATATATATATTTTATGACACTTACAGAGCTGTAGAAACATCAGGAATTGGAAGATGCCTCTGGAGGTCATCTAGTCCAAAGCATCTGCTGAAAGCAGGCACAAACTGCCCAGGCCTCAAGCTCTGGAGTCTGGTCAGATTTGTAAGTATGTGAAGATGGCAATTTCATAGTGTCTCTGGGCAATGTATGTCATTGCTTACTCACTGTAATGGTGAAGAATTGCTTCCTAAACTGCAGTGAGAATTTCCATGTCCAAAATTGTGATCTTTCTCTCGTTTCACTGAGCACCTTCAAGAAATCTGGGCTCTGTCTTCTCTATAATCCCACTTTAGGTGCTGAAGTTGCCCCTGCAGATGTGGTCCTCTAACTCCCTGTCCCTCTGAACTCTCTCAGGTTTGTCAATATCAGTCTTACACTGATGATCCCAAAACTCTACACAGATGTATGGATACGGATGATGAGTGCTCCGCTGGCAGCAAGAATTTCTGTCAACCTGGTGGCAGCTCCCCTGCTTAAACCACCCAGTATCCTGTTTGCCTTATCACTGCAAGGGTGTCCTGCTTAATCATGTTCAGCTTGTTGTTTACTGGGATCCCAAGGTCTCCTTCTTTGGAGCTGCTCCCTAGCCAGGAGATGCTTCCTCCTGTGCTGGTCATACCAGGTTAGTCCATGCCAGGTGCAGGGCTTGCATTTGCTTTTATTAAACCTGGTGAGATTCTCCAGCCAGTGAAGCTGTCTGTGAGTGGTAGCCCAGCCCTCCAGTGTATCAGTCATGGCCATCACCGTGGCCAGTTTCTGTTGCACTGTCAGTGGCAGCCCATGGACTTCTGTATGTGCAGCTCTCTGCATCCCTGATTCAGTCTTCTGTTTAGTAATTTTCTCCTCAAAACCTTCCTAGATACAGACACATGGCAGGCCTAACAGAACATCTTGTGAGTGGTGACCTTGTGACTGAAGGCAGAGGTTTTTCCAGTTGCCAGATGGTTCCAGTTACAGAAGACAGGAAATTTTCCAGTCTGCCCTGAATAACTACTGGCTTGTTTAAAGAAGGTTCTATCTGTCCTTCCTTCTTGATTGACTGGGCTGTGGGAGATGCCCACAACAATATCCCTTTTGTTGGCTTTTCCTGACCCATGAGCTCTTAATTTCTCACCCTCTGCTCCCTCACAAACATGCACAGCTTTGTGCCACTCATTTGCTTAGAGCACAAACCTCATCACCATCTTCCAGCCTTTCATAAAGAATCTGTATCCAGAGCTCTGGACCCAACTCCCTCACCACATCTCTAAATCATTTGCTTTTACATCCTGAGAGTGCTGAGGTCTTCCAGGAGCAATTTTCAGGTTCAGCAGCCTTTGGTACTGGCCGTCCCATCTGCCCAACAGAATGGAGCTGGGAAGACAGTCCCACCTCACAAAGGGCTTAGGAAGCAGTTTCAAACAGTGTATGTGTTAACTACTGCAGGAATCAGATTATTGTTTTTCCTATCAAGCTGAGAGGTCTTAATCCAGTAACTCATTCTTCATAGGAAAACCATTCCATGCTTTTGGTTGTTCTTGTTATCCCTCAGTTACCTTTATGTTCTGGGTGCTTTTTGAACTAGAGGGTCCATAAATACATTTAGTTTTTGGAGATTTTGATGCACTGTAGGAATACACAGAACAACTTGAAGATGTTTTCCATTTTATTCTCTGTTTCTCTCCTAGTAATCAAACTTGCTACTTTGGCTGCAGCTGAGAATTGTGCTATCCTTTTCATAGATATTTACATAGCCCTAATGTCCAATTCCCAGCAGAAAAAATCAGTTGAGTCCCTACTATCATGTACATAAAATTAGATATTTTTAAAATATAATTAATTTTAGAATTAGCTACATTGAATTTAATCTGCCTTTTTATTGCCCAATTGCTGTCTATTATGATATTTTTCTTTAGCTTGCCCAGCAGTTCATCATCTTTATTGTCCTGGATGCTTAACTTCATCAACAAACTCCCATCTCACAAAGCCTCCTTTTTCCAAGTTTAAGTCATGCTGAGCAATGTGAGCTTGAGTACAAATCCCTGCATGACTCCACTGCCAACCCCCATCCACTGTCAGAGCTGGCTATTTATTTCTACCTTCTGTTTCCTGACTTTTAATCAGCCCTTTATCCACATAACCTTACCTCTTAAACCATCACAGCAGGATTTCTTGTAAAGGCTTTGATGAAGAGCTGTGGAAAAGTGTTCTTAGCTCTACACCTATTTGATGATGCTTTCTGAAGCCCCAAATAGATTTAAGAGGTGTGATTTCCTTTTATAAAACCATGTTGACTCTTTGCAAAAAAAAAAAAAAATCTTCTGTTTGGGTAATGACTTGTCTCTCATCTGAGCCCAAGTGTCATTTGAGTACAGAGCAATCCTCCCTGTGTCATTCTTTCCCAGCTCCCAGGATTTGACATAGTGCAAATTGCTAAATTTATGTGGAGTCCAGACTTCCTGAGCCAAAAACTGCTCAGATCAATGTGTGACCGACTGCTACATTGTTCTACCAATGGATTTATCTTCCCTCAATTTGTCGGATTTCTTGTTGAATATCTCCCAATTCCTTCAGTGCTGCTCAGGGCAGTGAGCAGCACTGAATTCATTCCCTGCATGAGAAGAGAGACACATTTATTTGCAGCCTTCTCCCAGACAGTTTCACTGAGCACTTTCTATACCAGAAGTCAACGCAGGCTTCTGGGTCATGTTGCCTCAGGAGCTGGGAAGGATTGTGTCCCCCTGAGCTCAGGAATCAGGGGGTTGTGAGATAGTTCTGGAGGAATCCAACTGCTTGTTTTGGAAAGCCTTGCAGTCTTCCAAGGCAAAAATCCTGTGGTGGAATGTGTCTTCAGTGGTAAATGGAAGTGGGACAGGGAGCAGGTTCAGACGCTGGATTGTTTGATTGCTTCTTATCTCTGTTTTGGACCACTTCAAGCAGCTTTCACTTCCTTCACTTCACTTCCAAGACATTTCCTAGTGGTGTCCTTCACCCCTAGGACTGTTCACACTATGGAAGAGCCTACAGCAAACTTTGGCCTCTCTGTCTCCAACACTCTCCCACCAGGCTTTTTGCATCTTCCTGTCATCCCATGTTCCCTTGGACACCCCACAGCATGAAGCTCAGCCTCTCAGGATCATGCTGTAAAAAACACCTCTCAGCTTGGCTGTGGTGCAGTCCTCCCTTCAGTTCAGACAACCCCTGGGCACTGTGGGCTGGCTGTGTCCGAGAGCTGATCCGATCCTCGGCAGTCCAGGAGGGCAGCCAGGCCAGCCGCTGCGTGGTGTGTGGAGTGACCCCTGGAGCATCTCTGAAGCGTGTGGACCTGACTCAAACAGTGCTGGGCTGGCCTCGGAGCTCAAGAACAGTATTAAAACTGCTGCTAATTTTTACTTTACTTTATTTTATTTTATTTTATTTTATTTTATTTTATTTTTTATTTTATTTTATTTTATTTTATTTTATTTGCATTTGACAGATAGATGGTGATGCTTCAATTTGGCCTCAGAAAAGGAGTCTTAGAGGGCTTCACGGTTGTGCATCCTGCCCCTGCTGTGCCTCAGCCTCCTGCATTAAATCATAGTTAATGTTTTAATCAGATGTCCTTTTTAATCCATTTCCTCCTGAATATATGGTGCATAAAATGGAAAAAAAAATAGCTTTGTAGGTGGAGGCCATTAATCCAATCTGCCTGTCTTAAGTGAAAACTGCCGACTGAAGGGCGCATAATGAACCGGCGATGGAAATGGATCTCGCCACAGCCGTGAGCAGCCGGTGGGAGTGACCCCGCTCCGAGCTGCGGGGCCGCGGAGCGCCTGTGCCGAGCGTGGCACGGCAGCGCTGCGCCAGCGGCTCTGCGGGAGCCGCCACCTGCACAAGCGCCTGGTGCCATCTCGTGGTCCTGGCAGCGCACACGAGTGACAGCGCACGAAGCTGCCGGCGGGGCGGTGCTGCCCTCGGGGACCCTCGGCTCCGGTTCAGTGCCCCGCTGCCCTCGCAGCCTCCGCGCCCTGTAACTCAGCCCGAGGTGCTCGCAGGGTCCGAGCTGCTCTCCCAGCCCGCCGCTGTGCCGCCCTCCCCTCCCTTCCAGCACGAAGCCGGGGAGCAGAATAAATAACTCAGTGAGTGGCTCCGTGACCCGGAGGGCTCTGCCGTGTGCTTTCCCTGAGCCGGAGCCAAGGGCGAGGAGGCAGCCGCAGCCCACGGGGCTGCTCTTGGGATGGAGCCGAGCATCCGCTGCGAGCGAGCCCCTGAGCACGGCACGGTAAGCCGGCTGCCTGTCACGAATTCCTCTGTTTACTTTGATGAAAATTTCAGCCCTCCTGGTACGGAGATAATCTGCTAAGTGTGACCCAACTCCTGCCAAGACAATGCCTCTTGTGAAGTTAGCAATGCTGCTGGAGAGCTCCTGCTCCTTAGGTGTAATGAACCTGGGGACAGGGCTGCCCGGAACAGACACTCCTCAAGAATGCAACACATAACACCAATTTTATAATTCCTCTTGCTTCCAGGAATTAACAGCCGTTTTTGGTAGCTCACATGTACTGTTGCATGGACATATTTTAATTTAAACTGGGCTGTAATTAGGAGCAAGAAGGTTTTTTCACATGGTTTACCGTGACATGGTTATGAGTTCCACTTTTTCCTACTTTTGGTTTGGGTTGTTTTGTTTTTGTGTTGGGTGGGGGTTTTTTGTTTGTTTGTTTGTTTGTTTGTGTTTGTTTTTTGGGGTTTTTTTGTGGTTTTTTGTGGGGTTTTGTTGTTGTTGGTTTTGTTTTGTTTTGGGCTTTTCTTGTCAAAAAAAAAAAAAAAAAAAAGCTTTGACTAATTACTCTGTGCTCCTGCTTATGGAATTTGACTAGATGCCAGTGTTCCCCTGTTGTGCCATGTAATGCCACAGAAATGTAGCCTCTGCCCTTCAAGTTTCTCTCCGTGGCACTTTGCTGCTTTGCCTTCTTCCAAGAGCTGATTGCCCTGTGGTTTTCCCACAGGATGGGTAAGGATGCTAGTTGCCATCCTGCCACTTGTGTAAAGACTGCAGATGTTTTGAAGAAAGAACTTCTGGGGCTGCCTGAGGCAGCAGAAGATACAACCCCTGCCAGGTCTGCCACTGCCAGAGAGCTGGCCATGAGGTCAGGGTAGTGCTGGGACAAGCCAGAGGGCAGGAGAGGAGCAGAAAGATGGAAACCAGCTGGCACCCTCCTCCCATTTTCTAGCCCCAGAAGATGAACCAGCTTCAAGCATGTAGGGCTGTACAATATCCCACTCTTTGGGGGATTAGGATGAGACAGGGAATGTGGAGGGAAGCCATCAGCCCTGGGAGGGGATAAGAATGCTGACGTTATCAGGTTGCCAGCAGGGCCCAATTGCACAGTGTTTTCCAGGTTTCCAGGATAATCTTTCTTCTGGGCTAGTTTGCTTTTCCAACCACTTATTTACAGATGACTTCTTTTGGATTCATGCTGCCTATCCCCACAGATTCTTTTTTTCCCTATCCGTCCCTCCCTCTTCCTTTCCTTTCCTTTCCTTTCCTTTCCTTTCCTTTCCTTTCCTTTCCCCAGCCTTTCCTTTCCTTTCCTTTCCCCAGCCTTTCTTGCTAGATGATCCCACTCTGGCAGCTCCACCACCTTCCTGACACAGGCCTTGTCTCACCCCATCATGAAGGACTCAGCTCTGAGGCTGCACTTGCATTCCACATCCAGAACGAAGCAGGACAGGACCCAGGGCTCCTTTCTTTTCCTGCCCACTCCTCTCTTTAGCACCTCCTCACTGAATCCACTGGGCTCGGTACTTACCTCGTTCCTCACAGACTGCAAGGGGCAGAGCTGTGCTTTCAGCACAGCTGGGAGTCATTCAGTGACACCACAGGGAGCAGCTGCTGGTGTGCTCTGGTCTCTGCAACGGAGGCTCCTTGTCTCTTAGACATGCCAGCTCACCAGAATATTTCCTGATGATGCCATTTTTGGTAGATGGCCCAAAGAAAAATTGGCTGCTCTCTGGAGTGACAGCTAGATTGCAGCCTGACATGAATGAAGAGCATAGCAAGATGGAACAGATTCTTGCTCCAAGCCTTCTCTGCTGATGTGTTAACTTTGGCAGTATCATTTGGGAAAAAAAATGAATTAATCTTATTGGAGTTATGCACAAAAGAGACTGGGGGAAGGAACAGGGGAAAAAAATGATGTGTGAATTTATGTTGATTATTTTGAAGCCATAAACAAGTGGTATCAGAAAAGATTTTGACAACCATATGGACTTTCAGAAGTGGGAAATCTTCTGAAAATGATGTGCAATCACATAAGGGCTGACATAAAAAAGAAGAAAAGAAGACAAGATGTGGATGGATGAGATGTACAGACGGGGGACTGCAATCTGTAATACAGAAGTTAAGATTCTGGGAACAGGAAAAAATGTTACCTAGAAAAAATTTATATAAACTAAATCAAATTAAATTAAGTTACATAAGAATTTCTCCCAAAGGTAATAGAAATAACAGTTAATCCTAGTTCTTATCACTGGTTTTCAGAACTAGACTCTGGAGATCAGCACTCTCAGGGATTGAGGAACAGCATTCCACTGAAATAAGCATTGTTTTTCTGGGATGCTTCACTGGAGATGCCACATGCAACCTGGATTTTACACAGGGCAAGGACCACAGGTACAAGAGTGCAGGTCCTGCTGAAGGGCATCAGCTGCCCTGGCTGAGGCTGGGAACTGCTGTGGCAGTGCAAGGTACCTCCCCTGGTGTTCACCAAGGGGACACTTTTATCCCAGAGCTTGGGAAGCACTGCTTGAGAGGCAAGTAGGATGACAAGAAAGCAGATTTGCAAATTTTGTAGCTTTGGTGTAGCACGTTTGCACACAAGCTGTGCGTGCACGTGGCAGGGACACGCCGTGGGCCACACGGAGGTGCAGGGTGTGACACCCATGGGAGGAGGTAAGAGCTGCTCTGCTGTCCTGGGGAAGCAGGGCTACTGGCAGGACAGCTCATCAGATCTGGACAAGGGCCACCATGCTGCCTGAGGTCTTACCTGCTAGGAGGAGAGAAACTTGAGAGGTCTGGGCTCTGTCTGGGGATCAAGTCTAAATGCCAGCACTCTGAGCCTTTTTACAACCTGAGTGTTTGATACCTTTCCCCTTTAAGTTATCTCAGTCCTCAGTAATGTGAGACACCAATTGCAGAAAAATATTTTTCAGGCTTGATTTATAAATGGCTCTGATTTCAGCTGCCACTTCCCCTGTGGTAGCATTCCAGGTCCAGACTCTGGTTTGTCTTTCTTGTTGCATCACAAGAGAATGGGAAAAGCAGACGAAAGGTGAAAAACTAAAAATGGAAAAAGAACCAGCTATGCCATCCTAAACAAGCAGGAACAAAAGCATCCTGAACTCTCAGATAAGAAATTATTTTTCATGGGAAAACACAGATCAGGGCAAGGGTTGTCTTTTATGTATCAGCAGGGGTGTATGATGGGATGAAATAGATGATGCATATGAAATGAACGTTTACATAGTTTGAACATTGAAAAAGTACAACATCTGTGCACTGTATATAACATACACTACCCCATAGTCTGGTACTTTGTGTCCTCTTCCCGTTCTGCAATATTTGCATTAGACTTCAATCTTTAAGAAGTCAGTACACACCCAAAAATGTTCCCACACATCTTAAACTTTTTTGATATATGTCTTCTAAATATAGCCTTCCTTTCCTTCCCTTTGCCTTTCACCCAACAATCCTTTGTTGTTTGGTGACATTAGCACAGTCACCACTAAATTTAGCATCTCAGGTCTCTTTCCACCACTGAAGGTGGTACTTGGGGTTAGTCCTCAGAGGTTCCAGCAAGAAAGTGCCACTGAAGAGAATGTGATAACTGTATAGAGAAACATTTTTTTGCTATTTGAAAAGAAAACTGAGAATACTTTAAGATGCCGTGATCTGCATTTTCAGACTCTGGAGTGACATGCCTAAAGAAAAGCATATCAAGACGCCCCCTTATTTCTTTATTTAATGAAGTATGGGGTTTAGCTGAGGAATTTAAATGATTGACTGGGAAGTATTTGAAATTCTTGAGGGTCATAAAGATCAAGGCAAAAGGATCAATCCAAAATAATTAATTTTGACACTGTGACAACAGCTTGCACTTTCTTTTTTCCTCTCAAACAATCTATGAAGGTTTTTCTCTTCTTGAAATGCTGAAGTAAAGAGTCCTATTTTCCAAGGAACTGCAACATTAAACATCCACATATTTGACAAGAGCACTTAAAGCTCTTGTAGCTGTTCTCTTTCTAAAAGAAAGGAAACATTGAAAAAGAAAAATTTCTTAATTCAGGATCCATTAATTCAGTCATTTATTAGCTGGTCCTTTGACACTTTTTCATCATTAATAGAGTTGATATGAGAACAAGCAGCAACAAATAGACATTAAGCATGGGGGGGGGAAAGCATTGAGAAATGAATGTTTTACATTTAATTACAAGAGTCATGCAGAGATCAGACATTGCTGCGCCACATCTCAAGTGGAATCAGTGTGTTGTCATGCCCTTGAAGAAGCAACCTTCACCAGACCAATTAGACTTTTAACACTTTTTCTTCTCTATTATTGTAGTGTGTCTGCTGAAACAAGATAGTTTAAGAGTTTAATTTTGTTTTATTCCAGAAAACAGATTTACTGTTTCCAAACATACAAACTCAGGGGCTGGGAATACAACAGTGCTGAGGGTCCCAGCTCGAAAGGCATCTCTGGACAAATGTGCACAGGTAACAACTCCAGATAAAAGATCAGCAGCCATCCTGTAGTGAATGGGCACTTCTGTGTGGCTTCACACAAGACCCTCAACCATGTGGTGTCCCAGTCTTCCAAAGGAAAAATCGACAATAACTTTGTGTCACCAAGCACAGCTCTAACATAGTCCTGCTTACTACAGAGAAACATAAATGAAGCAATGTTATTTTGTTAGATGCCTATTCCAACAGACTTCTGCTTAAAGGGGGAGAAGGCAGTGCTTGTTTTCTGCAGGAACTGGCCCTGCAAATCTCAGCTCAGAGTCAGGTCTCTTTTCCTGCCTGTCTCCAGCTGCGCCATAAAGAGCTAATGGCTGGATACCAGGCAGACTGCACACTGATGCAAGAGAGGTCAGCTTCCCAAAATTACTGCCTCTCTGGGGATTATTTTAACTCTCTTGATGTCCAAGAACTACCATGCCTCAGAAAGGAATGCTTCAAGATGGAGGGGAAAAAGAGAAGAATGAGCTTGGAAAGCCAACAAACTAGACTGGAAACCAGCACTTGTTCATGTGAGTACGTGCTTGCCTACTCCCATGGCCTGAGCTGGCATTTGGCTCTACCCTTTGGAGCAGTCTGAACAAAGGTAAGCCCCAAGCAGTGAATCCTACTATGCTCGGAGCACTGCAGGTGCTCTGATCATCACTTTAACTGAAGAAATTCCATGTAGCTCCTGTGTGGATTTGTCTTGTGTTAGCTACATCAGGATCAGCAAGTTAACTTTTCAGGATGCCATTTCTGGGATGTTATTCTCCCTTGACTTTTGTTCTGCTGCTTCCTTGTTCTTGACATCTGTATGAACATTTGCAACAATACAGAATAAAAATTTCAATTTTAAAGTTATTTTGCTGAGCTGTAAGGGTGATCCTATCAGCCTGCCTTGGTCTGACACATAAGGCCTGGATGACCATCACAAACAAGAGAACATTTTAAAAGCCATGGTCCTGAAGAGCTGAGAGTCTGTGAAGAGCCTACAGTCTGTTGCCATGAGTTTTCCTAGTTTGCTGAGCATTCATACTAAAGTAGAAGTGTGCAGCTTCTCACGCTTGTAAATGTAAACACAAGATCGTGTTTTGTAAATACTGCCCTTGTTATGGATTCCTTCTCCAAGAGAAGGGGAGGTTGAATGACAGCCTCCTTGACCAATAGGTTGAGAGGTGGGACTGTTAACTCTCCAATCCATGGTCATCTTGCCACAAGTATATAAGAGAAAGAATAAAGTAAGGGTGGTCTCTCCTGCCCTGCTTGCTCTGAACCCAGACCTCTGTCTCCTGAGTGTCCTTATCTAGCTAGGCTCATGGTGATATACAGTCAGCAAGTCCTGTTCTGTTCTTCCCAGAAAAAAATTATTTTAGTATCTTGGATTCAAATGCTGGGCTGGCCATGCCACTGTTAGGGAGATCAAGAGCCAGAGCTCTTAGCACCCAGCATTAACACTGGGTAGGATTTCTTTTGGCTCTGCAGCAAGGTTTCCCTGCCACTCACAATCCCAGTTTTCTCTGTTGCCTTAAAAAAGGACGGATCAACCCTGGCAGACTGGAGGATCATCACCTCCCAACAGCACTGACTCAGAGGGGGCAACTGTTCCCATGGGACCGAAATCCCACTTTTTATTGGCAGATACATCTAATATATCCCTTCCAGGAGTGTGTGTGGAGACTCCTCCCTTGACTGGGGACTCCCCTCAAGGGTGAACAGAACAGATTTGCCCACATTTTTTGGAATGGGTGAGTAACTTCAGTCTTTACTTAATTGTTTTGCTAGCTTTAATATTGCTGTTTCAATATTGCTTCAATAAATACTGCACTCCACTAGTAGTTGTAGCTATCTGTACTGTGTAGTAAATCATTCTGATTAAGGTCTGATAGTCTAATCGTTATAATTATCACCATCAATAAAATAAATAATTTATTTTATTCATATAAATATATTTGGTTTTCCTTTCTTAATCTTGTGGTTCAAATTCTGACAAAGATTCAATTACACCGATATAATCTTTTAAACATAAAGTCTGGGGCAAAGACTGGGTCCATCTGTACCTAGATTCCTCTCTGAGGAGGAGTTTAGAAAGCAAGAGGGTTCTTTATGGACCTCGTGACTTAATGAGAGCACTTCTCTAATAAACTTTGTCTGGAGCTCCTGTTCTGCTTGCGACACCGGCACCAGGAGAGGGCGGAGAGCAGTGATCCAGTCTGGGAGGGTGCCACACCAACAAATGCCATCTCTGAGAATGAAATCTCGACAGAAAGCCATTAAGAAGAGGCCTTCAGATTGGTGCTTTCCCCTTTCCTTGCAGCTGCAGTTTTGCACAGCCTCCCCGCTGCCTGTTTGAAGCTGTATCTACCCGCAGCTCACCCAGGACACAGAGCACAGACCTCCCTCCGTGAAGCACATACACCGGCAGATAATCCAGATCAGTTTACCTCTGTGTACCTGGCAGCATGCTACTGTGCACTGACCAAGTATCAGAAGAGTTTGTGGTTAATTAGGATCAGATTAATCCCTGCTGACTGCCTGTCTCTGTGTAAAAAGGGCACTAGAGGTTAGAAAGTATTAAGTACCTTAAATGTCTACTTGCATAATGTAAAAACTTACTGAAGATCCAGACTTTGTGCTTGAAAGTGTTGATGGGAAATAATTTACCCCTAGAGGCATTTAAATGTGCTTCTTATCCTATCAAAGCAAAAGAATCCATTAAAATATTTCCAGGATAAAATGTAATAAATACTTGACCATGAAAAATAATAAACCTGCAGAGCAGTGGAGACATCTACAAAAAAGTGCCTTAGAGATTCTGAACATTATTTCCAACTTCAAAGAATTTAGCTCAGCATATAAAGTATCATTTTTATAGCTGCAATAAAGCTTTCCTGTGATACAATTGCACATAGTTTTCAATTTCATTAGTTCCTATTTATCATAAGAATACAGCAGGTATTAATTAGATCATTTCAGATATACACCCATTCTATGGTACTCCCCAGGGAGCCCAGAGGGCTTCATAGGAAAGACACATTTCCATGTTCTTAACACATTCATGACACTCAAATGTAGATTACATTTGGTTGAGATGCTTTGCTATGACAAAGTATGTGTGTGATTACGGACATATCAAAATATGGAGAACTTTTGTGCTTTTCTCATTAAATAAGGAAAGATCCTGAGGTTGCTTTTAAAAAACTGAGCTGATAGTTGGAAGATTTCTAGAAGCAAGACACACTAATAAAGAGTACGTGGGTCTGTGAGAAATGTCAACTTCGCATGCATGTTCACATACCCTGATAGACCACTGGGCCTTTTTTCTTTCTTAATTTTTGTTACTGGCACATTTTTATAAGTATTGGGAACACTTACATAATAACAGGATATTAGCTTACTTTGAGGTCATCTGTTCTTGTGACTTACTCCCCATTTACAGTCATAAGCTCCTCATTGTGACATCACCTTGGCGGCCTCAGCAGTACCTGTGATGTCACCAGAAGGGATTATAGCCTGAAGCTGTGAGAGCAGATCAGCTCCCGAAGAATAAAGGTTTTTTGTTTTGCCCTGCTAGCAGAGGGACATGAAAACACCCACCCACCCTTTCTGCCCCGCCTGTCATGGTGGAGCAGGGTCATTTCACCACAGGATGGTAATGCAAGAGTGGGGCTTCTTGGGCGGGAGGCTTTGCTTAGTATGGATGAACTTGTGTGCAGTGAAGTGCATGCAGAAGGAATTATGAGCTACGTGTGCAAACACACACAACTGTGCTTCTCTGCCCAGCTTGGGGGCACATCACAAGCTAGGGTGGCCTATGCAAAGGCCTATGCAAAGGCCATGTTCTTCCACCTTTTTCACTCTGTAAATTCCCATTCCATCTCAACCACCTTACCTACTCAACCACAGCCCTCTTTCTGAAAAACAGACTTCTTATAGGCAGTCAGCACATCAACTTCATAAACATCTTTATGTTTTTATCTTCTGTTTGGTTCCCTGTCATTTCAGTCAGATCAGCAGCAGAAACTTCAGCTGGCAATGCACTCATATGAGGACCTCTTCCTGTGTCATTTACTTGGCATCGTTCACTTGGCACTGTAAGAGCCAGCGACAGACAGTTAGACAAGCATTTGGGGGTATCAGCTTCTAACTTACTTTGTATTCCATGTCAGCAGCAAATGCATTGAATTTGTTGGTTCATGGAGTTGTCTGGGAGGAAAATATGCTGCTGCAGTGCTGCTCCCCGCTCCTGCTTTGGCTCACTGGCGTGTCTTGTCTGTGTGTGAATCTCCACCAGCCCCCATGCAGGGTAATGGCTCTATCTCAGAAACATTTTAAATCTGCAGATATCAAAAAGGTGATGTCTGGGGGCAGAGGTGGCATTTCACAGACTGGCAAGTCAACTCTGAACATGCTGATACACCACCTCTGAGCCACTGCCATCAGCTAAGCAGCTGATCTGTGACAGCAGCCCTCACAGGTCAGCTATGCACAGAGACAGGCTCTTATCATAAATTCAGAGTCCACAGGGAAGAGGCTTTACTGCTAATATCTTCATACAACACTGCAGAAAATACATGCACAGTGAGGTTGTCCCTTTGGACCTCATGCATTATTTTTCTGGTGTTCCTAAAGCCATCTTCCCTATGAAACATACATAGGACAACTATCGCATTACAACAAATCTTTAGTCTTTCCTCAATCAGGTTTGCTTCTCTATTTATTTTTCTTGTCTTTTCTTTTTAAAATTTCAATAAATTTCAGCAACCTGAGGGGGGAAAAAAAGGAAGTGATCTTATTCTCATAGTTTCTCAGCCCTTTTGAATTTTTTGCATTAAAAATATAAAATGAGAACAGTCACTGTCAGTTGGAAAACTGCTTGATTTGGGCTCTTATTCAGCCTACACTTCTGCCTGTGGAAACACCTGTCACTTCATCAGTGTTATGGCATTAACCTCATCCAGTGGAAGTGGAACTCCACTGTTTGCTTTGCTTGGCTTCACACCAAAGAAGAAAGGCACCATTCTTCCCACTGCTGAAGACATCATATAACACATTAGAAACACCTACCCTGAAAACTTGAACTTTACCCCAGCATCAATGTCTCACACCACTTATTAACTTACTGCCTGGCTCAGTTTTTGGTTGCTGTCACCAGCTGCCTTCAAACTTGCCCCTGGGAAAAGTTCAGGTCTCATGTATTCCCTGACCTGACTCAAAAGCTCCCATGGCAAAGTCTGGCCCAAGCTTGGGTCCCACACAATCTTCAGTCACCAACCCATCCTCAAGGGTGCCCTTGGACCATCTCTCAGGGAAGGAAACACAGATTCCCAGGGTGATGCTGTGAAACCACTACTCTGTTATTCCATTTGGAGTATTAGAGAAAGAGGAAAATGAACCCATCAAAATGTTACATTCATGTTTTAGATCCACAGCAGCTGCAGGGAACCAAGTGCTGCACAGTTTGGTCACAGCTAGCCTGTGCCACTGCTCCTCTGCTACCCAGCCTGCAGCCATGGGCAGGGAGATTATCTCATCCTGTGGAGCTGCCAAAAAGCCTTCACTGCTGCTAAAAGCACTTCTTTCCACCTGGAGCAGGCCAGGAAGGTGTGAGGGAAGTGATCTGGGGAGGGAAGTGATCTGGGGCTCCAGCAGAATGGAGCTCCATTGTGGAATTCTACACTGTATGACATCCCCAGAAAGTCCAGGCTGGCACCAAGCTCCAACCACAACACCTCGCTGAGCAGATGGATCTCTTCTTTGGAAGCAATCCTCTAAAGTGGTCCCCCTTTGAAGAGCCAGATTTTGTCCTCACGCCCTGGTGGGAGGCAGTGTTGGTTTTTATATGGCATGGGGATAGCAGTAAACAAATTCACTTGAATTTGCTCATCTGTGTGTTTTGTGGCTCCACAGCCATCTGCCTCCCCACAGAATAAGCTCTATATGAAATGATGATGCCAATTTTTCTTATCCTGAAATTCAGCAGAACAACCTTCCTGACTGAGCAAACGTGCTGGCATCTTGCAGTGCAGGCTTACTCCTGGAGGAGAGGTGTAAGCAGGAAGGAAGCTGGTTTAGATCCAATTTAATTTCCCTAGGGTTATTCTGTATGTTAAGGAGAGCTAGCTCACAAAAGTCAGATGCAGATAGAAGGTTAAATTCTGTTCTCATTTGTGAAGGAGTAAATGCACTGTAGCCCTGCTGATAATGGGGTTATTCTAGAGTGGAAGGAAGCCTGCAGGAGACTGACCTGACACAGAAAAGCTAACAGGAGAGTTCTGAAGAGGAAAACCTGCTTCTTACTGGTTCTCCCATCTTTTTCTCTTCCAGCCTTTCCCTGTGCCAAGTTCTGCTCCAGATCACAGTGTAAAGAGCATGCAACAGAAGCACAAACTGGCCAGAGCCCAAAGCAGAACAGCTCTCCCTTTCCTCTCAGCAGCCACACCAAACTAGGACTTGGTTTTCTTAGAACACAAATAAATCAGAGAAAACTCCAGTCTCCTGTGAGAAAAAATTGGTAGTGGGGAAAGGTTTCCAAAGAAATCTTTCTTTGCCCATTGCACCAGTGCAGGCTTTGCCTTTCCCTCTGGTTCCACTTTCAGTCCTGTGACTTCTGGCTGTTTCCAGGGCTAACAAGTTCCTGACCTTCCTCCCTATTGTCACTACCACGGAGGCTTGACCCTGAGTCTGTTTTCCACAGTCATGGAGCACCCTTCCCCAGAGGAGTCTCCCAGCCCATAATCCCCCAGCAGCTCCTCATTTGCTCAAGGACCCAAGCTTGTGTTGATGCACTCCTACACCTGAGAGCACAATCTGGCCCGCGAAGACCCTGAAGATGTAATTCTAGAGGACAGCTGTCTCTGTTTCTTTTCCCCTCATCTTTCTTTTCCACTTCTGCATATTTTTCACACCAGATATTGCAGAGCTGCCTGTGATGGCATCTGTCAGTGCCGAGCAGCAGGGGATGTTTCAGCAACTCTGTCCCCTTGCCCACCACCACGGGCACAAGGAGGACACTGAGGGCTGTGCAGTAACAGCACTGCCACACTGCAGGCACAGAGATGATCTAATCCATAATGGAAAGTAGCCACCACTTATGTCTTCTTTCCAGTGCTTTCCACCAGTTTGTCTCCCTGTGTGGGGAGGTGTTCACACGACAGGAAGTTCTATGCTGTCTTCCTTCTCAAAGAGTGGTGGTTTCCTCTGCTTAGTGAGGGAACAAAGAGGTTGAGCTCCCTGTGAAGCTCTCAGAGCAGCTCCTATAGAAGCTCAGAGCAGCTCCACAGAGACACAGTGCTCTGTGCTCCACAATGCTACCCACACACTCCCGTGCTGTGTTTTCTCCAGACATCCTTGGTTTGTGTCTTTCCTCACTTCCCTCACAGTCAAAGTTATCTCAAAGATATTGAAGAAGCACTTCTCAAAATACAGATGCTACCTCTGCCCGTTCCTGGCTTTGAAGTGTTGTCTTGGGTACCAGTCAATTGTATGCCTTTTAAAATGCATTTTCAGCATCTTAAAAACAAAATTATTGTCAGAAAGTTTATCAGTACTTCCCTCAGTACCTTGTGATGCAGAGCCAGATTATGACTCAAAGAAGGCTATGATGCCTAAACTAGGACACAGGCAGGTGTGAAGGCTCTAAGAAAAAGCCCTTAAAGGAGACAGAAACTCTATTTCTCCATAGCTCCTATGGAGAAATAGCTCCTATTTCTCTTCTAACTCTTCAGTAGGTCCAAGACCTCTCTATTTTTGACACAGAATTTCTGTAATTGGCCTATTTAATTTGCAGCCCTCCCTGAACGACCCTCACTTGTACAGCTCAGTTTCTGGCTGCCTGGGCTCACTCAGCAACTTCAGTTTTCAGACTCACCCTGATGTGGTACTGGTTTCTCCTTGGACACACAATTCTCAATTGTGGATCCCAATCTGGCACAGAGAAACTTTGAACTTAGGCTGTTAAACTGAACATGCATGAGAATTTTGGTTCTTACCTTGATTATGATAAATGTTCATAACCTTCCCCCAGGCTTCTACACTTATTTTTTAGCCACAGCTAGTTTCACTGACTTTTACTTCTTTCTTACTCCACTGCCTCCTGCCTTTCTCATCATTCACCAGTGGATTTCTTTTCTACTCATTATATGTAAAGCACATTTCTTATTCCCCATGGTGGCTTTGAACAATGTTGATCCAGTTGCAGTTTTCTTAAGTCCTCTCTGTTTGTCTGCAAACTTTGGTGTTGCTCCAAAGATTCCTCCACAGCTTTCTTTTCCTAAAACATTTGCAGAGAGTGAATCTGGAAAAAACACTTCAATTTCTAAGTTTTCTTTGTGATGAGACAAGACCCAGAACAATTTTTTCCCATTCCTACTGATTATGCTTTCTTATACAACACTTTTACCAGGTCTA
The DNA here is from genome assembly GCA_013400215.1 of Cisticola juncidis. NCBI lineage: Eukaryota > Metazoa > Chordata > Aves > Passeriformes > Cisticolidae > Cisticola > Cisticola juncidis. The sequence continues at coordinate 257,957 of VXBR01004649.1, forward strand.
GTTTTCAACTATGTCTTCCATAAATACATACTTCAAATCTGAATAGCAACATTTTTGCAAGTAGGAATTGATTCTTATTTTTAGACAGTAATGCCCAAAACTTTCAGGGGTTCCCCACCTTTCATTTAAATCTTAACAAATCCATAGGAAAGTATCAAGAAGGGCACAGAAGGAATTCTTTTTCAGGTCCAGAGTCTCTGGGAACACCACATCAAACCCAGTGTACAGTCCTCACCAGCGACCAGGGCTAATTTATCTTTTGGCAGCTCTGGGCCCTTCCAGAAATCATTTGGTGGCCTCTGTTTCATTCCCTCTGAATACATCTCCACTCCAGTGGAAACTGCTAATGATAATTTCAGCAGAGAGGTCCTCATGCAGCCAAACTCCTAAGCCCAAATGCAATTTTCAGTGTGAAGATACTGACACTGACATCTGGGGCAATGTTACATCTCTGCCTGTTGTATTACACTGTGACTGACCAAGCTCTTGTTGTTCATCAGTCCTTGCAGGAATGTTCAAAATCCCAGGATCCTGACACAGACCCCAATGTCTGCATCTATTTTGGCATATTCTCCAAACAGCAGAAAGAGAGGAGCAGCACAAGAACAGAGTAAGAGAGGCCCATTGCTTCATTCTCACTTGGGCCCTAATTCCATTGTGCGGCTGTTCCTTCCCTGTTAAAAGTGAAACAGTAGTACCTAAATTACTGCTTGATTGTAATGCCCTTTCCCCAGTGTCTTCTTTCCCACTTGAAACAAGAATGTATGTTGTGAATAAGCCAAGGGTATAACATCAAACTCTGGAAAGGTCAATAAAATGCAGTTTTATGTTAATTTTTAAGCCAAATCTTGCTTGTCTTAAGTGGCATTGTGAAGCTGTGAGGCTGAACCTGTGAATATGATGGGCAGGATTTGATCCCATCACACAAAGAAAGCCATGAACAGCTGTAACTGCTTTTAAAGCAGCCACAACCACAGCTCTTCTGCTGCTGGTCTATTCAAAGTGGCCCCTTCCTCATTTGCTCTCCCTCAAGCACAGCACTTTGTTGTTTCTTTCCTTCTGGAAACTAAAGAGTGAAAGAAAATCTTGCTATTTTGGATGGCATTAATTAAAAACAAAGGGAAATAAAGACATTTTAATTGCATGGGATTTCTGAATAAGGTTTCAAAGTGGGGGTAAAAAAAATAGCTGTGTGCCTGGTACACAGAGAGCCCTTTCTCTTCCCCTTTGTGGCAGAGGAATCAATGGAATTCATATAAAAGAAGGAGGGGGGTGGGAAGAGAGATAGGAGATGCCTTGCTCGGTACCAGCAGGTCACAAGTCTCATGAGACTCGAGCAGGGCTTGCAAGGAAGTAGCTGACTCTATCTCCATGTGTACCTTTTTGTTCCTTGCCTTGGATTTGCTGGTCAGTGGCATGCTGCTTTGCCTGGCTCTCCATAGAGCTTGTAGCCTACAGGAATTTGGACAGAGTGGTACAGACATCGCCGACAGAGACTCTGATCACTGACTATCCCTTTAAATGCAGTCTCATGACTTAGTCCTTGCTCCACTACCTATTAAAGAAGGAGACAAGACGCTCATAGGCAGCTTCCATTCAGGCACCCAGAAGGACACAGAAAGGCAAGACAATTTAACAGAGCTAACTGTGAGTAAATATGAAGCATTAGAGGTGCTCTCTAGAGCAAAGGGCATGGAGAAAGATTTGTAGGAATTCCTGAGGTGAAAGAAGGTGCCGTAATTTTTTAAATATACTTGCATACAATCTTCAAAAGGTGAAATTCTGTAGGGAAAGCTACTCTCTCATTTTAGCATTATTCCTTTAAATATGAATCTAAGTGTCTCTTAATATATCATTGACTGATGCTTGATTTCCCATAAAAATTTGATGTGGTGATTTTGTGCTCCAAGCACTGGAGCCTTTTGCAAATACAACCTTTTCTTTCACTGGCATAAATTTCATAGAAGGAGTATCTGCGGGTGGGGGGGAAATTTGAAGCCAGCCTTTTGCAAACTTGGATCCAAAGCCCAGACTGGAGCCTCCAATTAGATTTTTGCACTTCACAAGGGGTGGCCTTCCTTCTGGGAGTGAGTGCTTGGTGTGACCCCCTTTCTTCTGGGGACAGAAAGGAGCTGTGGGTGCTTGGCAGCATGCAGACCCCACTGAGGTGTCCCATCATGTGTGCAGGTAGCTAATTTTTAACCAAGAAGCTGTGTGTCTCCAGGCTCTGTAATGGCCAACTATCTTACAATGCTACAGCATTCTGGAAAAATCAGTTCTTGTTAGTCAACAGAGTCATCAGCATGTCCATACATATTTATTTTCTTCCTCTTTTTTTTTTTTTTTTTTTTTTATTGACAGTAGCTACTGAGTAGACTTGGACAAGTATTTTAATGGCGATCATGACTATTGCAAGTGATATTTCAACACTGATGGAAAGTTGCTCTGCCAGCTCAGCCTATTGCTTTTCTAAATCCATGTCATTAATTGCAGGTATTAGCTGGTGGAGACTGTTCCCAACTCATCTTCATGCTGCCCATTTTCTTTGCTGTGTTCATCCTGTCTGCTTACTGCTTAACCAAAGGGAACTGCATCTCCTATGATGAGCTGAAAGAGCTGAAGACTGAATTTGCCATCAGTCTGTACAAGCACATCTCTGAGGCAGAGAACAGGACCAATCTGGTAGTCTCTCCAGCAAGTGTGGCTGTTTCTTTGGAGCTGCTGCAGTTTGGGGCTCAAGGAAATACCTTTACAGAGCTGCAAGATGCCCTAGGATACAGCATTCATGGTAATGTACTTTAAAAAATACTAACTGCCTTACATTTTGTAATAAATTCACAGCTTTACAAAGGTGACAGGAATTTCACACATCATACTAAACTTTTGCTTTCTCTCTCACTGTAAGATGTAGTTTTCTCCATCTTTGACAGCCAGGTATCAGAAGGACAAAGGAAACTCAAGAGAGTAATTGACACACAGGTTCCTTTTTTTCTGAATCAGTATTTACTCTCTCATGACACAAAATACAGCTATATCTAGAAAAGCTACTTCCATGAACAGCAGAATTGCTCTAGGTTTGCCAGAGTCCATCATGTCCACTGTGTCCTGGTCTCCTTCGTGTGCTCTGCAAAGAACTGGCAGGCAGGGAACAGTGGTTTTCTCTCCTATCCCACAAACAAATTTTATGAAACCTGCAGAAGCTGAATTATCTTTAAGACTTTTCTAATGCTATTACAACTGGCCAAAAAGATGAAAAGTTATCAGAAGGAGACTGGCAGACAGAGATATATGTTGACAGATGGATGGTGCAATTGCATCTTTCCCTGAAAGCAGGCTAAAATATAAAACACTGGGAATTTGGAAGGGATGTGGGAAAGACAGATGTCTTTAAATCCAGCATTAAGTCAGCTGAATTTAAGGATGCTGTTTTCATTTTAGCTCTGGATTATCCTACCATCTCAAGCCACATGTCAAAAACTATTTTACATTATGGGCAGAATGTTTATGAAAAGCAGATGACTGCCTCATCTTCAAAATTTTCAGCTTACATACAATACTTATATATAGAGATAACACTGCTATTTCTCAGCATAAAATTTACCTTCAGGGTGTGAAGACTAAAACCCACATTAATTGCATTGTCCCAAAGTGTAACCAGCCTCAGTCACCACCACCATTCTGCACAGCATTGATATTCAACCCCACCACTGCAGTAAGAGCTAACTCTGTCTGATCCACACAGTTACAGCTACATGTACTGACACAGGGACAGGGCATCTAAATTACGAGCAGTTGATAAAATGAAGTCTTGCCTACAGGACTCCTATTTCTGTAAATTCAATTCCTAAACAATACTAATGCATACAAGGATTATACCTTGCTTGACACTTGTGGTCATTAGGGGCTCAGTTATTATGAAAGGATGTTACAGAATAACATTTCAAAGTGAAATTCAAGCACAGATCTCCACAGAAGATACAACAAAGTGCAGGGGTTGTTTTAGTGACCTGCTAGCTCTTTTATGCTCTCCTCTTCTCATGTGGCACACCATGGCAAGCAGACATTTTATCTCCATTTTAGCTATCTGTGCCATAAACCACATGAGCTTTGGCTTTCAGTAATATTAATGCATGAATCTGAAAATAAAGTAGGATGGGATCTATTGTTCTTGGTATATGGTGCATTTCCAGTAATGGGGAAAGAAACCACTTCCTCAAATGGTCTAAGTCAAATAAATAAGTTAAATACTTAGGTGAAATTTCCTATAAGATGAATAAACCCATATTGTATAGGTATGCATATATGATAAAATTCCTTTCTTCCAGTAGATGTTTACATTAATGTTTCTGTGGTCTGCCTTAAACAATAATAAAGGATATGGTTAAAACCTTAGCAGACTGAAAACAATTAAAACATTGATGGTTCATTCCCTGCTCACAGAGAATCTGCTCTTACATGCACTTGTAAACTTCTTTCAGTGTTTAGAAAACTTGTTCACCTTTACTCTAGTACTAACAAAGACAATGTGTAATGGGATGTATCTCTAGACAGCACAGACAAAATGACATGCTTTAAAATTATTTCTTCTTGCTGTTTTATTAAAGCAATTTTGTGGTGTTGTCCAAATAAGAATTCAGGACTTTGGTTAGCTAAGCTCTTTGGTGAAGTCACATGCTTGGGGTACCACTCCTTACATTCATCTCTGCTTCTAGTTCACCATCTTTGACTTCTCACATCTTCCAGGGACCTCACCAAGTGCTCCCATACTAATGCAAAACACACAAGAATAATACTTTACACTTCACACCATGTCAGATTTCTTATAAAAAGAAAAAAGCCCACTGATGTGGACTGTATAAATAAAGCAGTCACTTGTAACCCATGAAGTAATGTATGAGCTCGGTTTAGGATTGCCAGGGCTCATCAGCAGTTTGGGACACCATCCTTCAAGAAATCAAACAATACCTAAGGGCCAAGGGTTGCAGAGAGGCTGTCAGGGAAATGCCTTTCCTGGAATAGGTGGGTAGCATCAGGAGAAGGAGATAGTGGTGTTGTGGCATTGGCAGCTCAGCCAGTCATGGCCAGAGGCACTAGACCTCACTGGTGGGAACTCAGAGAATGCCCAAGAAAGAATACCCACCTTATGAACTATTAAGAACTGTGTCTGCATAGAGCTATGAGCCTGACTTATCTGTACTAGAGTGATTTCTACAAACACATGGAGAGAGATTTCTAATGCCCAGTGCATCACTGTCCATGGCAGCAGTGCTTGACAGTGACACTCCATGAAGTCAAGGGTGCTCCAGTTGTTACAGGGCTTTAACAGTCAGAGGACACCAGTGTCAGCACCGGAGCTGAGAGCTACAGAGCCCCGAGGCAATCTCTGCTATCCTTAGTCTGAGCACAATTGCAGTTTCTCTCTCTTGCCTGGCAGATGAAAGCGTGCAGGATTTCATGCACATGGTGGATGAGGCAGTGACTGACTCCAGCCAAGGGACAGTGGTCCAGCTGGGATGTTCCCTCTTTGTGGACGCGGGTGTGCAGCTCTCGCCCGACTTCGCTGAGCGCGCCGCACGCTGGGCCAACAGCAGCCTGCTGCAAACCAACCTCACTGACCCCAACACCACCCACAGACACGAATGGATCACCACTGACCCTGCAGGTACCACAGGGGCCCACAAGAAGGGTTGCACAGGAATGAAATGTAAAATAAGAATAAAGGGAGAAATTGCATTTAACCGAGCATAAAGTCTTTTGCCACACTCTGTGTTGCCCAAACCAAGGCTGAAAGCCAGGAAACCTAATTCTTGTGTTAACACTTGTTTGTAATGTAGAGAAAGAGCTGGAATAGGTCTGAATCTGTAAGCAGTGTGAAGCTGGTAACCACTTGACCTTGTTCCCCTGATTTTTAAAAAGGCAATCCTTTGCAGCATTCTCAGTTTTAATTAGGAACAGCCCAATTCCCCTTGGACCATATTCATGGCACTTATTGCTTTCATTGTGCTACAGGGGACACACAGGGGCAGAAGCTCAGCAGTCAGACTCTGAGTTTAAAAAGTCAAAATGAGGAATGAAAACACTGACCAGCTCAATCTCAGCTCTGGGAAGAGCATGGACCAACAGGCAACCCCGGTGAGGTCCATGTGTAGGTGGGGAGGGGAAGGTGGAGGGTGGGGCAGTGCCTTGAGAGTTGTGCCTCTTGGCCTTAGGGATGGAGAGTGGTCTCAGCTTGCCTTATTTACATGGACCTGGCCTTTAGGCCTGGCATGTAGGACTGCAGGTGTCCCCATGCCTTGTCTCTTTTCCATGCAGATGGGGAAGTGCGTGGGATGACACTGGAGAGCACTGGGTCATCTCTCAGCCAAGTCACCCTGGTGAGCACCCTGTACTTCAGAAGCATGTGGCAAAAAAAGTTTTCCCTTATGGATTCCCAGATGTTGCCTTTTACCACGCCAGAGGGCTCGACCCTGAAAGTGCCTACCATGCACCACACAGCTGAAGTTAACTACGGTAACTGTCCTTGATCTGTATTTGGTCTACTGTGCAACATGGAACAGATTTTTTTAATTTCCACAGATACCACAGTAAGATGTGTTGTTTTCCCTGGAGAAGTCTCAGAAGAATTCCCATCAAATGAAGAGGCTACCCAGGTGACCTAATTGATTTCTCATAATTCCAGGCAATCATGAAACAGATCCTGGCTTCAGAATGGCTCCTAAAATATCTACTGTCCCTGTCCCGTCCCTCACAGACCAACACCTCCTGGTACTCCATAACAAACTTGTCAGCTATAGAAAACAAACAAAAAGGCACCAATATATCATGCCAGGAGAAAGAAAGATGAGAGACTGAGGGTATTGCAATATACAAAGTCCTTTACAGTAGCATGGAGCTCGTTAAGTAAAGCTTGTTAAGAAGGGATTACAATACGAAGCACATCCGACCCCATGACAGAGGGCAATTAAGACTAAAATTATATCAAGCCCCTACCAGTTTGATTTGTTGGGTGAGGAATTTCCCAGCCCCTCAGCCAAATCACTACCTCTTGAACGTGTGAGCACCAGAGGGAGCAGAGCATAACCAGGAGCACCAGCACTGCAGACCTGTAGATCTGGCCACAGCCTGTCTCCAAGGCTTTAGGGAAAAACTGCAGATCTTCAGGGACAAATTCTAGAAAAAGGAGAGAAATTCTTATATCATTTATACCAAATCAGTGGATGATCTCAGCATGGGCTTAAAACAGTATAAATATAGGTCAAACCTTTATTTGTATAATATATGAATGCAGTGTAGGCTACTTTCAAAGGCTTGATGTATGTGGGTTGCTGACAGAAGGACTCATGCTGCAGGCTTAATTTTCTGCCACCAGGAATTATGCCAGTTAGCTATACAATCTCTTTCAAAATATAAAAAGCCTTTTCCCCTCCTACTCTAAATTTCAGAACTACACTTGGGTAAAAACCTTTCAAATTCCAAATCTAAATTTTTTCAAGACAGATTTATATCACTTAACATCCTGCCTGCTTTATACTTTAAGTTAAATAGTTTCTCTTCAGCTTTGATATTTACTCCCAAATGTAATTGCAAGTCACCAAGTTTGCTCTCAATTTCCTGATAGCTAAGAAGAAGATGCCAGGCTCTTGTAAACTATTCAAAACCCAAATGCTCCAAATTCTCTACTGGTTCTTTTTTTGCACTTTTCCATTTTAAATTAAACTTCCTTGAAAATAAATGAGCAGGGATGTACACAAAACTTTCAATGAGAGCATAACATGCTTGATAAAATGCTATCGCAATTTCTACGTCTTGATAAAAATACCTTGCACAGTGCATTGCAGAACCGGCTCAGGGTGGTTACTCAAGGTTGGCCCCACCTGGGCCTTTTTCCTTTTCACACTTTTTTCCATAGTAAATCAAGGGGAGGGAAATCTCCAGAGGGATATAACTTCTTAATGTCTTTTTGAAACACCATTTTGTTTCCACCACTCCAGTCTTCATGGCAATCTCACTGTTTGTCTTTGATAAAAGTCTTGAATGTTGACAATACTTTGGAAAGCTACTAGTGATCCTTTTCAACCTCTTGTACCTTTGCTCATTGTAGTTTCCCTTTCAAGTGGCTGCTTGCTGCCTTTCCTTTCTGGTTCTAAGTGCCACCACTTCTACCTGTAAATAGTGGCACAGTGAAACAATGTTTAATGTTTTACCTAAAACTAGCTGGCTGGATCTATGCCTTTTTATCAAATCAGTTAACAGGTCAAAAAAGTTTATAGGTTTGGGGTTTTTTGCCAGTCTACACTATATTGCATTTATCTCACTTTTTATTTATCTCTGTGACCTGATTATTCTTTTCTCCAGAGCATGTCCTAAAACTTCTCAAAGACCTTAAATTTCCTAGTTTTCTTCCTTCTTTTCTTCTGAATGTACTCCTGTTTCCTAGTTATGGGAAGCGATCCTCAGATTATTAAAAATCTTTGTTCACTCATTTCAATTCCACATCCAAGTATTTCTCGTATTCTGGGGTAGTGATCATTCAGGCCCCAGATAATTAAATGACAGAAGACAGGGGGCTGCTGGTGCTTGTACAAATAGAGATCTCAGGTACAGCCAGTTACCAGGAATTCCACAGCCGAGCTGCATTATCTGACCATATATTTGCTCCAGAGTCCTTGCAAAGTTGATGTGAAATCATTTGTTGTGCTCTTGTGACCACTTGCCTAAACACAAAGGACTCCATCCTGTCATCCTTAAGCAGGCAGCTAAAGCACTAAATTTTTGCTCAGAAAAGGAAAGAAAAAATATTTGGATTATTTTTCATCCAGCCTGAAAATGTGTGAGCTCTCTGCTCATTGAGAGACTTTTGAGGAAAGCCAAAATAGAAGGGATAATTTAAAATTTGCTGGTTGTCAGATTTGATTGGGCCAATTTAATCTTTGTCACTAAAAAATCCAGAAATGTTTCTAACAAATCAGTTTAAAATAAATACAAAAGACTGTCTCGGTACAACTAAATGAGGACTGAGATGACTTCCCTTAATTATTAAATGATAGCAGCTGAGTCCCATCAGGATCCAAACACATGGTGAGAAAGATAAGCTATGGCCTGTTATCAATTACAGCATTTACAACGGTGTTTATCCTTTTAACATTGCCATGCAGAACAAACCAGCCTGGGGACAAGCAAGACTGCTCTAAGAAAATGTCAGCATTACTGTTCACACACACTTCTTAAACACCACAACTATTTTACATATTCATTTTCCCCAGCAATTTGTTAGCGGTGTTTGAATTCCAATTTAGTATATGTGTAATCTCTATGGGATGCTCAAAAATATTTCAAGCAATGAACTCTAAATGTTCTGACTCAATAATCCAAAGTCCTTTATTTTCTTTCTAATTAATAAATAAGGACTGCATAACCTTTGTGCAGAATGTGCTGACTTCAAAATATCAGCATCCTCACAAATCATACCACTCATGTCCAACTCACAGCAAATATAAATCTTCCTTGCCTGCCCATTAGAAACCAGAACATCTTTTTCCAGCACATGATCCACATGCTGGGAGTTGGTTTCAACAGAGCAATCCTCTCTCTAGATTGAAAAGCAGGAGGGCCGATTTAAGAGCCTAAAATTTAATCTAGCAGAACAATCAACACTTTAATAAATCCTAGCTAGTTCATATGTGCAAAACTAACAAACACTGTACACTAAATATTTGAGACATCCTATAGCTATGTATTTATTGTCAAATATTTAGGTATTGTGAACATGAGCTCTCTATATGCAGTTATTTACAACCACTGACTCAAACGTGTGAGCACCTACGCTCGAAGGTACAACTGCTACAGCTGGGTGAAGGAGGTGTAGCTTCAATATTTTGGATAACCTGCAGTAAAGGCAATAAGACTTGTGCCTTGTAGTTAAGCTGTATTTAACTCCTGGCCTGCTAACTATTGCTGAGTGTTTCTGACATGCTACTTATTGGATTCTCAGATGAAAAAACAAGGAAGCAAAATTGTGACAGCCAAATCTCTTCTACTGTGTAACAGAGTCCATTAGAAATGCCTGGATTAATTGTTTTTGGAATATGGGATGAAAATCATACTTTTAAATGGCTGTTACAAAATGCTGTAAAACTAATTGCAAGTTTGGAAGCTCTCCAGCTTTTACTTTTGAGACCACTTTTTATGACGTTCATCTGATTGTGATAGGTCCCTGTGCCTAGATTTTCAAAAATTATACATTTGATGCTTAAATACAAAATAAATGAATAGTTAATGTTTAAATAAGCATATACTAGCTTATTTTAGTTTAATAGAACTTTTTTTCTTGAAATAAGGTTGAAAGTGATTTTTAAAAGCAGTAAAGATGGAAACATGAGCCAAAGTGGGTTTTAATTAATCAAGTAGGACACTCTGCATTTTGTTTCTGTAATTCCTATCTGTTGTAGTAAAATTTTAGTGAAAAATATTATAAAATTATAAGTTTATTTAAAGAACATACACTGTGGGAAGAGTCATCATACTTGCTGTTCTTGTCTTCGTAGTTTTGGGGTTTTTGTCCCTAAACTGAGCAAGGAGGACAGTTGTTATATGGAAAACAATAAAATTACCCATGCTCTTGGTTGAGGTGATTTTTCAGGTACTATCAGTGGCATTGGCACAGCTCTGCCAAGATATCTTTGACACACTCAGCTCTGTTCAGGTGAGATTGCTGTGAGCTAACAGCAACCTGAGCTGGCTACAGGAGCCCAAGTGTTGGAGACCACTCCTTACATCCCACCACAGCTGCTCTGAACTTTCTGCTGACCCCAGCAAGGATTGTGGGTTCGGGGTTTTCTTCCCACTGAAACAAGATCTCTCTTTGCCCACCCACAGGCCAGTTCCAGACTGCAGCTCTGGAGGCTTTCAGTGTGGTTGAGTTACCCTACCTGGGGGAGAAACTCAGCATGTTCCTAGTGCTTCCCAGCCACAAAAGAACACCTTTGTCCCAGATTGAGTCTCACCTTTCTGCCAAAACCATAACCTTCTGGGCCAACAGCTTGAAGAGAACAAAGATGGACATTTTTCTGCCTAGGTAAGCAATGTTAGCGCAATGGATTCACTACTTCAGCTGTCAGAATTCCATGTGACAGTGCTGACACAAGCAGTGTGTGAGCAAAATCAAATTACATGCTTTTGGTTTTATTATTCATCCCATGACCAGAGATGCTCTAAGCCTTTCTTAAACCACAAAAAGGTGAGCCAGGAACGACAAAACTTTCTGGTTACACTCTGTACTGTTAAAAAAAAAAAAAAAAAAACCAGAAAAACCTTAAGTATTTCAGTTGATCCTACAGCTTTTACTTTCAACTTGTTTGGGGTATAAATCCTTCAAGGATCTAAACCAGAGAAATGTTGCTGGATCTTTCCCACACTCATTTTTCTCTTTAAGGAAGAAAAAATATATAACCTCCTAAACATTCACTTTTTGTATTTTTGAAATTTGCCAGAGTACTAAAAAGGCACTGGATAAAGAAATTGGTCCCCCTCCAGCAGTCATAACCATCTTTCCATGCACAAAGCAAGTTTCACTCACCCATTTTCCACTTTAGCCAGCTGTTTTAATAAACACCTATGCTGGAGGTATTTTCTATCATCTACTCCAATGAAATTGCATAGCAGGAGAAATTAGGTGCAGAAGGCTTTATGTGGCTGTATCTATTTTAAGGATTAGCATGGATGGGCTTCATTATACACCACCTACAACATATTCATCACATTAACAAAGCACTGAAAACCAGTGTGTACATTCATATTTGTTTTCTTCAAGCTGATTTTTTGGAAATGTTTCCAAGGGTCATTTGCTATAGCCAAAAATAATTTTAGAAAGAGAACACTTTGGGAAAATGCAGAATTCACATGTCAAGAAGATCTGATTGCAAGTAACATTGTAATTGTAATTGCAAGTAACATTGTAAATTGTAATCCGATTACAACAGAGGGTGGCAAGGGCTTCCTTCTGTTAATGTCTTCAGGTGAAGGTGAGCCACTTTTCTGCAAATACACTTAACCAGACAATGCACTGGGCTCATACAGGAAGAGACAGATGAAATGCAAAGGCTTGAAAAAAATTGTACCTGTTAATGTCATTTAATTCTACAAAACTCTACAAAACCTGCATTTAAATAGTCTATCATATTAATTTCAGGTTCAGTATTCAAAGCCTTTTTGACCTGAAGACAGTTCTTTCTGCGTTGGGAATTAGAGATGCATTTGATCCCATCACTGCTAATTTTAAAGGCATTTCAGGTAAGAGGCTTGACTGAATACCAAATGATCCTTGACCCAATAGCTGTAGACTCTTACATCTGAATGATTTGTTAGACCTGGGTCTTCTGAATTGATTGTACTTCTTTATCTGTGAAACTATAAAGCACAATTCACACTCAACTGCAATTATATTATGACCTGTTTTTTTGGGAAAGAGGAACCTGAAAAGAACAGGTTTGGTTTTGGTCTTGAACTTACTTTAAGATTAAAACTGTCAAGACAGTGTAGGCCTGGAAAAATTATTATTTATTCAGAAATTTAGGATGCTTCAGTAAAACTTGCAATCCTATTTGTGTTTTTAAATAGTTATTTAACAGTGAGAGATGCCGGTCCAACAAGTCTATATTCCAACTCCTGACACTGCAAACCATACTGGTTTATGTCCAGGCTATATTGTCTTGCTGTTCCAGTAATCAGTAGACAAAGTTAAACTTTCCCTTTGCTAAAATACTGTTGTTATGATTAAATTCTTGGGTTTGGAACACTGAAATTCTGTTCCTTGGAAAATTTGTCCCCATTTAATATTAAATTTTTAAAAAACCCAAATTATCTATTCTTTTGACTCCTTCCAGCATCAAAATATTTCAACTCAGTCATTTCTGCTCACAGTAAAGACTTGGGAGTGGTAGCTGCCCAGCAAGCAGCTCACATTCTTGTGCATGTGAGTGAATAAAAGAAATTGCTCCAATTCAGACAAACCTGCTTTTACAGAAAAGTTGCTTTCCTGGGATGAACCTCAGAAGGCACATTACTCATGGAGTTTTTTATGCTGTTTTTAAAATTGAGCATAGCAATGTTCTACTGCAGTACAGATCTCAGACTGCACATAGATGCACTTCAAAATAATTTGTTACTGCTCACTGCTGCTTTGCTTATTGCCAACAAATGTTAATATACTGATAAACTACACAAGGATGTACTTCATAAAGTTAATATCTATTTAAATAAGATAAATACTTTGGGGAAATTAATTCCATAAACAATATAATTTAGCAGCTTGCTTTTGGCATACAGGATAAGCCTTGTAGAAGTATTTGCTCCTGCCCTGGCAGGGTTACGGAAGAAAGGATGTGTTGGGGCCCTTTTTAGTTCTACTCTTACACCACAGTGACATAGCAGTAGGGTTCTATGTGGTCTGAGAGTTATGTAAGGCAGAGTTTACAAGGAAAATGTATCTTTTACTGAACCAATAGATAGCTGAAAAACAAAAGGTAAGTTTTAAGTTCCTCTTCCCTATGAAGTAGGATAATCTTCAGAATACTTACTCTCAGATCATGTTTAGCAAACAGCTGTGTTACTTCGTGTCAGATCTGAAATAACTTTTTTATACCTGAAAGCTTTAATTTTTTCCCCTCAAGAATCAATAAGATTTATCTACTTCATAAAATTCTTCCTCTCCCTATTTTTGTCCTGCTTGCTGCCATCCCAGTTTTTCTGACTGGACAAAATCAAGTCAAAAATAGATAAAATGCTCTTTTAGCACATCATCGATTTAGCCCACATGTTGGACTTGATCCTTGAATTCAGATAAGAAAGAAAAAACTTACAAACCTTTCCTGTTTTCTGCCTTTTGCAGGCAGCTAGAGAAAAGCAGACTTGTAACACTCTTCAGTGTCTTTTGGAAATTATTTATTTTCCAAGATTCGTTTTATGTCACAGTCCCATTGTTTCTTCCTGAAGAGCATTTTTCTACAATTTCCCTTCCAAGGGTTCTTCAGTTCTTTCACTGTCCTCCCTCTGTTAAAGTTTCTATTTTCACCATGTATCTTGCTCTCCACCACAACCTGGAGACCTCTCAAACTGGTAACTCCCATTCAGCATTCAATCCACTGTTATCCATATAGTGGGAAAACAGTCAAAGGCTGAAATACCTAATAGTTATGTGATCCTTAGATTCTGCAGGGAAAAAAAAGTAAAAGCATTCTGATTATTTTTAAAAAATATGTTTGTAGTGAAATGCAGAAAATAATTCATTAATTTTTGGGGTTTTGCAGAGCAAGATAGTCTTTATATTTCAGAAGCTATTCACAAAGCAGAGATTGAAGTAACAGAAGATGGTACAAAGGCATCAGGAGCTACAGGTAAATATTTAGACAAACTTCTCACTTCTGGATCTTTTTGCTAGAAGACCAACTACTAGTCTTTTTTTTAAAAATGGAACAAGCATGGTAGAATTTATGTGCATGCTTAACAAACTTTTGTGTTGAACACACTTCATTTTATCTTTGTAATTGCTCACAAGAAACTTTAATTTTTGATGTCCGACTAAAGGCTAATGGCTCAAATGAAACTTTGCCAGTCCAGGGAAAATCCAGTTTGAGAAAATCTACCACTTATTTTTCTGCTGGTTAAATATCTATTGGCTCAAATCATATGAACAAAGAATGAAAAAAGGTTAGTAATATTTTATCTACAGCTCCTGAATTGTTAAGGGACTTGAGGATGACCTCTTTGATAGCATTAATGATAATGATGGGCAAGTTTTATGCAGACAAGCTTGATTCTTACATACTTTGAAGAGTGACTTTCACGGGCAGTAGCTCCTGCTAACAGATCACTTCCACATGAGCAGATGGGACTGAGTGGGAGACTCAGAGTAAAATCTCAGCTATGGACTATGCAGTCAATAAATGACTCATTCATCATTAACCACATCTCGCCTTTCTGCTTCCCTGGCCTGTGCCAAGGATAGATGTGTTCCACATCACAAATGCTGGTGGTCCTTGGCTGGGCACTCTACCACTTCTCCTTGCTCCCAGGAAGGAATTAAAGAGGCATGTAGAGAGGATGGGAGAGCACCTCACTGTGGTATTGCACATCCCACAGCTGCAATGCCAAAAAGAACCTGAGCACACCTGCGTACATGTATTCCTCTAGAAACACACCTGAATAAGACACATGTACAATTGGGTGTGTACAGAGAACATCTGGCATAACTAAGTTAACCTTTGTGCAGAGCTGTACAGTTCTAAGTTTTGTAACAGGAGCAGAATTTTGCAACTGAAGCTTTAATCCCTATCAGGGCAGTAATATTTTTAATAACTTGGTGCTAAGCCCAATATAAAATACAAACTTTTAGGTGACTTCAGTTACATACCAAAGACTAAGGGGAATAGACCTTTATCCCCTTGAAACCAAAGCAAAAACATCCTTTAACGCGAGTCAGACCAAGATGACAAGCAGATTTTAAAAACTGCAATCACATTTATTGTGTACTTTAAAAGTTTTGGATCTAGTCACATGATGACTTGAAACTAGGCACATTTTTTTACAAGCACTAAAATAGTGCCTTCTCAAACTAGTTTTATTGTGTCTTACCTGAATTTTCAAATTAATTCCATTGTTTTAACTGCTCAAAAAATAATCAAGATCTGGTGGGTTTTGTATATTGAGGAGGTTTTGACAATGTATTCTTAATACTGTGTAGCTAAAAGTAAGAATTTATTTAAACAAGATGTGTTTTAATAATTGCTGAGCCATCATAATCCTTAAAAACTCTTTATTTAATCTAATAATTAACCCACAACCAGAGAGAAAAGACAGTCATAAACTGAGTTGAGGACACATTAAGATTTTATTGAGAGCTCTGAGAAGAGGAATTCTGGGATGATGGAGGTATTTCTCTGCTGCTTGTCTCCCAACTGGATAAGGAACTACACTTGTGGCTTGCTCATCTTTTTCACCAGAACAGCATAGCTAGGAATTGGCTAACAGGTGAGGTAGCATGGCATAACTTCAGCGGAGTTAGGGATGTGAGGAAAACAAAAATTACCTTTGAGATGCAACGCCAGGCAGATGCCATCCAGCATCGAAACATGCACAAAGCACCTGCATGCACTCTCACTCTCCTGACTTGTTAATTCTGCCAGACTGATTTCACCGTTGGATAAAATTGTTGTTTTATTCTTAAAGCAGAGGAGCAAATCAAAAGTCAAGGTACTAACCAGAGCTTGAGGGCACTGTATGGATGATGGAAAGAGAACAGATGCATTTTACTGATGTTTTCTTTGTTGTATTACAGCAATTGTCTTACTAAAAAGATCTCGAGCACCTATTTTCAAAGCAGATCGACCTTTCACATTTTTCCTGAGACAAGCTAACACAGGTATGTATGCTCTGCCTTTCAGGAGCAGAATCCCTCACAAGTAGCACTGAAATCAATGCAATTAGTACACTACTCTTCAGTCCAGGCAAGTTTAAACAACCATGGAAACAGTGGGGTTTGGGGTTTTAAAGCATAGATTTTAATTTCCTTAAAAAGAATGTATAATAGTCATGGAAGTTTAGGAAGCCAGGTTAGCCACTTCTTTGGACATGCAGTATGTGCTCAAAAAAATTCT
Source organism: Cisticola juncidis (assembly GCA_013400215.1). Classification (NCBI taxonomy): domain Eukaryota; kingdom Metazoa; phylum Chordata; class Aves; order Passeriformes; family Cisticolidae; genus Cisticola; species Cisticola juncidis. Next base: position 274,606 of record VXBR01004649.1, read on the forward strand.
ATCAAAATTATAGGTCCTAGAGAGATCTCACAGATGCTGAATGCTCCAGCATCAGAAAATGATCTCTTCAGGACAATTCAAATTACAAATGGGCTAGACCAGCTGGATTAACATCTGAAGTAGTTAAAACAGAAACCTTTCCCTATAAAGGAAACTTATCCATGCCTATACTGATAGCAAACAGACTTCTGCCAAAGAACTTTTCTCTGCAACTGTTAAATCTTTTCTTACAAATGACCCCCCCCCCAGCCCCCAAACCACCCAGAACCCCAAACAGAACTGCAGGGAATGTCTTAGAGTGAAGAGTCACAGGAGTTCTTTAGCTTCAGCAGCGGATTACAAATTTCAGATTCTGTTTCAGATGTCCAATCACATTAAATTACTCCACAATGTCTGCCAAAAGAAAACACTCTTGCTTGTTTGCAATAATAAAGAACTGCATTATGCACCCTTTAGCAGGTATTTGCCTCTCTGAAGCATCAGGCCAATCTCCAACAACTCTTATCATTCTTAAGAAAGCAGTAATTTTGCACCTGAAGTATTTTTCTAGAAATCGTTGCAACCACATTTCTCTCATAACTGGGGTCACAGCCATTTAGATTTTCAAGGAACATAAAGACATTTATAGGGTTCAGTAAAACACTGGGGCCTAGGCACAAAGACAGGAATCATTTCCCTTACCTGCTTCCAAGTAATACATGCTGTTCTTAGTGAATACCTGTGTATATGACATTTTATTTTAAAAACCCATACCCTAATTTTGACCACAGTGCAAGCACCCAACAAGAGAATTACTGCCTTGGCTGGAATTTTGTTTTATATATGCTTTGGCAACCATTACCAGTCAACAAATAAAAGTATTTTACTTGGCAAATGCAGAATTCTAAAATAAAAAGGCATTATTAACAAGCTCACCTATGAAACACGAAGCACAGACTCTTCAGGATTAAGAACAAACTTACTTTGGTGAATAAAATGGTCAGTTCACAGTATACATATATGAATTATACCAAGAGGAAGGAAATCAGATTATAAAATAAGATTTTTATGTGAAGCATAAAACACATACCTTCCAATCAACTCAAAAATATATTTCTGTAATTCAAGCTTTTTAATGCAAAGAAGTGAAAACATTTCATCATTTTGTTTGTTCAGACTTTGTGATTGATGTTTTTGAGTTATGTAAAACTTGAACAGGTAAACAAGATTAATTTTTCATCTACCTGTCCAGAAGTGCTTAAAACTTCTATGCCCATAAAGTTCATAATGAATCTTTATGTAGACCAGAAGTATTCATTGCATCAGTTTTCTAGTAACAGCAGATATATGTTTTCCAATACTTAAAATAGCATAGTTCTGCTCAAATAAACTGAAAAAATTCGGAGATTTTATTCTGAATTTCAGGTTTGAGTACATTCCCTTTGAAGGATAGGCAAGGTAACAGCAATGCAAATAACTAAACAAATCCAATGAATCTGAGGCAGTTATTTCATTCTCTTCTGTAAGTAAAATACAAACATATGAAAGCAATAAACTTAGGTTCTGTTTTGCTCAGTGTAAGTTTCAGATTTTGGCAGGTTCCTGGTTTAGGCTACCAATTATTTGGAGAGGTGTTTTTAATACAGAAATGTTTAAATTATTTAAGACAAGCATGCAATTGCAGTCAGTTTTTCCATACAAGCAATGAATGGTTCTATGATCTGCTCATTCTATGCCTAACTTAGGTAGTTAAACTGTACTACACTTTGAAAATGAGACCCCAAACTGAAATAATCTTAATATTGTTTTAATTTACAGGTTCAGTACTTTTTATAGGAAGAGTTACAAATCCTTCATAATAAACACTAAATGCAACATTGACTTCTGTTCCTGTGATGAGCTTTCCTCCAATGAAATTAAAGACTACATTGTATGTATTTATTAAAACAGTTTCCACTACCTTATTACATTGTAGAAACTGTTGAAACTTAAGAGCCGTCTAGGAATCATCAGCACCACAACTACAGCAAAGACAGTATCCAAATAAACAGTTGCAAAAAAAATGGAACAGGTTTAGCCTCCCAAGTATTTAGCAATGAGTCAACAGCTTCTCCTCAACTTCATCACAGTTAAAGTCAGCTTGACTTTTGCTGAGTATATAGGTCATCTGAATGACAGCAACCCACAAGAAAGCTTTGCAATGTTATTTTTCAAGCACAATTTTATTTCCCTGTCCTGAAGGCAAAAGCTTAAGAATAAAACTGAATTCAGTCTGACCTCAGACTGAATAATCCAGCTGATATAGAAGGTAACAAGCAAGCAGCAAAGTGCCGTGAAAAGAAAATCAAGTTGAAAGGCTGTTTCAAAACTGACACAATCGTGGAATCATTAAGGTTGGAGAAAATATCTCTTAGATCGTAAGAGTCCAACCATTAACCCAGCAATGCCTAGTCCACTACTAAACCAAGTCCCTAAACACCACATCTACACACTTTTTGAACACTTCCAGGGATGGTGATTCTACCACTTGGCAGCCTGTTCCAGGCAGAGGAGGTAAGAAGCGGAAATACCCATTCAGGGACCAAACATACACTGCCAAAAAAGGTAGCAGTACTACTCTACTGCCTTTGAATCGTACACAACGTAGAACAGACATTCCAGAAGAGTACTGAATATGATTACTGGCATCAGTAACGGGGGTTATTTTTCACCATACTGAACAAAAGCTGGCATACAGCAAGTATTCAGCAACTTACGGCACAAGCTTTTAAACCCAGACCCATAAGGATTTTGGGTGAAGACTGCAAACTGACTCCCAAGAAAAGCATCAGGGAGAACTGCTTTATTCAGCTCTGACTGAATCAAACAAAGCCTTCCAGATAATCCAGAGCATCCATCACAGCTGAAAGACATGGGCAGTAAAGCAATCAGCAATATTTTGTGACAAGGCAAGAGCATTCTGTGTGTGTTCCTGCACTTCTAAATTCATAAAATCTTCTGACACAGACAACCTCTGTGCAGCCTTCCTCAAATGCTACTGACCCCTGCTTTATTGCACTGTATCCCTCAAATGAAACTGCAGATATGCATACAAAACCTCACTTTGTTATGCTGGTCACCCAAAGTGCAAGGTGCACAAGATGCCCTACTGTAGCTGCAATTCAGCATGAGCACTTTCACTCATTCTCTGATTAGGAGCAGAATATCCAGTGATAGAAAACCACTCTTCATTCTTTAACATGGATACCAGAAGTTCTGGAAAGGGAAGGTAAAACAAATCATTCCAATAAAGACTGTACTCAAACCTACACAAAAATTAAAATAGAGATTTTATTGATGGAATAACAAAAGTGCTTTTCTTAAATATTTTTCAAAATACATTTATACAACTTACAATAATATATCCAAAATAACTGTATATACAAAACATTACCTTTTTAATGTATGTGCTTTTTTTTTGAAAATTACAAAGCAACTTTTTGGCAAAGTTCAACCTTAAGAGGTGATAGTTTTGAAGGTTAGATTAAGAAAAATAGAACCTGAGGGAAAGTGACTCTTATGTCCATGACAAGCAAGAAGTTCTGAATTTAGTTAAATAAAAATGTTTTTGTAGTATTTTTCACATTACAAAAATAACAGAAGTGAAGAAAGGAAAGGATGACGGATACTTCTCATCATTTTATTGAGCAGCTTCTCATTCTTTCAGGTACAGGAACTTGAGATAAGAGTGCATGTCAAAAATGAATGCAAGTAAGAACAGCAGTGCCCTGCTGTGGCTCTCTCTGACGTGCAGTTTCTTAGCTGCTGTTGATATGGTTGACCTGATTGGATCTGCGATGAATTTCCTCCAGAAAACTCTCAAGCTGTTCTATCAGCATTCGTTTTTTAAACCTGGATTTACAAGACAGCATTACAACAGATGCACAGAGTAAGACATAAAACATCACTAACAAAGCTTTTACCGAGCGCTGGAAACTTCAGTTGTTACCTCAAGAGCACTGCACGATGATGCTACGTATAACCTCATACGTATACATACACTGCCTCCTAACATTCTGGTAAACCACCAAGCTGCTTTTCCATTTGCTGAACACAAAACTACATTTACAATTTATTATAGCACATTATTACAGCTGAACATCACTCAGCTCTCAGAAATCCACGAAAGATAGAGTTAAGTGTTTGTTGCTTCCAGAAGTAAAGTTCCAAAGTACAGAAATAAAATATACATCAAAAGAACTATAATCCTAAAGCTGGCAAACATCTCTTAGGGATTATTTGCATGCCTTCATGATGCATTCACCGAAGTTAACAAAGTTGGTACTGGTGGAGGAACAGCCATTACACAATGCAAAACAGATTTTCTGACAAACACAAATTAAAACTTTGAGAAAGAAATTAAAGGAAAATGCAGGCATCCCAACGCCATACCTCTGCAGTCTCTGCAGCTCTATTCCATATCAGTTGTATAAATTTGATCAGTAGGCCATTCTGTCACTTCTGCCTACATCCCAACCCCAGGAAGTACAACTCCTTACTGTTTCCAGCTAACCCCTCCCCCTGCAAAATTTCTGCACCTATGAGAACCTATGAGAAGCCACTTCTGACCAATGCCTTGGTAGCCATGTGTGTGTTCAAAGACAGGCAGCACTGAAAATATTTGGAACTATATCCCAAGTTCAGTCCTATGACTTCACTCAACCCCAGCAGAAGCCTCTAGTCCCAGTCAGGCATCCTGATCCATGTCCTTGGCTCACACAGACATGGTCCTTTCCCCAGTTTCCAGATCACAAGTCCCCCCACAATCCCTGATACATCCAAGAGCAACACTCAGTCACTGACAAAACTTCAGAAGTGTCAACTACAGACAGGAGAATAACGAGACTGCACAAAAGAAATGAGTTACAGGTGATCTTAAAAGCCTGATTTTACAAGCACAAAAATTCCAACTCCACTAAGGGCTGCCACAAACTCCAAGAGCTACAGCATTGTTCTGGTGTGCTGTGACAGTGAGGAAGAATGTATAATTTACAACATATAGAACAACTCTGACAGGCAATATAACAATCAAGCAGAAGGACTATAAAGCAATTGTTGCTACAGGAAGAGCATCCATATATAATATATAAATCCATATAAATTCACATGCCCCACTGAGCTGGCAATAAAAGGCTAGAGGATCTGTATGAATGTTCAACATCCAGCATACCTTAAACTTTGTCCTAAAATTACTTTGTTTTTTAACTATGAAATTTGCTTAATGCCACAGGAAAAGAGCTGACTACTACAAAACAGATTAGAGAGTAAGAAGTAACTATTCTTTGAAGTTTCTCAAGTAAGCCTCAAAGTTCTGGTTATATTTCCAATCCATGGAAGATCCTGGAACTACTAGTTCCCTGCAACTCAAACACTATTGGTTGCAATACATTTCTCCTTTTTCCCTCTCAGTAAGCATATAGAGGGCTAAGTATGGACAGTCTAAAGATACTGAAAGGAACAGTTTCTACCTGGATGAAAAACACAGGGTTTAAATCCTTATCAAGTCACTCTTCTCCAGAGAAAAGCCACCTCCATTTCCAAAGTCTCAGACAGGACTACACTATCTCTGAAAGAAGTATGCTGAAGAGCAGAGACATATCTTTATGAGTATACCTGAATTTAAAAGCTATTTTTAGGACAAGATTTTGAGCTGATGCTGTTTCTGAAAGCCTATTTCCCCCTAACTGGCAGCTCCATTACATTTTCAAATTAGCAGTACACTCACTTTTTAATTGGAATGATTTTTTTTAAAGTTATCTTCTCTTTCTATACCATTGTCCATCTACATTTACAGGGATTTGGCAGTTACAGTTGCTAACATATTTAAGCCAAAATCCGAGGCAAAAACGTAAGCTTTTATAAACAACACCTCAAGAAGCTTATGCTTCAATTATTTAATTATTATTTTCAAACAACTGCGTGATTATCCAGCTGTTACACGTGGCATGACATGGTGCAGTTTTGTAAGAACAATACAATTCTGTTACCTACCTTGAAGCTTCTTTGATAACATTCTGTAAAAATATCAGTCGGGTTTGTAAGCTTCCTTGTACATGCTTCAGTAAAAAGAAGATTCTTTCATATTCTTAAAGGTCAAGAGAGAAGAAACATCAGTTGTTTAAAAGATGCCTACACAGATATCTGTTGTAATAGATTTCAGTGAAATGCAACATTCAATATCTGTAAACTTTTCAGCTGTATCTCCTATCAACTGGAGCAAGAACATCTTATTTAATGAGCACCAACATTAAAAAAACCACAGGATATCGTAGCTTAGGATATTACTAACACCTACCAAGTTCATTCTAGTATTGATATAAAAAACACAATTTTAATGAACACTGACAGGTATAGCAATGTTTTAGTCACTCCTACAGTAATTTTTTAGCAGAGGTTTTAAAACAAATCTTTTCAGCTTTAAATTTAATTTTGCTTCAGTCTCACAGTCCAGTACCCTTCTAAAATAGTGATCTAACATGAATTATTTGTTTAACTCTCATACCAATTATGTGAAAGAAATTAAGTATACTTACTCCTTCCTGGTTTTCGGATCTCTTTCATAATTTGTGCTCTTAGTTCTATATTAATCTCTCTGGAACTTCTGCAGTGCACTGTTTTTTTCCCTTTGCTAGGTGAAGACATTGTCAAGTTCTCTTCTGTACTTTGCTCTTTACTACCTGATTCCTCGTGATTCTCCAAAAATCCATCAACATTCAAATTATTCCCTAAATGTTCATGGCCTACATCCTCTGTATGAGCTGTCGGTCGATCCAGTGAATTGAATGGTGACGAGGAGAGTGAAAACTCTGAATCCACAGCATTTGGGAAAACATCTGATGAGAGGGGGTCTGTAACGTGATTCTCAACCACATCATTGACTCCAACTTCATTATTTGTTTCTGATGCTGAAAAAAATAAATATTACACTTGCCATGTTCAAATTACTTATCAACCGATACAAATCAATGAGCCAGATCAGTATTAGACTATTAAATGCTCCAGCTCATACTGGAGTACATGGAGTCTACTGTACATGCCAGCATAAGAAAAAATGTGGATTATAACACTGAGCTCATCACTCTCTCCTGCCAAATAATGACTTTCAAAAATATCACAGGTATATCCTTTGTAGGAAAAAGGAAATTACTGTATGGACTACCAACAACAGAAAAACCACCTGCAAACAGTGATTTTATGACATGGTGTCTTTCCCCGTTTAAGTCAAACTAACCAAGTTTACTTCAGTAAACTTCAGTAAGAGAGTTATACAGCTCCTCAGCTTCACACCCAAAGTGATTTCACTGAGCAAAATTCAAACTAACTTCATGCTGCGATAGCTCTAGAGTATCTAAATTTCCAGTCAAAGAAAAAGGAAGAAAACTCTTCTCATTGTCTACACTGTCTCCTCAGGAGAGGGGAAATACGTTGTTTATACTTGGAATTTATATGGAAAACTTCTATGGGAAGGACTACCTGAACTCTGTAACTCCAGATGCACAATTAAGTACTTCATTTTCAAGAGGGAGAGATAAAACTGCCAAATTTCACAAATCAACCAGGAGTGTTTTTTACAAACAAAAGAAAAATTCAGACAAATTAAAAAACAAACTTCAAAGATTTTGAAAATTCACTTACTTTTGTGAACAGCGATGGGTTTAACAAGGTCAGGCTGTGCTTGTGCAATTGGTGTTGGTGGCCCTTTTCCTCCAATGTGGTTATTGACAACTGGAGGAGTTTGTGGTCGCCCTCTGAGCAGAGGGGACATACAACGTCGCCTTTTCGGAATCCCTTGCATATTTGGTTCTCCAGGTCTTTTATGTTTATTTTGAGGTCCTGACACGAATTCATCTGCTTCATCTATCATCATTCCCTGTAACAATTTTACAGGAAGAATTCTTAAGCTTCACATCAAAACCACATAATGTAAGGTACAATTAATACTCTGATATTACCATATGTTTAGCATGTATAAGAGTCACATACAACATTCCATTACATTTGGAATTCCAATTTGTCAACCAGGACCAGCTAAATGTGCTTAAGCCCTTATCCAACAGTCTGCCAAGTAAGGTAGGGGACCGGGCCATCAAACTTCCTTTTCAGTAATGGCAAAGAGACTCATTTAGTACAAGAGCTCTAAATTACATTGGCAGTTTGGTCAATTCTAAGAGATTCGGATAAAAGGGATAGTCAAGACTCCCAAAGTTGAGACAGGTACTTCAGTTGTAATACAATTTAGAGACATAATACTGGTTTTCCAACAAAGATTGCCCTCCATAAGATACTACTGATGGACGAACGCCTGAGACACTTGTTACCATTTCTTTTACAAGAATTTGAAAGGGTTTCTCCATTAAACTACTCCAAGAACAACGCAGGCAGTAGCACACACACACAACAGCACATTTTTTAAAAAGCTTTACAGAAAAGTCACCTTTTTGTCCAATTTGAATGGATTGCCAAATGTATGAAGCCTTCGTGGTTGATCAGGATCAAGTTCTCGGAGTGGAGAAGGTATTTGTTTTAGATACTCCTGGTAGTTTCCCATTTGTGCTATAGGTACACTGTGAACTTGATCTATGGTAACAAAGGAGTTAATTAATACACAGTACTGCTGACATTATGAGAATTTAGTCTATATCCATTTCACATCTCCAGTGTTCAGACTTTTATCATATGCATTAACAAAACAGCTGTACAAAACTCACCATTTTTCTTGCCTAACTGGTATTTCTAATACTTTTGACTTCAGGAGATTTGCTCAAATGAATCAATACATGGCTTGGGGATTTATCATTTTGACAGGAAATAAGAAATAGGTGTCATGCACAGATGTTAGTTTTCCAATGTGTCCCAACTTTACAACAGAGCGATGGATGGAAACACAGACTAGGAACAAATTAGAACTAAAACATTACTACAAACAAAAGATATATTAAAACAAAGTAGTCATGCCATGCTGCACACAGCTTTAACATAACTTTGTCTGATTTTAGCCACTCAAAACTTGTCAAGACTAGCATTTTCCCAGAACAACTGTAACTTTTGACCACTGTAAATCAACAAATTCTTAAAAAACCATGGGAGCTGATTTTGAACTTGTTCTAGTTTCAGAGTTGCCAAGCCTTTGATCCAAAAAAATAAAAAATACACGAGAAGAAACTGCAGAAAAAAAATCCTAACACGAGTTAATCCTCCTCCCTGAAGAATAACTAGTCTGACAAAGTGATAATGTAATGTGAAATGTACAGATGTTAATCTGACCTAAGTAGTGGCAGGACTAATGCAGCACAAGCCTTCACTTGCATTGCCCTTCTCACTCTACTTATTTCAACATCTTTGGTTAAATGCCACAAAGCAGTGCCAGAAGACAAAGGAGAAAAGGTAAAGAAATAAATTAGCAGACTACTAAACCATTTGCTGTTGGCTCAACAGGCAAAACTATCACAGCGGAAGCACCCAGTGAGCCAGCTTACTTTTCCACTGCTCACAATCCACTTCTACTGAGAGAGATCATAATGTTCAGAACTGCCCTTTGATTTTATCAGATACATCCATGAGAGTTAGGAAAAACACTGAACAAAGAATCTCCTGTAAAAGTCCAAGTCTCCTCATATGGACTTAGAGATAGAGCAGTGAATCAGCAATCTTCTCTGTCCTCATCACTTTTTCTGCAATAAGGTAAGCAAAAAGCATCTAAAAATCCATGCAGTTTAATGGCAGTTTCAGACGTGCACTAAGTTTTAAACAACTACACTATTTGTTACATTGTTTTTTAGCAATGATCATATCACAGGCAGAGGAAATGTAAACTGTTATCTAACCTTCATCTTGTCCTTTGAGGAACTTGCGAGTACTCTTCAGTAAATTAGATCTCATTCGTGTTAACTGATCCAAAAGATTTCTTCTGGGTATGTCATAAGCATTTCTAAATGTCTGAGGTTTCAAATCCTATGGTTCCAGTAAATGAAATTCCAGTTAATGCCAGGTAAGAAACAATATCTAGCATTTCAATGGAAGTATATTGAAAATAACAACATTACACACAGTGGTGCTTACCTTATTCAGCAAAGCTATTTGGAACCCAGCATACTCCTTCATATTGAGGTCTAGAGGTCTATGAGGAATTTCCCCAGTAATCCCCTGTAGCAGATGTTGAAAATCGTTCCTATGTGCCATAGACAGGTTGTGTGATCTGCTTCTGACCTTAATTCCAGTCTCTTGCGCTACCTTTTTGCCTACAGAGCCAATGACTCTATCGGACTCTATTTTGGCCTTAATTTGAAATAAATAAATAAATAAAATTGACAATATGCTCTTAAAAAGGATTAGTCAGACTTATTCATTTTAAATTCCTACCTACAAGATTCAACAACGTGCTAACACACTATGATGACCATAACCAGGCTGAGCGCTTAAGGAGTGCTTCATACATAACCACTTAATGCCTACTACAGTTTTAAATACAGTGAACAGTTTTCCACCTAGGTCTTCTGCATATTTCTCCTCTGCTGCCCATTACAGTATCTAAGCACCAATATGCATGCAATGCTTTTATTTTCATAAAATGCCATAATTTGACTAGTAATTCTCTGCAGATCTATCTGTACTTGTATAATGTTCAGCTGTTCCTGTAGAGAACAGTCAAACTCCCACAACTGTAGTTGCAGTCACCCAATGATATCAACTTTTTAAAAGCTCAATACAAATAGTCGTAACATTAACAAACGTGAAATATATGAAAATAACCAGCTGCTTAACCAGACAGACCTAGCACCCAATATTATGTTAGATATGTACCAAAATTAAATGTGTTCATAAATGCCACTTTTTTACAGAATGCAATGAAAAGAGCCAAAAGGAATTTAGCAACACAACTGCCAATTGTGGTTTTGCAATTCCACATAAATTTATAGACTACTCAAAAATTTGAATATATATTGAAAAACCTGAGTCTTTACTGGTAAGGACTTTCAGAAGTTACCAAAGTTTTAAGTACAATTTACAGTGCGTGTCATTACATCTTAGAGGTGCCTAAGATGTCTAGGCTGAACCAGTTCACAGAATAGTGAGCAATATGACTATGATTTAACAGGATATGCTCTAGACTTGACAATATTTATTTCCTCAAATAATCACTTATATTCATGTTTTAAGAAAAAAATGGTCCATAAAAGCTCATTAGCTAAGTTACAAGTACTTGGCACTACTGTTCCTTCAAGTGTCAAGTTTACTTTTTTTAATCTTGAACATAAAGCTTAACATGCACAGTTCAAAAGTGGAGGTAGCAGGGCAGAAATGCTTTAGCTGGTGCAGGAGCCTAGTCAAAGATTAGGGCACTATTCTGAACACAGTCAGCAATCTCAAGTGGTCACTTGTCATTTCTGCATCTGTATTGTTATTTGATATTCCCAGTTATGTCAGTTATCTTATTTACTGAACATTTTCCACTTCATGTTATAAGTCAAAGAAAGAACATTTTAATTCTGATGCATCAAGCACAAATCTCTATTTCCTGAAAAAATACTAAAACATGTTTAAAGACAATATAGGGTTTTTTGGATAAAAGTATGTTACTCTCTGCACAAATGAAAATGCTCCTTAGATAGAAAAATAACTCAACTGGTACTTCTGTATCTGTCTCTATATAGTTCAGTTTATAAAGTCTATATTTAAATATTATATTTTCCTTCAATTAAAAAAACCAAATTATTTTGCTAATTGCTTATGGGAAAACATTAACTTGATCTTTCTGCTCCTTTTTCCTACAAAGCCACTGAACTTGAATATTTTAAGATTATCCTCCTATTACAACAAGTTTTTACTGCTCTTTTGCTTCAACATTACCTGCTGACTCAACTTTTTGAGATATGAAATGACACTGTAACTAAGTCCATATTCCACATTGTCAGCTATAAGGTTTGGTGCTCCCATCATTCTCACAGCTTTCTTCAAAGGCTGAAACATGGAATATATTGCACAGTCATATTTAACTTTATACATACTTCAACTAACTGTACCCATTTCAAATAGAACCTGAGGTTCTGAAGGTTCAAGAAGAACAGCAACAAAAACAAGACTCTCAAGGCAGCATTTTTTTTTGTTTTAAAATAGTTTCATTTACACAGAATTAGCTAACAAATACAACTTATATACAAGTCCCAATATATTATGAAATTAAGGAAGTTTTGTAGCATTCAGGTCTCAGGCTTTCCACAGCGTTCCAGTAAAAACACTATCACTATGTAAGAAGTTTAACTATTCTCTCTTAAATTAATACATATTCTACTTAAAACAGACCACACCCATAGCAGAAAGACAACTATAAACCAGAAATTTTAACAGTCATCTTACCCCAAGATAATAAGGAGGCATTGTCTTCAAATAGCTTTCAAATGACTGACGCCATTTCAACGTAGGCTTTGCCTTGTGTACTTTAAACAAGTCATCTAACAGTTATAAAAAAGCAAAGCAACAAAATGAAAGGCATTATTAGATATCATTGCAGCTTTCTCTAAAAAAGAAAATTCTAGTAAAAAAATACTTTGAAGAAATGCAAATTTCTCAATGATCAAATTAGTATCTACAAGTTAACATACATACAACTAAACCAAACACACACAAGATTAACCCTGCAGTCAAAAAAGGAACCTGATAAATTATCAAACAATTCATTTCAAAACAACAGATTAAGAAAAATGGCTCTTAAAGCAATGAAAGTGAGACCAAAGCACATCTGAAAAGCATGATTGAGTAAATCATCTTACACGCTGAGTCATGAAAGCCAGACAATTGGAGACAAGTGAAACAAGTTACTGATTCTACCTTTCAGTAACCTCTTTAGATGACATCAATGTTTAAATTTCCTACCACACAAGAAAATTTGCATGAAGTGGTATTTACCTAGCAGTGGAAGCAGGACTGGGTAATTGTAAGGCATCACAAATAAATTCACACAATTCAGCGCTGTACTAGCTTTCAAGTAACCAAAAGGATGACCAAGTTCACTGTATTTTGCACTATTGCTCACATACACCTGCAATAAAACACAGACCAAATTTACATGCCAAGTATTGTGTTCTGAAATTTTACAGCCTCTTTTGATTATAAAGCAAGATATATGAAAAACAGCATTCCATAAACTTCAACTCAGCATGCATTCTACTTGCCTGCCAGCAGGTCTGAGGGGATTTTCTTTCCAGGATAAACTGGGTCAGTGGTGAAGGTTCTAATTCATATTTATCAAAAGGCAGTTTGTCAATGACCATCGGTTCACAGTCAGTACAGGAAAATTTCACCACAGGATGAGATGTGCGAGGTGGCTAAAAAAGTATTCCACTGTTAATAAGGCTGAACAACAATTAAAATGCATTTGTGCTATGACAACTAAAGTAACACAGCTTCTTTGAAAACACAGATATTTAAGGACCCTGTTCAATACAGGATTCATTTACTGCTAATGAGTCTATGCAATTTATGATGTCAGCAACATCTTATTCTGAAGGAATCTTGTTTCCTAAATAAATGCCAATTACTTCACTTGGTAGTCCAGAGCAACATGCAACTAAGACTTCTTGCATTTACCCAAAAGCTGTACCAATGGGACTAAGTCCTAGTGGGGACAAAAAACATCATCAGTGCTACTCTGGGACATGTCCATTTTCCTTCCCTACAGAGGCAGGTGCTGTATTTCTTCATTTGCTAACTTTGCCAGGAGCTTTCCCTTCAGAAAAAAACAAACTTTAAAAACTCACATTTTAACTAGGCCTGAGAAAAAAAAGATATTTCAGTTCAAGAAATGTCAGTGTTTGGATTTTTAAAATCTTTTTATTAATCAGAGGAAAAAGGTCCTTGTGTCTCAAGTTTCAACTGTAAGTTAACAACTTGAAATTTCTTTGGCCAAAAGGGAAAGCTGTTTTTCAGTCTGATGAAGATTGGAGCTGAACACCTTTCACTGAAGGGAGGAATGCAAGCTCTTATACTTACTCTGAGCCTCCCCTCAAGGCCACTAACATCTGAGGAAGTGCTCAACTGGGAAGACTCCTTCCATTTACTTCATTTACAAGAAGGTAACTTACACATACACAAGATGAAGTAGAGGAACACAAGGTTTCTTGGACCATCTTCCCACTTCACCTTGAAAGCAACTCTTTTATGTCTAGGCTCTAGGCTCTTCATTTTAGGATAAATGACCCAAACAAGTTATCTGTCAAGAGAGCTGGTCTTGCCTTGAGTGCCTCTACCCTGAGGAAGGTGGGCTCTCCAACTGGACACCAAACAAGAGGCCCAACCAAATGGAGGAAGAACAACTATGACTAATAAACAGTTGTGGTGGATTTTTTGACCGAGGCACCAAAGTTATCCTAGGAATAAAAAGGCTGCAGAAGAAACTGACTACTCAGACTTGAGAAGTCCAATAATCCTTTGCTGGACAGCAGAACTATTATCACCTCTGAGCAGCTGAAGCAGTTCATTTACATGTTGATCTGCCAACATAATTATTAGCAGACTTTCATACACATTTAAGAAAGCCTTGGTGATATCAGTAGCCACAGTAGACTTAAGTTGTTGTGATAGAACTGTTTGAGACAACTCCACTGTCTCTGTGGATCAGGTAACAGGCAGGAAAAGTCAACTATTGAACTACAAACTCAAGCAGACAAGATGTGCTACATACACATACACTGATTACAACATATGCTGTGTTTGAACAGTACTGACACACAGGTCTTGAGACACTATCAGAAACTTTGCTCCCCAACACTGCAGGAGGAAGGTACAACAGTTTCAGTTGATGTTAACAAGAATTTAGCTGTATATGACAGTGCTTTGTAGTTATGAGAGCTATACACACAGGAACAGAAAAAAAAATCTCATCTTTTTGCCATTTGAGTAAGTCAACGTCAGGCTTTTAGACGATTTAATTCAACAACTCTTCACTTGGCGAAATCTATTTTATCAATCTTGACTAAGATCTGGAGTAGCTAACTGTGCTGACTCTAAACAGCAAATGGAGGCAGATATGCTACTCACAGTGATTACAAGGAATACACAGGACCAGCTCTCCTACAGAACAGCCTTTAAACATCCACCACATAATGACATCTTGGTTTTTTTTTAATGACTACAGAAAATGTATTTTTATTCATTTACACATATTCATTTTACTCATATGCTGGCTTGCAGAAGGGCATCCACATCCTTTAATGAATGTGGCCACAGATGCAAAAAATATCAAACCTGTAAATGACTAAAATTTCCTACTCGATCACTCCTCAACAACCTGTATTTCAAAGGAGTTCATCTGTTTTCTAACCAAGAGATAAAATTCATGGGAAGTTCAGCGAGTTTTAGTCAGCACATCAGTTTTGTATCAAAAAACCCACAAAAATTCAACAAACATCATGAAATGTAGGTAACAATTACACACTGCAGGATTTCTACTTTAATGCTTTCAAATATAAACAGAAACACAAAAATGCATTATACTATACTAATAATTAGTTCTCAGACCAAAAGATAGTGGAATACATTCTTTTGTGAAAGACAGCAAATAAATTAATTTTTAATTAATAAATTCATTTAAAAGCCAAGGTTTTCTCAGTTTGGATAAACTGAAGGTGAAGGTGTGGCTACACTGCACAACAGCAGATGAAATTATATTCACTTGCTAGAATGAAAGTAGAACTACCACAGGGATTCAAACTGTTAGGATCATACTATCTTTTATTGATAGCCTCTATGAGGCAAGAGAATTCAATAGGCTTTTACCAAGTGCCACCATTTGATATTTAACAGAGTTCTCACAAACACTTATGTGCATATACTGGGTCAAAAATCTGTTACAGGAAGTTTCCTAACACTTCAAAGTCACTAAAAAGAAAACCCCATGTTATTTGCTCATCAGGAATTAATAGGTTTGCATGTGTCACTCCTTGGGGCACACTGCTTCCAAATTTGCTACAATATGATAATATGTCAAGACTTGGGGGGAAAAAAATATCTGTGAACAGCAAATCCTGGAATATTCCTGCATGGACAAACCCTTTGATTCATCTTCAGTACATACCAGTGTTGGAGAATTTTGATCTGGCCAAAAGGATTCAGGAACAGGCCAATGACCTATAGGAACGCCTGTTTTAGGGTTTGGTCTGACATAGATAAGTTTGTGACAGCTGTGCCAAGGTTGGGGTCCAAAGGGTCTGGATATCTCCACCTGCCCATCTACAGAAGAAAAAGGCTTTGAGTCAAAATAGCATTAAAACTCAAGAACAGTATTAAATAACTTCTACAAAGAGTTAACGACCTATAATGAGTAGAAGAGTATAACGACCTTCCCAGGGAAGCCGTTCCTGCAGTTAATAATATTTCTAAGCAAAGCAGATGGTTGTCAGTGAGCATATCTACAAAAATACAAAATAAAACCAAATAAACTCTTGAATCTTTACAGGATAAGAGAAAGCCCAAAAAGGCAATTATCTGGAGTCTTTCATAGTAATATTTCTTTTTCCTCCATTGTCATTAACAGATAACCTTCAAATCCAAGCATTAAAGAAATGATTTATATGACTAATACTGCTGGAAATTTTATTGCAGCAAAGTAAATTGTTAAAAAATCTCACAAACTTCTTAGTAACATCCAAAGAGGGAACCAGATAAGCCATTTAGAATGAGAAATTAATGCCACCCAGGTGTATTTGCTATTTTAACTCTTAACACAGCCACTTTACTACACTGGAAAAAAAAAAATAAGCCCAGGTCTTTCCATATCATGTTATTTAAATTTCTAGCTGGTAGAAAACTGCTTAAAACCCATAAATCCATTTAACTATGCCTGACATGAACAAATGCATTTAAGACTACCTGAGTGGTTTGACCAAATGCAGAGATGTCTGGCAGCTACAGCCAATATTTTGAGACCCTACAAAGCACTTCAGAATTAACAGATAGGCCCTTTTTGTAATTAAGTCTTTCAAATTGCAGTACTTTCCCTTTTGACTTGACAACTACTATATTAAGTTCACTGAGTTACATCGATGACAGACATCCTTCCTATTTGATACCAAAGTGTAAAAAATTTCAAGTACCATCAATTGGTGAGGGATCTGGTCCAGCTTTTTCAAAATTTATTACCACTCCACTTTGCACTTTTTGCACCAATGACTCAAGACATTGATTCAGCATTCTTGGAGAGCACACACAATATGATCGACCTAGAATGAAACAGTCAGGGTTAAGGCTCTTCAGTGTTTCTGCCCTTATTTTAACTTGGATCATTGAAAACTGTTCAACCATCACACACATTGATTTACGTGTGGATCACTGATTTAAAACTTCTCCTGAACACTCCCTCTTTGTTTAAGCAGCAAGGCAGTCTAGTGACAAGTGCCTCATTGGAAATGTTTGTATTTTAGACCCTTTAATGACTAACTCAAATTCTTCGTTGCATTCATGGAAAATGGGCTCCCCCTTGTGACAGACAGCACTTAAAACTGTCCACAAATTTCAGTCAAAGCATTTGCCAGTACAGCCTACCTACAGTCTCAAGACAGTGGAATCAAATCCTTTCAGAATATTTTTCAAATCTCTTTGTTTCCTCTCTATCACGTCCCCTCTGATGCATGAGAAGAATCACAATGTTTTTGAAATGTAATAAATTCAGTGCCTAAGTTTGATCTGGAATATGGTTTCTAAGAATAACAATACAATGTAAGAGAGAAGTACCAATTCTGCAGGATTATTATATTTTCTGAAAGGTATTCTGCATGCTCTGGAGGCAAAACCATGAAACAACCCATTTCCTTCACTTTGGCGTTTTTAGACCAGAGAATTTACCAAAACTGTACTTCAGAACAAACTCAATTATTACAATTTCTTATTGCAATACCAAGGTGTAGTAGAAAAAAAGTTAATTCTCTTACAAAAGATTTCTGAAGAAAGTATGTTCACTCTTCCAAGACAGGCTACATTTAACTGTCTGTATAGCTTTAATACCCTAAGTGTCTTTAGTGTCATTATATCAGTCTTGAGAGTTTTTATAAGTACTTCAAGAATTTAGAAATCCTTATTCCATGACATGGAATCATACAATTAATTGAACTAAACTGAATTAACTTACAGTTGGAAGGTAATGACTTGTCAAAGGAAAAAAGGGCACTCACCTCCTGTGACTTCACACATAGGTGTGATAGCAGAGTCATCCACAGGTACCCCTGTCATCTGCTCTGATTCTGGTGCTGTAATACCAGGCAAACGAAGAACTAAAGCAAATAACCTCTGATCCCATCGAAAGGGTTCCTTAGTCAACTCACTTCCAGGTAAAGGGGAATTGAGAGGTAAATGGAGCTGGAAAGGAATGTAAATCTGTGAATACACAGCTTTTAAAAGGCACAAAAATTCAGGTTACATAGCAATGGCAATTCAATCTATATAAGCACACTTCTCTTTCCACACACGTTTAACACCTTGTTAACAAAAATGAGACAAGCCTCTAATGGACAGCACAAGACATCCAGGAGATCTTCTTTTTGCATCCAGATACTTCACACAGATTAGTGGGGAAAAGAAAGCTTATCCAAACATTCAACTACAGAAACCCTGAACAGAAAGATTTGCAACGAGTAATTGCAAGTTTCAGAAAATTTGATGCATCCCTGGCTGATGATACCACTGTCAGCACAAGGAAAATCTTCATTTCACCTGGGGTACTGCAGCACCAAAAGGGGAAAAAAAAACCCAAAGCAACGACTCAAATACTGTGAACAGTTCCATTAGCACACCAAATATAAGGGGGTTAGGCCCACATGCTGAAGCAAACTCAACATGTCCTCATTTTCTCTTATGCAGTGTTCAAAAAAAATCCCAATTCTCAACCCTCAGCTCAATGCTAGCAAGAAAGTACTAATCTGTTCCAAAACTTGATGCAAATCCACACAAGCACTCAATATATTGTCTTCATTTCTAGTTCATAGTGATTGGAGAATTTACAGAAAGCTGTTAAAGAAAGGTTTTTTGTTTGCTTGTTTTTAAGAGAGAGCTTGAAAGCACTAAAACCTTATTTTCAAAACCAGATAATGCAGCTATTTCTATTTGCATAATTGCAGCATCTCATACTGGGAAAAATACTTGATGTTTGAAAAGCAATCAATTTATTGATATAATCTCTAAGCTATGAACATGACAAAACTACTCATAAAATGTGGTCAAGAATCAGAATATTTTGGACTTTTCAGCACACCTGGTGATTCCTCCAGAATTTCTCTTTCTGCTTATGCAAGCACAGAGTACATGTAAGAACAGAACTACTTTACCCAAGTGTTTTGTGTTTTACACAAAAGTGGTCAAAGGGAGCTCAGCTGGTTTATAACTGCTTGACATGAATGTCTTTCCCTTCTACACAAAGACACAAAGACTGCCTGACAATGGAAACTCAGTTGAAAGAAGTTGAAAGAATAGCCACATTCTTAGTTAACGGCCTGGAAACCTGACTGTAGGAAGACTGAATTGCAAGCACTCCATCATCCTCACTTGGGGCTATTAAGGAATGCCATTCAAGCTTTTCTACTTAGATCTGACTAAAGATATACCATCTCCAGAGAGTACATTTGATCTGCAAAACACACCTATGTAACAGCATTGTTTTCCTTCCGGCAGCATATATACATATTTTTTACTATGTATATTTATATAAAGTATCCCATTGGATCCTGCACCAACAGTATCCTGAGTTCAGTCTACTTCAAGCTACAAAATATTTCATTGGTTCAGCTGGCTATATGGAGAGAATCTCAAAACGAGAGAGCAGCCAGAAGCTGGCCATTGCATTATGCACATATTACTAGGAAAAAAGTTCTCAGATGGTAAGACAAAATGCAAAGCAATCATCATCAAGTCAAATGTCCTTACCTTCCTTCCTACTATTTAATTCCAGTTAATTTAACATCTTTTAACATTTATACTGGCCAAGTTATAGATTTAAACCACCTCATTCACAGACATTAGTAACTTGGTCTTGTCACCTCCAGTTACCTTTTTTTAACTGGTATTGTATTACCATAGCAACTACATACATAGCAGAAACTAAGATGAGCCTAGAATTCTACATCTTGCGTTTCGTTTCTTTCCCCACTCATATTTTAATATGAAGGCATGCACACATTTTCCTCTTTCTCAACAACCAGTATGAAAAATAGAGTGAACTGTCTATCTTAAGGGGAGGTTATTCACCAGCTGTGGTCTTCAACATGTGACTGTACACAGACAGCAAGTGTCCTCCCAGGTTAGTACTAGAACCCAAGTGTCTTATCACTCGTTTGTAGGTGCATGCAGAACCCTACCACTCCCAAATGCTACTACACGATCAGTGTGTGCCTTATGCCACTCTTCCTGCCTTTAAAACAACTAAAATATTCCACAACTATGAGGGGGTGGATGATAAGAGTGTTCTAGATCTCTTCAGCACAAGGTTATTGGTGAGCAGGCTTGTTTATTCTCAGTCCTTATTTCTACCTCCATTTATGCAATCATGAGAAGCAGTACAGTCTAAAATCCTGGGCAGGGCGGGAGAGGGGCGTGGGGAAGGGAGAATCCTAGAGATCCTAGAATGAAAAAAGCTAGATAAGCATTAGCACACTCTGCCCTGGCAGGGCAATCTGAGAAAGACAGTAATGATCTTCTGGCAATGGCTGCACATACAGGCTCATCCATTAGAAGAGGTACCAATAGCACAGCTGAAGTTACAGTACCCAGGTAATAACAGGCAGCTCCACCTTGGGAATTCTCGTAAGAGTAAGAGGGTGTTAGAAGACTAGGCACTAAAAAATATGCCTACAGTCAACTTCTCTTTTTCTACCAAGAAAAACAAAACAAATCTATTGGCAAGTAACCTTCCTTGCATGCACTTCTGGTACCCAAAAAAAAAAAAAAAAAAGGACAGGACATCTCACACTCCAAGCAAATGCAGCCTTTCATCCTTAAAGGACTAAGGACAGGTAACCATTCAAGCCCAGCTGAGAACATCAGCTCTTGATAGAATGAGAAACTCTACTTACAGTTATCAACAATATTATGTTTTCCCATCTTTTTCCATCCAATCCTATGCAGTTATAATACATAGAAACACACAAATTATTCTTCCATGGGAGATAAGAAGATCACAAAGACATCAAGGTCAACTGACACACCATGTCAGTGTCACGATATACTTCACCACTCCAAAACCAGCATTAGCTATCAGCAAGTACTCAATGAGCTGATAGTTACACATCAAGAATCCACACATCAAGAGCTCTGGAGCTCAGTGTCAACTGCTGTGAACTGAAAAACCGCTGCTAAGAGGAATAATAAGGATGAGAAAGTACGGGAGCATACATTTAATGATATTTGCCACATATTTCTTGCAGAATTTGTTTAGAAATCCAAAGTTTTAACTGGAGGAACTATTATAAAAAATGTAATAGAGCATTTAGAGTTCCTGATTATTCTTGACAGTAAGTAGAACCAGCAAACCTTGCTGTGACACTTGTCACAGTTGTTACAAGTGCAATGCAAGGTGATCAGCTCTGGGAAGGATCAATGTGACAATGCCAAACAGCTGTGGCATGAAGTCTCACAAAATCACAGATTGCTCCTGTAAAAGTCTCTCATAACTGGAAGATGAGAAAAACGGCAACATACAGAAACCAAGCAGCACTGCTCATACTTTTTTGCTTGTATAATCATTTATCAGTGTATCAATATGCTAATAGCTCCATTTCAGTCTTCCAGACAAGTTTACTTAGAGGGTATGTAGAGGGAGGACAAGGAAACATAGCTCAGCAGCTGTAAAACTGGAAAGTATGTTTCATAATATGAAGAGAAATAAGAAATCCTTTCAAGCATTTAAACACTTGCTTAATGAAAGATGAAGAAAGGGCTAAGACTGAATTTGGGAGATTAGGCCAGAAGCAAAAGCAACTCCATAAGGAATCCATAACATGAGACCAACTAATGAATGCTGGTTTGTCAATAATATGAGCCCATCCCTTCCTCAAGTTCTGACTGGAACTAGTGAGTCCAGGAGGAGTCTCGTCAACAAGCTATGCAGAACATAGAATTGATGCTGGCACTTTTCAGTGCATTGGCACTGATGCATTAAAAAGCAGTGCCAGAAGGGACAGAATTGAAAGTGTTACCGACTCGCACAGGTAGAGAAAATTGCATAGACAATATAATTTCTGTTTTCAGTCTGAGTAACCACACCCATAAGCGGCAAAGCAACACTCACTGAAGGGTAAGGCTCCATCTGCAACATCCATTCTAAAATCCACAAAGGAACAGGACATCTGAAGAATTCAGTAAGAGCTCTGAAACAAGGGTTTAAGCTTGACTGCTTCACACTAAGGCAAATGGCAGTGTTCCCATAACGATAAACTGATTTCACTGGTAAGAATGCAAATGTTCATCTGAATGACAAAGCTTTGAGAAAATTTGCCTCCAGGTTCCATGCTGGCTTCCAAGACTTTCCAAAAAAAGCCCAACAAAACAACAAAGTCCAACATTGTTGGTTCTCTTATACATGTATCTTAAAAGAACTAAAAATACACTGCGCCTCAGTGATGCTAAGAAGTAAAAACATTGTTGCCATAGCCAGTGGGATATGATCACTTCCAATACCAACTCTGAAAAGTCTCCCCAAAGTCAAACCCAAAGAACAGACATTTGAAAGTGACTGAAAAAGCTTTGTTAGAGAACCAAAGAGGAGCAACGAACTGCTGTATCTCCAGGGTGGTGTTCCTGTACTAATTCTAGCTCGTTTCTGCATGTCCAACTTGAGAGGTAACTGAAAAGGATGCTCAAGGTAGACTACGAAAAATTCTGATGATAGGACACACACTGACAGCAGCAAAAGATCATCCCTGAAAGACACCAGCACCCTTCAATGCTTTGTTCCTCTGCTCTTTGATACTGTTAAGAATGTTCCTACCAGTACACCTAAGGCAAAAAAAGACAAAAAAAATCATATCCTTTGCTGGGTACGAAACAAATACCCATCCTACACATACAGAAAAGCATTCAAACTTTCATTTTGTCTTGCAGGAAGAACAGCAGTCACTTTGCCTTCTGGAGGAATTGAACACTTTACATTGGCTTATTTGTAACAAAAACCCCACATTAATTCACTATCATTAGACCAAATTCTGCATTTCTAGAATGTAATTTAATAATCACAAAATTGTAACATTGAGCCAGGTTTGACATGATGACGACACAAACTCTGGTTGTAGCACACAAATTTACCAATCAGCACAGCTCATGAGCAAAGTCTAAATTTAGTAGATTAATGCAGTAATTTAATAATACTTTTTCCCAATCTAAGCTACAACAGTTTAAAGATGAGAATGTATGACCAAATTGTTGCCTGACTCTAGGAAAATGTCTTCTTGTGAAGACTAAGATGAAGAAGTTGTACACACATTAAAAGGAAAAGGAACAAAAAAAACCCCAAACCTGACCGGCTACAAAAGTCCTGATTCTTGTTGTAAGATAAAGTCTTGTTGTAAGATAAAGAGCTTAACTACTAATGCAGTTTTCTTATCTAAATCATTTTGAATAACAAAGATGAAAGGAAATGTAACATAGAATCATACCACTGCATACACTATAAGGAACACATGACAGTTACACAATCCGGAGGCTTTTGACTGCTCAGGGTCTTGTCCAATGCAGCTTTTACCATCTCCACAACCATTCAGTGTCTGGAAAACACATTACTGTGTGGGTGATCAGACACTGAAAGATTTTCTTGATTCCAATCAGAATTTCCCATAGGACAACTTGCAGCTGTTGCTTCATCTCAGCCCTGGGTACCTCCAAAAGACAAGCTCTCTGTCCCATTCAGCTGTTGCAAAGGGTGGTAAAGCACTCCCCAGTCCTCTCTTCAGAAGACTGAACAAACACAGTTCTCATCCTCTACCCAGAGGTAATTAGTTTCACCCTCCGAGCACCTTGGTGTTCCTCACTCCAGTATGTCAGTGCCAGATTTTACAAGTCATCTGAGAACAGAGATTCTTGTCTTCAAGGAAGGACACAACTAAGAGATGACCCAAAACAGTATTCTGCTGCTAACCGCACTGTATGTTGCAGAAGACTCCAAAAGTGTCACACTACCCTATTGTACTCAGTATTTTGGATTGCACACAATCACAATTAATCTGAAAACAGCTTCCCAGGTAAAAAAAACTATAGCAGAAGTGAGATTTCATACAGATAACCTACTTGTTACCATGGATTTAATTCTCTTCAAGTCATACATACTACAAAAACCACCCAAATACCACTGTTCATGCAGACAAATTCTGTAAATGCTGTAAGAATGCAATATAATACATCATTAGGAGAAATCTGTGTAACTAATGAACACTAAAGTAAAAAAAGTTAATCTGTACAGTCAGATGTGGTGCAGCACAGAAAAGTCTGAATTCTCCTACTAAGTATTAAAATGGACCTTTGGATATTAAAATTTTCCCTGAAAAGGGAATGAGATTAGGGATTTGCTGTAATTTGTTTTGGTTGGGTTGTTTGGGGTTTTTTTTTGTTTGTTTGTTTTTTGTTTTTTTGTTTTTTTGGTTTTTTTGGTTTTTTGATTGTTTCTTTTTGTTTGTTTGTTTGGTTTTTCCTACTGCATGGAATGGGCAGTGAGCTGGCCAGAACAATCCTAGCCTTTGTGACCATTTCCATCTTTTTAAGGAAAGAATTCAAAACGGCCAGTAAGTTAAAAAAGCTCAGCATTTGCTATACCTCTGAGCTTGCCAGATGTCTGAGTGGGTACTCCAGTATATTAAGATCTCAATTTTAAACTACTCTACAGATTGAACTTGGAATATATTTCTCCAGTTCTTATCTTGAATTATAAAGACTATTGATTTGATTATAATCTTTTTAAGAACTCAGTGTGAGAGTAGCACATGTTTCACATACTCCCTAGTGGCCACATCCTTTGGGAAATCACTACATTAACTTAGGTCTCTGCAAAAAGAACTTATATCAAGACCAATTAAAGACACACATGCTTTATAGAAATCAATTTCTTCTGCTAACATATTTGAAAAACCATGAACTCCATAGACAGAAACTTATTCCACTCAACAGAACAACAATTGTACCACAGATTTTGTTACATGAAGTAAGGAAAACTAGTTAATTTGTTTTTTTTGTAGTAATTGCACAAAATTACTTGAAATTAAAATCAGGACACAAGCAAGTTTAAGCTATTAATGAGCATTCTTCTGAGAAGCCACTTATGCTGATACTATAAACAGCATCAATGTTTAAACAATAATTTAGTACACATCACTGTAACCAGAGGTTAGATCTTACCTCTTCCTGTATCCCACTGGTAGTAGTTAATTTACTTCCATCAGTTACTGTTATAATTATGGCTGGCTCCAGAAAAAAAGGGTTTCGTCCCTAAGGGAAAAAAAAAAAAAACCAAACAGTTTTACTTAAAATGATTTAACAAACTCTGTTCAGTCCTTAAATAGCCACTGATATCCACTAACAGAACAACAAAACTTGAGGTATTTATTCTCATGGCCTGCATAGTACAGCACAATGGGTTTCTGAGCCTTTTTACAGTCAGACCATGGAAAGCTAGATACTTAGCATGTTTATATTCAGTGAATGAATACAGGAACAGCAAAAACGGTTAACACAGGACTTCAAGAATAATGCGTGTTGACAAACTAGCAGCTGTTTAGAGACACAACCATCTCCTCAAAAGGTACTTCCAATTCCCCCTATTCCAGGGCCAATTTTGTGTGATTTAATCACTGTGTGTCCAAGTGAAGTATTTGCATAGTATCTGGTGATCCTGACCCCTGGGTTAAGAACTAATACTCTGTGTATTAAGACTGATATAAATAGCACCCATTCCATTCTGATCAAAGTGGTTCAACATGCATGCAAAATCTACTTCTGAAACAAATACTTGAAAAATAGATAAGCTTCCTATATGTATCATTTAAGACAGAAACATATACAAGACAAGATATTCTAGGACCCAGCAAGAGAGGTAGCTAGCCTAGCTGTAGCAAAAACTTGAGGTCAGTTATCGATATTCCTTTATCTACTGCCAGTACTCTAGGAGCTTTCTGTGCCTTCTGAAAAAGAATTACAAAGTATTCCACAGACAGGGCAACTCCAAGCTTAGGTAACACATTTCACTACCTAGGGTTCAGAACAGACTGAATAAAAGTCACTACAAGATTTTGTTTAGTAGGTCCTGCTCTTCTCTTGCTAATCTCACAGCCTTGTTTTTCTCCCTCAGGAAAGAAATAAAAATATAACTAAACCCGCAGCCTAGTTCTGCTTACAAAGGCAAACTATTTCATGAATGCTTAAGAATTACGTTAAAAATATCGAGAGAGAAATAACATGTTTTAAAAGAACTTTTAAATCCATTTTTAGAACCCACTAAATATAAAAGATCATCTACTGATTTTGTTCTTCAAACAGAACTATTATTTAACAGTCTCAAACACATTTGGTGAAGAATATCCAGTTTAACTACTGTGGCACCACCCCATTTATGGTGGTCAATATTTTTACAAACGTGAATGGAAAAAAAAAGATTTAAGATTTCTTTTCAAATAGCATACCATTACTATAAAAAATAAGCAAAAATCAAATTAAAACAAAGATCAATCTCTCCCATGAAAGCCAAGGTACTTCATAATTAAACAATTACCCAGAAGAATTTAAGGACTCTCAAAACACTTGATTTTAATTAAAATAACTTCCTAAGAAGATTTAGTTTTATTTAATTCTTAACAGTTACACTATGTTTTTCTGCCAACTAATAGTTTACCACAACCGCAAAACATCAGCTGGAAGCTAATTACATTGCACTGAAAAAATACGGAAAGTACGGTTTGTAACTAGATATTTTTCTCATGAATACTGGACATAAAAATCCTTGAATTCTATTGCTATTAAAGTATTGTAAAAATGAATTGATAACTGACAAAAATAACAGGTTTAGAATGTCACACCCAATGCTAAGTTAATATTCTGGTGTAATTTCAAATAAGAGTACTAAAATTTTCATCTCTGACAACACCTTTTATCTGGATATCCTTATCATCTTTAAAAACTTATTTTATTCCTCAGCTACACTTTGTCTCAATTTTTTGCCATCTAAAGTTTAAGCCTTCAACAGTTTGGTCTTAGAATAATTAAGAAATTCTAAGGAAGGAAACAAGAGTTGCTATGCTTCAGATGTGTACAAAACACATCTGAGAGAGAAATGTCCTCATTCTCAGTCTACTTTTTATAATTTCACAAGCATTTCACACTTACAAAAGACAGTCACTAACACACTAAAAATCAACTTGTTTTGAGAAAGATAATTAAAATGTATCATGGAAGAATTTCAGTAAAAATGCCTACTACTGAAATATATTTTTGACTGAAAATTTCCACGTCATTGATTTTTAAAGACTACCGACTCTTCTGACCCTGCTCCTCACCTTAGTTATACGAAGTCATTCAAAACCAGTATTAATTCAAGTCTTCCTCTAAGAAAATCCCCTCTTATGTATGTAACCTCTCAACAGTCAGACATCATAAAGTTAAATTCTAGAAGACTTGCCAATTCTTTTAACTAAACTGCAGCACTTTTGTCAACAATTGGTAGAGAACTTTATCTAATTAATCCGATTCTACAATAATCAAATTACTTTCTATTTCTCTTCCCCTAGAAATACACTTTAAAGAAAACCACTTGGCATTTACACATCTTGGAAATATTCTTCAAAATACATAGCAACACCATTGACTGTAAGTGCACAGATAATTAATTCAGTCCAGCCCAATTATTTTGGACATGCAGAGCAGCAGTGAGTGGCAGTGTACACTACCACCAGCTCCTTCGCAGCTTACAGGTACGCTGCAATGCACTGGGGAGAGCATCTCAGGAGAACAGGGCATAAATAATAAGACCTACAACTTACTGATAACTAGCTAACCAGCATGAGGTTTTATTTATTTCAGAAGCAAATCCTTTTCAACACACTGGTCTTCCTTCTGAAAGTTTGTAGCAGGGGTGAAAAAAGGAAGAAGCACCTACAGCTTTAATGGCTGACCACCCTGTAACAAGTTACCAGGAGGATTTTTTTATTCTCTACAATCTGCATTTTCAAGGAAAGACATGCACCAAGACAACAAAAAACCCCACAGACCTCTTTTGGAAACAAAGTTACTTAAAACTCAGGTTCAGTACCAGGCAAAGTTTTTTTGGCTAAAAAATAACAAGCAAGAGATTCAAAGCCTTAAAACTAACTTGTACCACACAACATTTCTATTTGAACAGTTTGACAGCTTCATGACTGCTCCAACACACTAAGAATCTCAGCTGCCTTGGCCTTTTCCTTAGTCTCCAGCTGAAGCAGTTCTGTGCTCAGGTAACACACAAATACAGAGCACCACTGAGCTCCACACCGCTCCCAAGGGATCACAATAAGACACATCCCATACCACCCTAGCTTGTGTGATGCTCTCAGAGGGAGCCCTACATCAAGCCAGGAGCGCATCAAATTGTCAAGACACACTATTGCCTGGTTAAGGCTCTCAAAACTAGGAATTTGCTCCCACTGACAAACAAGCTCAGCATCAAATTTCAGCATGACTAATTAAAACACACATGATTTTTTCCTTCTTCCAAGTGTACAGGTAATACAGTTCAAGAACTATTGTGGCCTTTACATATGCACAATATATACAATAATATACATGCAGTATTGTATATATACATATACAATATTATACATGCAGGAAGAGAAGATAAATTAAAGACTATTGCTATCTCAAAGCACACATTTAAATATTAATTTCAGAGTCAGAAATGGTGCAAAACTGAAGAAATAGATGAGGTAGAAATGTGACCAAAACATACCAAATCAGATACTAAAAATGACACAACAAGCAACTACTACAAAAATTAGTTTTTAGTAGTACAGAAACTTCATGTCCAAGAAAGGTTGGAAGCTCAAAATAGACATTACCTGAACTTCAGTGCGTATTTTTTAATAGAACATATCACTAGGACTGGGAAAAAATGCATTTTGAGATCACAACAAATGTCTAAAAGGTGCACTTTCATTTCAGAAATTAACAGAACACTGCAAGCTGTATTGCACACCTATCTCCCATTATATTATCTCAGCCTTGTCATTTTCAGAAGTATCAGCCCCAACTCTCAGTAAATTTAGACATCTGATCAGGAAATACAAAATTGCAATATCAATTTTTGAATTCAGTCTTGGGTTTTTTATCATTTAGAAGGTCAAGACTTTCACAAATGCTCATGAGCATCTATAAGCAACCACTGTTCAAAAACAATACCTTAAAATGAAATCCACAAGTCAGAATGACAAAAAATTATTAGCTTTAAAGCTATTTTTAAACTGATAAACAGCTTATAAAATATCAAAACACTGAACTTGAATTTCCAACTAAAACAGATGGTCCAAATCCATCATGGTTTTCACATTTTGTTTCTTAGAAACTTCAGTTACGCTTTAGCACAATCATGAAATGTCTAAGACACTTTTACTGAGACTTTCCCCTTCATTGCTCAAGGCAGAACACTATCAGTCAAGTACACAGAGGTATTTAGCAACTGCTCTGATCATCAGTTGCATAAGAACTGCAGCACATTGTGCAACTTCTTACTTGTCCCACTCACATTTTCAGCAGCTTTGGCTATTTTCTACTATCCCCATAGAATTAATCAATGTAGTTGGCAAGTCCTATAGAACCAATTGTATTTTATGCTTTCACACAATTGTTTCCCAAGTCATATACACAGCTGAATACACTGGCATCACAACAGTATTTTCATCATTTTATACCTGGCAATTAAACTCTACAAAAATTATTTTGCCATTAAGGATTTTCAAACATATGTAAACACACACCATAACCATGCATATACAGTACTAGGGAAAGAATACGCTTTCAATTTTGGTAGACCAGTAAATTCTTTCCTACTACTTGATAAGAAGTAAAATGTCTTTAAATGGAAGTTTTCCCAGATGAAGCTACTCTATTACCTAATTAATATTTAGCACAAACACACTGTGAAACTTTGATCAGAACACAAGGAAGAATATGCTGTGGGTGGGGGAGGGCAAAAAGGGCAGTCCAACTCTACCACAACATCTGACTTCTCACAGGATATTGCCACAAGAGCATCATAATTCTGTGGCTGACTGAAAAATACAGCGCCTTTAAATTGCATCACTTAGTGTTATCTAAGTGACTGAACCTGCACAATAAAAATAACTTTGCAATTGTGTTTATTTACTATGTCTATTTTAGAACTGAAACTGAGTCCTTGAAGTGGAAGCACCTCAGTGTCAGAGAAACTTCTGTGCTTTCAGCCTCAATGAGTAAGAGCTGAAGAACATACAAATTCTGTACAGGCTTAAGATCTGTCAAGATGGACTTTACACACAAAGAAAATTGCTAACTCATCTGTCCTGCTCTCCATAAAGATTTCAATATGTTCTCTTGATCCTGTTGATTATTCACTATATAATACATTGTTGCAGTAGTAGTTCTGTCTTAGTAGGAGAAGATTTGTTATTTGTACAGCAGATGTATTTCAAGATCACTTTCAGAGGTCACAGAAGAAAGTTCAATGAGAGCTACACCAACCAGTTTGAGTTTTACACAGGATAACTGTTTCAAAATACATTAATATTTCAAGCCATAAATTTTAATACAAACCAGAAATCTCCCTTGATGCCCGATTAATGACAAAGGCATCGACACCAGTCACAAAGAGAAATCTCATGAAACAACCTAGTCAAAGCCCCATTCCAGAAATTACACTATCTCCAAAAAAAAAAAAAAATGCCCAGTGCTTTTCTGAAAGGGCTGAAGACAGTAGAATGATTCCTACTATTAGAGCTAGTCCACACACACACGCAATATGGACAAGTATCCTCTGTCATAATACTGAAATCTTTTAGCTCTCCCTGCAGTACCCAAGATGGGAGGACTTGTGCTCTGCCTTTCTTTCATGCTAGGTAGTTGGGAATATTACCTCCCAACAGATACGTTTCAGAAAGAACAGAGGAAAATTCATCACCTGCTAAAAATAATCTGAGATCACCTCACTACAACCAAAAGAAGAGAGCTCAAAATTCAAAGGGGAAAACAAAAACAAAAAAAATTAGAAAAAGGTTTTCCTTTTTCCAAAAAAGGAAAAGCAGATGACAGTAGCATGTTTTCAAGACCCAAGTGTGGTCCCAAGACCTACAAAGATCTAGTTCCTCTGTATATGTAACAATATATACACTCAAGGTGAGTAAAAAGATCACATCTCTTCAACTAAGGGATGAGGAAAAGAATAAGGTTTGACAAATGCTTAAGGAGTCTTGACTGAGCCCAAGACAGTAACTGTACTATGAAAACAACAACTCCCAATACCATCACGGATTCTTCCAAATTACAACTCCCACAGGTTTTGCCATAGTTTAAGCTGCATAAAAGTGATATTTATAAACAGGTATTTGGCCAAAATAGCCTATCAGGGAGTACCTCACCTACGTAAACTTGTATTTGACTTTGTAATTGGAACACCAGCCAGCAGAGGGTGCACAAGTTAATAAAATCTATCCTCATATGAGGGAATTTGAGTAACAAGACAAACCTGAGGCGTGCTCTGTTTGCATACTACCTCAAAACACACAGCAACAGGTTAGCACCTCCTTTCTAAAACTATGTATCTAAAAACCCTAAATATTCTTGTATAAGTACAATAAAGAAGTAATCCATCACTGAACTCTAATTTCTTAATGTATGTTTTATCCAATAGTTGGTTCATGGTTTCTAGACACCATGGAAGAAGATACTATCATCACATCCTCCTTTTTTTGCTGCAGACTCTACATCTTTGGAAGGCTCAGCCACAAACATTAAACTGTATTACAGACACATTCCCTTTGCTTTAGAAGCTAACCTCCCCCCTTTTCCCTCCCAGTATTTCATCTCAAATTATTCTGTCTTTTGGAGAAGACCTTAAAAACAGAGTTTTAAGAAGGCCCATAGAATTTATCAAGGTCTGAACCCATAGTTCCATTAACACACCTCCCTCTCCCCCTCCAAAAAATTGAAAATGCTTTTCAAGCAGTAATGATTCCTCCTGCACTCATTCATACGCAAAGTCAACACAATTGCAACAATTTTACAGTAAGGATGGCTACCAAAAAATCTCTTTCCTCCATGAGATAAGATTACAAAATTCTTAATTCAGCTGTCCTCCCCCATAGACTACAGCAACATTACTGTAGGCAAATAAATTTCCTACACTCTAGACAATTCTTTAGTTAACTACATTAGCAAATACCTAAGAGGCACTACAATGCCCAAGACATGAGCTAGTCACAGTTTCTTGATTGGAATACCTATGTAGGATGACAGGCAGTTACCTGGTTTCAGCTTCATGCCTTACTGGCACTACAGATTAGCATTAGATGAAATAATATTTGCACACACAGTGTTTGAACATGCCACTGTTTGGTGGTATGAAGCTTTCTGCGTTTCAGGCAATGGGGAACAAATTAAGGTACAGACTTAAATAAAAAGAAATTCGGAGAAAAATCAGTTAGCAAAAGCTTTCAAAGCAGAACACAATTGTAACAGCAGACTTCTTCTAAAGCTGAGCCAGAGATCAAATGCCTCAGCACATCAGTTACAGAACTAAGGGAAAAATCTTGAAACAACCATTATGTCCATAACACAGGCTACTTAAGTTCCATTTAAGAAAAGGAAATTTAAGGTATTGAGGCAAATAAATAGGATGAAAGCAGTCATTTGCTCCTTGGTATTTTGGACCTAAGCATTATCTCCAAAAATCTTTTTTAAAATAGCCATTTATGACGTCAATTGACTATTGCACCTCCAAACATGTCACCTTAAACTAGCCATGTCCAGTCAAAGCTGTCCAGCAAAAATCTAAGATCAGTCAGATATCACTTCTATAATTAGAAATGCTAGAGACACAACAGCTATCTGAATTGCACAAGAGACATCAAACCCATTTTCAAAAACAAAGTCACAGACGTGTATCTAAGCATATCAGCTACTTGCTTTGCTAAAGCTTGCAAGTTTGTGTTCTATAGGCATTGAGTTCATTGTACATCCATCCTGAAACATGCCACAAGAAAATTCACTGTGCTTAGCATCATTTTATAGATGCTCGTAACTTTACACATTCGGAGTTTCCAAGCCTGGCACTGAATGAACTACTTAAAGAGTATTTAATTGTGCAACTTCAGTCATTTTGGAACTCTCTCAAAAAGTTTGTGCCAACAACAAAATCAAAACTGACAGCAAGAAAACAAGGCAACTCAAAGCAGCCTGAAAATGAGTTTCAATGCAAGAACAGATCATTTTGGAATACAAAATCTCCGTATTGAATAATACACACATGACAACAGAAGGCATCTTAAGGAAGCAGTTTAAGACTCTGTTCCTGTGGAACAATAAAGGAATGATGAATACATAGACTTACTAAGATATCAAACTTAAAACCTCAAGATATTTTCATCCCTTCATGTGCCTAAATCGAGGTTCCAACATTAGTAAGTCACAAAGTTTCAAAAATCACAGGTTAGTATATAGGTTTGTCCTGTTTCTTTCCTTTAAGAACAGATTTAATTGAGTTTTATGTATCGCATTATGTAAGTGATAATTTCTTGATTAACTTGTAAGTGTTCCAATTTAGATGAGGTCCTTGGTAAGTTTCAAAACGGATTCAGTCCTTCAATCCTTCACAATTATCTGACAGTTAAGAATAAGTAAAACATGCATAGAACAGGGATTTTATAAATAATGAATTCCAGCAAGTAACTAAACAGTGACAAACCACATTGAAATGAACAAAAGGCCACTAACATTTCAAACATTTAAGTACTGATGTGACAGATATATAATCCCAGAAGAACTTTTTCTTAAATCAAATTACATTAACTACCTAAGCAACAAAATGAACTGTGATCACAACTTGTATCTTATTTTTAAGGTAATGGAAATTGTAACATATAGAAAAAGACGCACCTTATCAGTTAGTTACAGATTAATAAATGCATCACTACTAGAATTATCTGAAATTGGATAATCAGCCAATAAGTTGCAGGATTTTTCAAAGTTATTTGAGTGAACATCATACTCAATGCAAGCTGCTAAAAATAAGTTCTATTTGAGCCTTCATAAACCTTTTCTAAGAAATATAAAATAACACAATCCATACCAAACATAACTTCAAAGTCAGCTCCAAAGACAGTGTGTTTAAGATGATTTTGGTTATATTTCCTAAAAATATTTCTGAATGTTTTATTCCAAAAATAACTGACCTTGCCAAGTCCTGGATCAAGTCCCTAATTACAGCAGTCTTTCTGCTTCACAGCCATGACTTTACATAGCTGGTTCTGGCTCAGTCAGTGCAATTCACAGTGCTAAGCCAGGCTCTGTTCTCCATATGCTGGAGAAGGGTAATGAGTCCTACAGCTGCCAGCACACTAAGTGGAGGAAAGAAAAAAACTAACCAAAAAACACACCGCCAAGGAGGAAAGACAGACTTGTATACAAAAACTTCCACACAATTAAGGGGTTAATAATCCAGAGTACTGACAAGCAGACTAAAAGTAGCTTAGTGACCTATGAACACAGAGCAATTCTTCAGAATAACTTCCCAAAGACTGTCCCACAATTCCTTCCTGGAGTTTTTCACCACAACACAGGAACAACTTAGCTGTTTAAAACCAATTTTGAACCACTACAGCTCAGTCCAGTTTATTAGTCTCACTGATCAACCACTGATTTATTTTACTACACTGAGTCACAGAACTTGACGCAAGGTCAGCACAACTATGAACCCATGAGAGGCCACAGGCTTCAGAGCAGAGATTTAGGCCTTATAGACAGACGCACACAATCGAGTTGGCATTCTGGGATTCAAAGCTGAGAGGGCAGAACTGCTGCAAGAGAGATGGCCACTTTTCACTCAGTCTGTATACTGAGCATCAGAAAACACTATCAGTGCCCTACATGAGTCCAATGACATTCTGTATTTGTTCAATATATCTAGACAAAATGCACAGTGTACGCAGATAATTTAGGAATGAACACATTATGGCACCACCCCTTCCAAATCAAATTCATTTGAAGTATCTTATTTCTGCTGCTGGAACAGATTGATGAGTTTGTTTTCACTGGAAAAAATAAAGTACTTCATACAAGGTTGTTTCAAATTCTTTAAAAACATACTGAATTGGAACTAGCCAAGTGATTTTAAAAACATTTAAGACTTTTCCTAAACTTTGTTGTGCTGGAAGGGCTAAAGAGCAAACAGTTCCACCTCACAAAACAAAAAAAAAAACCACTTTAAGAGTGCCTGCTATAGCTCTCACTAGAGGGTATTCTAAAACAAAATTAACTAAAATTTCAAAGACAACATGTTTAAAGGTTATGTTCTAAAAGGTTTAAGTTCAAACCAATTTGCCTAATTTCATCACACAGATGAGAATGACTGATCTTTATCAGCACTTCAGATACAGATCCTTGACATCAGCAGACAATGGATATTAATTCCATTGCTATTCCACAAAAACCAGGAGACTGCGAGAAAACATCTCATATTTCTGCCATTATTACACTTGTGATGTTGTTTACTACTGTCTGAAATTCTCCCATTTGGTTTTCTTGGGGAAGGGGGGCAAAAAAAAAAAAAGAGACCAGGAGAGCATCTTTACAAGTGCAGATCTCTGCCTCTACCAACATGAGAAGGAAACTGCATGCGCAACTGTGCCAGCATGACAAAGCAGGAAATGTTAAACCTAAACTTTGGTTCCAAATTTGGAGGCACATGCAACACAGGCCATTTCAGTGCCGTGTGTTACGATCCCAAAATACCAAGACAAAAGCCATACTTCAAAAGGATTTTGACTTTTGAAAGCAACAAAATCCAGTAACAACCCTCAAATGCCTCTTGGGAAAATAAAGCTCCTCAACAATTTCAAGAAAACAAAACATATCACTTTAAAAGCCTAATGCAGTCCATGTTGGGAACAGTATTTCTTTGACATGTGATTGTTTTGGTTTTACAGGCTCAGGAGATCCTAGACATACAAGCAAGCAGTCAGCCTAGAATGTGTGACTTAAAGCTGTTTTGTGCATACAAGTATGAACAGACATTATCTCCTAGGTACGCTGTTTACTTGTAGCTGGAATGCTGCAGTATTTAAGCCCTTATGGCAAAGCACCCTGAACACAGAACAATGCCAAGTTCAGCTGTGGGAGCACATCAGCAATTCTGCTACTGTAGCTATAAATGGGTCTTAACATACACTCAGGGAGAACTATAAAGCAGCAGTTAACCTAAGACTGTGCTGTTTGATGGTCACACACACAGCATAACCAAAACATTTGGAAAAAACTTAAGTTACTTAAAAACAATGCCAGCATAGCAGGATACTTTCCAGCTTCCAGGTCAGAAATAGGTCATTCCAGCTCTGAGTGTATTTTTAAGTTTCCAATGTATTCTTTATCCACTGAATTCCCTTTGAACTTCAGTTTTTCCTCAAAAAAAAATTAGTTATGCTTCAGTTCATACGTGAAACACACTACAGACTAAGGCTTTCACCAAGACTGTACACAGCCTGGTAAGTCACCCAAACAATGTTTCTTGTCCTCGTCTAAATCCAGGCAGCATCTTACTCATCATTGTGAATGAGAAGTACCTATTCTAAATCCACTTGTATTAGATACATTATAGTTGACTTTTCTGTTTCAGAGCAACAAAGTCAGCACGTGCTTTTGTTACATTAGATTCATTTAAAAGTGAAACTCATAGCAGTAGTAATGCTGCTGAAAAATGTGCAAGAACCTCTAGCGAGATTTTTAAAAAAAGCTTATATTTTTGAAAACCACTTTCTATATGCAGTATTAAAGCAATTTCACCCTAAAAAACTGTAAAAATACTGTGAAATGTCAACTCAGTCACTTTGAAATCCACTCAGTTAAGCACATTTTATCCTCTAAAACCTTATTCTACACAACACTGCTGAAAAAACAGTAAGAGACTCTCACAAATAGCAGACAACATGAAACACATAGAGTATCAATAAATCAGAGTTTTGGCAATTTCAAACATCCATCAGATTCCAGTTTTGGTAGGGCTATGTTTGAGGAAGGGAACACCATTGACACATATTTTACCTAGCTCAGATTCAGTGCTAAGTCTTAGAAACCTCACCATAAACTGCATCTAACTAAAGCTGATGGTTCATTTCAACCATTTTCACTCTACTGTAACAGCAGCTACATTTGGAATGTTTTCTGTTTCCACAGAAACTACCTATAAATATCTATCAATAGTTAACCCTTCTATCAACTATAAGCTGAACATTTGCTACACTCAAAACAATTTGATTAAATTGTGACTACTCATGTCCTGCTGAACAAGTCATAGTTACAAGACCTAGAAGTGTATTTCAAGATGACAAAAAACTGCCAGTAAAAGGCTTGGTATTTCAGACTACCTGAAATAATGGAAAAGCTTAACTGGAGAAAGTAAGAACTCAATTATTTAAGTGTAAACTGGGCTAATGAAGTATAACATTTTGTGTGATGTGACAGTAAACCCTTACTGAACTTCATGTGTTTAAACCGATTTCTTCCTGGAGATATTCAAATGCTGTATTTTCTCCTAAGCTCTCCATAAAAATGCAGAAGGTGAAAAGGATCGCTATTTTCAGTGAGTGCTAAAAGCTGACACCCTATTTGAAAGTTTATTCTTCTGCTATCATAATCATCACAAAGGACACTAAAGGGAAAAAACACTATTATTGGATCCAAGCAGTATAATAGTGCAATTATCAATCTGAAAGTGCTGCAAAAGTTAAAGGAACAGTCACCTTAGAATGTGTACTTTTCAAAACAAGTTTTCTTGACAAAACAATTTGATCTAGCGACCCTTCAGTAAGAAGAAAACATTTATAAAGCTATACCACAGCATTTACATCAGAAATAGCTTATGAAAAAATCTTCAAGGTTCTTGACAATTTAAGTGTGTTGACAGTGTCCTTTAAGATCTAAATATGAGATCCTGTGATCAGCTGATCACATGGTAACTCAATCTTTGTGAGTAACTAAGTCAGTCCTTATTTGCTTAAAGAGCAGTATGTTAAACACTCATAATAAAAATCCAAACATTAAAGTTGCAAGAAAATATGAAGCAGATTTTCGCCAACTCCAGAATGACCGTTCAGCCATCATTCCTTTTCAGAAGGTCAGCTGATGGAGAACTCTGGTAAACTTTGAAAGAAATGGAGTGTAGTGAGTCACTCTGCCACTCAGCAGGGGTACAAGACATGACACTGGTGGGGACATGATCAGACAATCCCATCAGGCTTGCATTGTGTCTTGTCATTTGCATGTGTAAGAAAAGTCTTGTTTACAATTCATTTTTGTGTAATAAGTGGATCTTGGCAAATATCTTAGAAGTTTGTCAATACATCAAAATACAAGGATCACAGTCAAAAGGTTTTTAGCCAGAGGAATTTCCCACAGAAGAGTAATAAAAGTTTGGATTTTATTACATCACATTATACCACACCTAAGATGGTTTATAGGTTGCCTTTTTTTTGTAAAATTATCTTCTTACTCTTGACATATTGTCTTCAAGTATCTGCCTGCTAAATTTTAGTTAATTACTGTTTCACAGTCTTAATATTTGTAGCTGCTTTAGAGAAAAGTTAATCAAAAATTTATGTACTGAGTGAAAACTATTTCAAATGCAACTGAGCAGCCTGACAACTTTTATTTTCCTGGATTTGTAAGTTTCTCATACCATGTACAGTTAAATACCCATTTGTATGGACTAAATTTTAGGTGGTGGACAATAATAACAGGCCATTAAGATTTAGTTTTAAAGACCAATGTGAAGTTGAGGACAATTAGCTGCCCTAGATCTCATCTTGCAAATGCTGAAGGCTGAGTTAAGTGCTGTGGAACTTCTTTTTTAAAAATTGCTTTTAAAAAAAATGAGAACCTTTGACTTGAGCAGCAGATGACCTGCCGCTTGCAATATGTTCATCTATTTTGCAGACACTAAATAGTTAAAATTTCTATTTAGTCACCTGACTGCACATATGAATACCTCCTCAACAGTGAGCTCCACATGTGGAATGGAGCAAAAACGTGCGTGAGGGTGCGTTCCAACCAGAGAAACTTACAGCCAGAATAGATCAGACATAGAAAAAGTCATTGCTTCACAGGCAGAAGAGCAGCTATTGAAGTAATGAACACTACTAGTGAGTCAAACAGTCATGACAACTCAACTGCCCACTTGAGTAGCTGAGCACAGCTGGTTCACTTAGAGCAAATTATTTGACTTGGGTTTAATTAGAATAATTATCAGTAGCAACGGGAAAGAGCAAATATTTTGTGTGTGGGCCTACAGGGGTTAAGTGTTCAAGAAAGATTCATATAGCTCCTGGGACTAAACAAAAATGCCAGAAAAATGGGAAAGTTACACACAGATGTACGAGGACAGCAGATGGCCATAGGAAAAAAAACATGTGTGGAACTAGCACCTTTTTGTTAAGTTTTATCACTAAACAGGCATTTTAAGAGCATTTAGCCTCACTTGATCATCTCTTGGGGATGCCATACAGTGCAGCATGACAAATTTTCTTCATAAACAAACATGACATCTTATCACAAACTCTGTTTAGACTGTAAAGAGATGGGCAAGAATGGGGACTTATGTTTGAAACCACATTCCTATGTTAAATACCAAGAGCAGTACTAAGTACTAATCCTCAGATAGTGGACACAGAATTACATGAGAATAACAAACAAAAGGGGGAGATTCAAGTTAGTATGGCCTACATGAAAAGTACATGATATACTTAGCCCAACACTAGTAGCATCCTTTAAGTGAACCAAATCCAGGCTTTGATCCAGCACCAGAAAGACTCCTGTATGAGTCCTAATGCATATGTTTAACCTACAACGTCTGTATTTTAGCAGCTCATACTAATGAGCATGAAAATGCTGGCTGACACCAAAAACCTCCTGTTTTAAAGGGATAGTTGCAATAGAGATTAAAAAAGCACAGCTTCTCAAGGCTCTGATACAACAGGCAGTGTTATAAATATACATGTATGCAGAGAAATATTGTGGTAAACTCACTGGAAAGAAAGTGTTTTGAAAAAGTTGTGCTCCTTCCAGTACTTTTGGACATGCAGTGTTGTTAGAAAAATGGCTCATCTCCCAAACTGTTCAGCACTGTATAGAGAAAGCAAAGTATTCATAGCCCTATCAGGCTCACCAGCTAAGGTACTGAACACAGACTTGAAAAAAAAAAATTGAACTGAAAAGGTCGACTTGGAGGCTACATCACAGCTTATAAACTGAGAAATGACTAAAATTAAAGAAGAAAAAAAGTAAGTCGGCTACCAAACTACTGGTAAGTTGGGTAACAAACACTGACTGTATTTCTTCAAGCTAGCTGAGCTCTGCTTTTGAAGAAGCCCCCACATGGAATATTCCATAAAGATGCCATCTTGAACAACTAACTAATTGCTGCCTCTGGGAAGTTTGTGTTTTAAGATTTTTCCACCTAGTAAGAGTCAACCTACCTGCCCATAGTTGTCTATGCCAGTTACTAATCTATTTAAATTTAATAAATCAAAAGCTGTCCTTAGGGACTGGCCAAGAGTCGTAAGTCCTTCAGCTTGAAGGTTTTTCAGCTCATTCATAAACGTTGCATGGTTTTCCTTCCAGCCAGCCTGCAAAGAGAAACGTGAGAAAATTCTACAGATATGATTTTTGCTTTCCTGTTAGGCTATAAAGAGCCTTCCCTGCTGCATGCACCTCAGTACAAATGCTAACAAAACACCTCAGAAGTTAGTAGTATTTGATGTTGCCCCAAAAAGCCTGAAATGATGGACTTCTCTTAATCCTCAGAACTCTCTATTTAGCAAGCGAGCATTTTTGATTTGTTCCACGGGACAAATTTATTTGAGGACACAAGTGCCCAAACCTTAAAGCTATTTACATCATCCTCCCAGAGCCCTGCGCAGATGGAAGCCAACTGCGCTGTGAAGCGACCTCCAACAGGTTCGCCGTCCTGTGTCATGTG
>VXBR01004649.1:317346-472636 GCA_013400215.1 Cisticola juncidis
GGGGAAGGAAGGGAGGGAAGAGGGCGGGCGCTAGCCCCGCCCCGTCTCCGGGCGCCGCCGCTCTCCTTGAGGCTGCGGGAAGATCCGCACCTGCCCCCGCAGCGGGTCCTGTCCCCGGCCGGGACGAGGGCAGTGCTTTAGGGGCTGTGGGTGACCTGTGCTGCAGGCAGATGCCAGCGCAGCCCCTCCCGCCCAGGGGCGTCCGGGGAGCTCCGCCGGCCTCGGTGCCGAGGGAGCGGAGGGGTCGCTCCTCAAGGGGACTTCGGCTCCGGGGAGGCAACACGGGGCTCGCCTGTCGCGTCCCCTGGGTTTAGGACGGAGAAGACGGTCCGGTACCATTTTGATGATGAATTCCCAGAGAAGTGGTCTGTCCTTTCACTCGTTCTTTAGGTGAAAAAAAAAAAAAAAAATTGGCTAGCCTTAGCCATGACCTTTTGCCTTCCATATGGGCAGTGATTAACAGCTAAGGTTTCTTTCATCCATGCCAAGGCACTCCAAATTTATTTCTTACAAATCTTATAATTATGGAGTGTTCCTAACCAATTAATGACGAAGATCTCTGTTCTCAGGTTTTTGGCGATTTGTTAGGGTTTGTTTTGGGTTTTTTTCTACAGCAATTGAGTCTACTGCTTCTGCTCACAGCCTTGGAGCAGTAACTCCAGAGACATTTCTTAGCATAATCTGTTCATGAGAATGCTTTGCTTCCTATCTGATTTTTTTTTCTCCCTGATCCAACTAATGTGCTCCTACAGCTACTGCTCTAGAAGGTTTAAAGCCGCTGTGCTCTTTCCTTCTCCCAAGATAAAATTGGCAGTGTTCTGGGTGAATTCATCTTGGTCTTCCAGGCAAAATTTCTGTCTTGTTAGACAAGAGCTTGATTGGGCTTTTTATTATCTTTTTTTTTTTTTTTTTTTTTCAAGACTAATGGAAGACTAGCATTTCTAGGAAGAGAGAGGGATGGAATCACATTTCTATTCCAAATTGGTATTGGCAATAAGGCATTCTTAGGCCTTCAAGTAGCTTATTTTGGCTTTCATTCATGTTGGTGCTGCACCTGTGACCTGTGCCATCCTTCCTTAGGCTTTGGGGTGAAATCAAGGACACTTCCTTTCAGCCCAGTTTACCTTTCAAGGCCATTAAATATCTCCAGTCTCAAGGACCCTAGGAGAGCTGGGAAGGAAACTTTGGACTTGGTGCATACCAAAATACAGAAACTTTGGAAGTAACTTCTTTTTCTATGATTATTTCTCACTGTGGATTGTGCTGCTGGTGGTGAGAGTGGCCAAGCTCACGTGCACCCAGTGGCTCTTGAGCTGTTGGTATCTTTCCAGCAGTTCAATATTAGTGCTCTAGCACTGGTGCTGGGTCTCATTACTGCACCAAGGCTGTTCTGGTACAGATTCTACTTTTTAATCTGAATTACTCCTGTCAGAGGGAGAAAACCAGCAGGTGCCACATTGCTGGGTTACCCTGGAATCCAGCTGCATGCCAATCCCTGTTACACAGTAAAAGATTTGGACTATCAGAGAGGCTTGGTTCACAGTCATTTTCTCTCCACAGAGATATTTTGGGACACCTTCTGTCTCCTCAGGTCCCCAAAGAAAGTTAAAGGTATCTTCTGCAGCTCCTAAGGTCAGCAAGACTGGCTGCTGGAAGAGTAGTAATTGTCTCCCTAAGGTGGTGGGATTCAAGTTGTAGGCTGCAGTGCTGCTATTTTAGCAAATTACTTGGGATTAATAATTTCATTTGGGAGTAATGTGGACTGGGTGTATGATGATGGCCTTTAATTGCTTCCTTTTAAATTTCTCAGATAGGGACATGTTCAGACATGCCATATTCTCTCTATTTATATGTTGCTGTATTTCATTGACCATTCAAATAAAATCATCATCACTTTTATGTGTAAACCATCACGCATCTTGGGGAACATCTGAAAAATGGGAAACTTCTGGAGTGGTTTCTTCTCCAAAGTGCTGGAAAAGAGGCATTTTAGAGTCCTTGCCATACCAAGAAAATGTCATGGTGAAAGGCAGCCTGGGCCATGAAGACTCTGCGTAAATCCTGGAAGGCCATTTTGAATTTTTATGTTTTATTGCCAGTAAATGAAGAGAGATCAGGGAAGAAGCCATGTTCATTCATGGTGATAGAATCAGTTATAAACCAGCATGGATTCTGAATCCACTTTGAAAATTGCAAGCTGTGGGCATGCTGTAACTGTCTTGCCAACGCAAGAGGAAGATGAGACCGAAGCAGCTGGGCCACTTTACCCCTAGTTCCCTCATCCCTGGTAATTATCACTGATGGAAGAATCCTACAGACAAAACTTATACACAGTTCCAATGGGATTTATACAAGGAAAGTAATTGACTGTACTTTTCTGTATGCTTTCTGTTGTTATGTTTGAGGCCATTTGGAGCATTCAGTCCTTCCCGCTCTTACGCATCTTAGATCCGTATTTAGATCCACTGTAGGGCAGAATCACGGCTGGGTGTGCGGTGTCTGTGTTAGGCATTGGTACTTTGCTGCTGGGAGCTAGGCAATTTGATTAATTTTGAGAAAGATTCTTTCAAAGACAGGTAATCAACCCAAGCCTTAAGCGTGCATCAGGCTCTTGATGTTAGAGTCATAATGGCTGGTACTGCCATCAGAGTCGCATTTATAAATCTGTGTGGGAGATTGGCTGCAAAGGAACAAACCCCAGTGATATTAATGCTTATGCTCATTACTGGCAGAGCTGACACAGCTGAGCAGGGAGAGAGAGGGTGGCTGCCACTGAAAACAGATGCATCTTTCTTTTTTCTTTTTTTTCTTTTTTTTTTTTTTTTAATATGGTGGGAAAAGTGACACCCCATGCACAGTTCAAATGAGCCCGTTCTACTTTTTCTCCTGAGTCAAGATGAATGATTTCAGCAAGCTTCTGGCTGGAGGAGTACTCTTGCTGTCCTCATGATGCAAAAGATTCCAACTGCTTCCATACAGATTTGTATTTTTTGTACATCCATGAGGAAGCATGAATGTATATGTATGCCTAAGAATATTTGTTTTCTCAACTTCAGAGAATAGGTGTCCATTTGGGGACAAATAAGGTAGTATTGAAGGTGCAGATTTACTTTACATTTGAATGTTAAGTCAATAAAGCAAGAATCAAATATAAGTGTAAAAAATACCTAAAAATCCCTATCATATGAAAAAACCTGAAGAGCACTTTTCTATAATTTGCTGTTACTGTGTTTTTTCTTAAATAGCTTCCTCAA
Source organism: Cisticola juncidis (assembly GCA_013400215.1). NCBI lineage: Eukaryota > Metazoa > Chordata > Aves > Passeriformes > Cisticolidae > Cisticola > Cisticola juncidis. Next base: position 320,601 of record VXBR01004649.1, read on the forward strand.
GCTGATATTTTTGAGATTTTTGTTATATTATCACATAGTGTTGGCCTTATTTTGTCCTAAACTTCAGGCTTGAATGGAAGATGCTGTGTTAATGACCTTCAGGCAGGTCTGAGAACTAAAACTGATAATATAATTTATTTTAATTGTCCTTCTCCTCAATATGGAATTATTTTCACTAAGAAAATTTCCAGATCTTAGTCAGTCCAGGTCCTAATGATACAGGGAAAATTTTCTGAGCTTCCTTTAGAATACAGTTCTGTAGCTTTTTAGATTGTCATTATTAAATACTTCCCACCTCCCCATTTAACAGTTATGTTTTCCATTTCCTAATTTATTTCTACTGCATATCATTAAAACATATCTCTTTATACAGCATTCTACATTTCAATTTATCTTTTAATACTTCTTTTAGTCTTCCATCAGCCATGTTCTGTGCATTCAACTTGCTTTTTGCTACAAATAAAATTTTATTGTTTACTTGTCTTGCATACATGGTACATATATTGTTGGGGCAGTTTGTTTTGTCCTGTAGGGTTTTTTACTAGTTTCAATGCAGTGGGGTTTGACCCTATTTTTTTTCCTCTTCCTGAAATTCTCTACCAAAGATAAACTGATTAAACCTTCTAATTCAGGCAACTTAGGTAAACAGAAAACTTTTTTTTATGTATATTTTGGGATTTGAATGAGGATGCCTGTTTTCCAAGACTTGCAGAGGCAGCTGCCTTCCTTTGAAAATAGCACCTTTTAGAAGCCTGTACTTTGGGTTCCCTAGCACCAGAACACAGTGAAACTACATCTCTCTGCAGAACAATGACCTCTAAAAGAAGTGGCATTCTGGCTTGTCTTGGCCCATCTTCAAAGACAGCCTTTTTTCACTGTCCATCCATTGGGAAACCTAGAGGATAGCCTTTGAAGCTTCTTAGGGATTTTTGTATTCCTCACCACCCCTCCAGTAATCCAACTCCCTTGCTGTTTCCTGGCTTAGGAGTTGGAACCACAACGAAGAACAGTGTACCATCCAGGGGAAGGACAATTAAGGTGGAAATGCAAGGAAATAGGTACAACAGGAGTTTGATAGAGTTTGTTTTCTAACTGTGCAGACTGAATGTTGGTACTGGGAGATTTAAGCTCATGAGTATTTGTGAAGTACTTAGGTACTTCCAAATAAAGTTTTGATGGAAGTGCACAGTAGGATTATTTTCAGAGAAAAAACCTGATCTCTTTGAGGTCATCTGGCCATGACAGCAGAATTCAGTCAGTTAATGATGGAGAGGCTGCAAGGCATCTGAGTAGAAGATAAGGAGAATCTTGTCATGAAATAAACTGTGTTTGATACATGCTTTTTCTTCACCATTACTGGCTATAGATTGAAATGTCTTCTAGAATATGCGTTGTCTTCATATGTATTTAACAGTGTTTAGCAGAGCAAGATCTCTCCTATTTGGGACCACAGAGGAATATTAAATACCATATAGAAAAAACTATTTGAACTTTTCAAAATTACAGTTGCAATAAGCTAGCACACATGAGAATTCAAATAGAATTACAGTTCTTATTTATCCTTCCTGATGTGTTACATTGCTCCTTTGACTTAAGTTAGGGTTCTGGTCAAGAACAAAACCCTGTCTTAGCTATGGGCCTTTAAATTTATTCTGTGTCCTGAGCATCTAAGCTGGTGCATCAAGCTCCAAATGGAAGAGAAAACACTCTCTAGCATAAACACCCTCTAGCGTACAATAAGGTCTGCCTGCCTTCCTGCCTTCCTGCCTTCCTGCCTTACTTCCCTCCTTCCCTCCCTCCCTCCTTCTCTCCCTCCTTCTGTCCTTCCTTGCTGGTGGCTGCAGCCCATTTGATTCCTGACACCACCAGAATGCCCAGGAAAATATCAGTACAGACTTCTCAGCTTCCCAGCAGTCCCCAGGTCATGAACACAGGAGGAATCTTCTGCATTCACTAAACCAACAGGTTTGAGGAGCCTTTTGCTTGTTATGCCAGAGCAAAAAATATCTCTTGCCAAAATGGCCAGAGATAATACTTAGGTCTATTGGAAGTTTGAGAAAGATCATTTGTAGCAATCTGCCTGGTTTGAGGGGTTAATACATCCTCCACATAAATACCTGTAAAATGTTGCCAAGCAGGCTTTCCTCAGGAGGACAGGAACTTAACTATTATACTTTTCCTGCACAACACCACTTTTAAATGGTCTTTGGGGTGGTGGTTACAGCCCTCCCAGGGTAACCTTCCTAGGGCATTGATGCCTTACCAGTACCCACGCACCTGAGCAGTCCCTGTCACTGTTCCAGTGATTGCTTTTGTTCATTCCTCCACGCATTCCTTCTTGCCTTCACTACCAAGTTTCATTAGCCCTGGAAATCATATCCTTCCTGAAGTGCTGGACCTTCCTGCACATTTCATAGCATAGCAACGTAACTCCATTACCATGGATCCCAGACACACACGTGCAGAATTTATCTAACTAATCAAGCAGCTAAGGGACACCAATTTCAGCTACAGTCAGCTTGGATTATAAAGCACTTACAGCTAAAAGGTAGCCTACAAGCACTTCTCAGGGAGTCAAAGCAATGAGTTGCGATTTTTTTTTTTTTGTTTGTGGTTTGTTTGGTTTGGGGTTTTTAATGGCAAATGTAATGTGTATAGTCTTGGTAAATAGACAGAATTATTCATTCATTCATAAGCTGTTTTCCACTGAGGCATCACACCTGCATGTGATATTTGAGAGCTGGGAGTTCTTTCTTGAAAATACTGCCTCATTGTACAGGTTTTTGTCCAGCTTTTGCTCTGAATGTGATTATTATGCATTGCCATCTTTTGCCCAAAATCAAAATACACTCTAAAATAAAGATGCACTCAGTTTCTCCCTGCAAAGCATCTGGCTCATGGCTGATGTTAAATGGAATATGGACCAGTTGATCTTTTTCCGCTTAGCAGTTAATGAAAACTTAATCAAATCTCAACTAGTAGCTAATCGGAAATCTCTACAAAAGCCATCTATAAAGCACAGACATAGGTCTTCCAGAATACAATTAACCTGATAAAGCCTCTCATCCAGAAGGGAAATCTGTCATCTGTATTCATGCCTTCAAGGACCTATGTCAAGGTGTTTGGGACTGTTGCTGAGCATGTAATTCAAAAGATGCAATTAAAATGAAGTGAGAGGATTTTTTTTTTTTCTTTTCTACTTTTACATGCCCACTAAAGCCCTGATATAAGGCCTATTTGTCATAGAAAATTTAGTGGATGCCACAGTGGGCAAATCTGTCCCGCACCAATTTGCAGAAAAATAGTGTCTTCTTTTATAAATATTTCAAATGAGAAGGAAGGACACTTAAAATACAGCTTTGGAAACTGCAAAAGGATAATTCTTGCTGAGTTAGAGACTACAAAAGCATTTCTCATTAGGAAAATTTGAGAATTGACATGAGACCAGCTTATAGCAAACCCTGAATTACAAGTAACCTTTTTTCATAACAACAGACTTCACCAAGCAGTGCTATTTTTGTTAGTGATGAGTTCTTTTGTTGTTGGAGACGGCTTTCAATTTCATGATGTTGCAATCAGAAAGCCTTGAACATATCAGGATCAGTTCTAATATTTTCCTGTTGGCAAGCCATTTTTAAGGCAACATACCATTTATGGTTACTTTCCAAACATGGGGCCAAAATAAAAAGTCCAAGAAAACCCTCCTATAATTCATGTTGACAGTAAGTGTATGCTTCTCCAGATCTGGCCGAGTGTGTGTGTGTACACCAGTTGTGTGATAAATGTAACACTTTCTCTGAGTTTCTCCTGGTCTTTTCCTCTTTTAAGGTATGTCTGTTTTCTGTTAGTCTGTTTTCTTAGGAATTGACACTGATATATGCATTTCTGTTTTCTGGTTTGTGTGACTTGTGAATAAAGCTAGCAGTGATTTATATAACTGGAATCTCAAAGAACGAACTTAACAATGCAAAGGCAACAAAAACCAGGCTTTTAACTATTATATTCATTTCATTACCTTTCAGGGTTTGCAGGCTGGTTTTTTAAAATTTTATTTTCCTTGATCAATTCTTATTTTTCTTCATGTCTTCCATTTCAGGTCCTTTTTATCTTCTCTTTCAGAAAAAGTTACATGTTCTTCTTGACATTTCTGCTTAGATATGTCTTATCTACTTCAATACGGCTCTTCTCAGCTGGTCAAGAGAAAAAAAAAAAAGCCAGAATTACTAATTTGCCTAAATGAATGTTTTCATTCTTTCTTTTTTCAATGACTGGTTGTGCTGCATCCTGGACTTCTGTAGCAGCTAATAAGTAACTCCTGATGCCAGAATAACTCCTGATTCCAAAGGTTGACAGATATAATTTGAGCTCTCATTTCAGAGGTAAATGACAGCCCTTTAACCCAATTATAGTCCTGTGTGGCATAATTGGACTCATTTGTGATCCTTTACCAACTGGCTACTGCAGTTAATTTATGAAAAATGGGACAGTATTCCTTTTTCAAGGGGAATTAGAGTCTATTATGCTTTAATTTATACATTGCTTAGAATGCTTCAGACTCTTTCTACCTTAGCACCAATTTTTCCTTTTCTGCATCTGCTCATTGTTTCCTAATTCCCTTTTATTATACTGAAATCTATTTCTTTTGTGTTAATATGCTTTGCAATAGTTTTCACTGAGACATTTAGAATTTTTACTTTTGTCACAGTGTCCCTCTAATTAATATGGCAAATTTTACTATAATATCAATTACTTTGTGGAGTATATAACTGTAATTGTGACCATCATCTAAATCTGTTCCTTATTGCACTGCTAGCAGTGCAGCAGACCACTGCCACTAGCAAATCAAACTTTCCTGTAATTCTGACACTGAAGTGAGTTCCTTCCCAACTGGCAATAAGAAAGTCTTACACAGCTCTTTCTCTGCTTGAGTTTTCTGTTTTCTGGATTGTGAAATTATCCTCTGCATAATTTAAGAACCGCTTCATGATCTATGTTTGGCAGAATTTGTTAGCTAACAGATGTCTGGACAGTTAATGACCTCTGTAAGTACAGCCTTGTGATTTCTGGCTACTGATGGTCCAAGAATTTTTAATCTATTCTGCTACAAGTCAGCACTTGAGCAGCATGTCACCTCTTATTATAAAACAAAAGCATAAATGTGTATAAATTTTCTTTTTAGAATTGTGATGCCTAGTCAGAAGTGGTATTTTCCCCTCATTTTCTTCTGAGTCTTTGTTCATGTATATGTACATGCAATGCACAGATGCACATAGCTCCATATTTTTCTTTGGCCAAAATTGAAGGACATGAATGAAAACCTCTGAAATTAATCAAAATATAGTTTCAGAGAAAAAGTACTCCCATAAATACAAGTCACAACTCACAATGCACACCTTTAAGTTGGGGAAAGAGCAGATACCTGAAAAGGTCTTTTGACTGTCACTTTTATACATAGTAAAACGTTGTCTTACAAGAGGATTTGAAGGCGCTGGAGTGATGTGTTCACAGTATGAAATCATTCTGCAGCTGCACAACCATTCCTTCTTTCCTCTTCCCCATTCAGATCAGGTTCTAGCCCATCCCTGCATAGGAAAGTTGTCCTAGTTTCTCTTCTGGATCGTTTTGTTTTTGGTTTTTTTTCTGTTCGGTTATTGGCACTTGTGAGAGGAAAATTGTCAGGCAGGATTGTATCAAAGAGGAGGTAGGAGAGTCCCTAACATCTGGCACTCATCTCCCAGAGGAGGGAGTCAAGGAATTGAATGCTGATTGATATAGGTCCACTCAGACATCCCTGTGGAGATATTCTGCAAGCCAGGTGCTACAGTCCCTGGCACATAACTCTGCACAGTGAAGTGCTTGAGAGGATGGCTTGTACTTCAGTGTGTGCCACTGTGTAGGAGAGAGATTAGGCTGCCTGCAGACAAGTGCTCCTCTAGCAGTCGGGGTCCTGGCAGCTGTCTGGGACTCTCACCACAAAGTTCCTGAAGTGCCAGGAAGTTTGCTAGATGCCTCACTGGTACCAGCTTCTGCAGTGGAAGGGTTGCTGTGACTAAACTGCTGGATTGGAAGATACCAAAACCCTGGAGAAAGCTTCATCAGCTGGATCTACACTGGTAAGATTCAGAAGCCAGTGCTCTTGCATTCTATGCAGAGGTCTTGCAATTGATGTATAGGCAGATTACTTGGCAATTTTGGCATGAAACTCCTGGCAACCTCTCAGATGATACATGGATCTGGCTTGGAGGAGGAGTCACTTCCTCAAAAGCAATTTTACATCATTGCTTTCGGGTGAAGAAAATGTTGGAGTTTTTGTTTGTTAGCTTTGTTGTTTTGTTTTCTTTTTTTTAGGGGGGGGGAAGTTTGAGGAATTTTGTTTGTTTGTTTAATTTAATAAACAAAAATATGCCTACATGCATATCTACTTTTTGTTTTCTTCAGATGGAGAAACCTGTTTCCAACAATCATTCAGTAAAGTTTAAAGGGTCTTTACATGTTCTTGATTACTACCTGTCCCCTTCTCCAGTGTCTTCTCACTTGAGCACTTTGGGAGACATAGCCTAAAATTCTTACTGTTTCTTGTCATGGTTCACAGGCAAATAACTATTGCACTAGTCCTCTCCTGTTACTGGGAGCTGATCTAACATGCCAGCCAAGTTCTTTTGATTTCAAGAGCATCACTTGGCCTCCTATGGAGTCTTTTGAGCACCTTTATCTTTTGATACTGATACCTGGTTTAAAGCCTCTGTGTGAAAATTGTCCCATGCTCAAATTAAGCATACAATACAGAGGGTATGCTGGGGCTAGTTAGCCTGAATTTCGGGGACTAATGAAAACTACTTAGAAAGTAACTTTTTTTCCTCCTCACTCCCAGCTGGACTGACTCACAAGTTTTCTTTGTTTTCCTATTTGGAGTTTCCTTTTGCACTTTCAGAATACAAGCTGTATACTCATCAGTTCCTCAGTCTTCACAGAAGTATTTCTACCATCTTATCAGATGATATTTTTATACAAGGAGGTCACTGAGTTACAGATGAGGACATGACTGAATAATTGGTTTTGCCCTCCAGACACATGTGGCCTCTTGTCTTTAGAACATTTCCTATTTTACAATAGAGAGTATTTCTCCCACTTTAATGAATTTTCACATTTGGTGGATGTCCTACAGTGGGCCAGTGCTTTTACACCCACTCTTGTCCCAAAGGAAGTCTCCTTATAGCTGCTAAATTTGACTCAGATATGGTTCTCTCATCAAAATCAAAGGGCACTCTGTAGATTGTGATGATAAACATATGGGCCTACTACAGTGCAAGATGTTCAAAGCAATCAGACATTCTAGCTGCAATCTATCTAGGATAAAAATTATCAGGAGTGGCCAGGAGGTAATCAAAACCAAATGCTCTGCAACACCATCCATGATAATTCCCATTTTAATGTGGCATTACTGGGATGTCTGTGTGCTCCCAGGCTGAGGAACCTCTTACCACAGTGATGGCCAGAAATGGGGACTTGCCTGCTAAAGACAAGGTGGCACATAACATTGGCACAGAATAAGATATGCAAAAGTTTGATTAGACAATCTTGGATTCTTTTTTAACTCCAAACAGCCCTGCTACAGTGAGTCATGAGTCCCTGTATACACTGAAACTTCTGCAATTTTGCTCTCAAGCTGCTTCTTGGGACATCTTTGCAGAAATCAATTTCTACAGGAGGGATGAGTTCAGCTGCCCTGCTTTAGGAACCACAAGCTTTTAAAGCAATTTTTTGTCACAGGTTTGAGTTGACAAAACTGGCAGCTTAGCGAGGGTTCCACCTATTTTTTTAAGAACTCAGATGCTTTGTTTGTACAATATGGAGCTTTCCATGTAATTGCAGTAAGAGGTAAAATTGACTTGGCTGCAAGAAAACTGCCCAGCTCTGAAAACTTTCTATTGAAAAGTATGTATTAAAATGGTACCAGAGCTTTGTTAGCAGTAGCATTGCTAAGATCTTTTGGCTGTAAGTTGTATCAGACTTTTTGTATTTTTTAATTATTCCTTCATTCATTTTTCAAAGGCACTTTCAGTATTAACAAGCAATAAACATTTCTATATTTTTAATATTAGTTTATATTTTAATAGTGGTTTTTATGTTTTTCTCTTTGTAGACTCAGATCATTGAATCACAGAATGGTTTGGGTTTGAAGGGACCTCAAAAGATCACTGAGTTCCAAGCCCCCTGCCATGGGCAGGGACACCTTCCACTACACCAGATGCTCAGAGCCCCATCCAACGTGACCTTGAACACTTCCAGGGATAGAGCATCCCCAGATTCTCTGAACAACATGTTAGTGTCTCACCACCTTCCTTGCAAAATGTTTCTTCTTAGGCCTAATCTAAACCTACCTTCCTTCATTTTAAAACCCTTGCCACTCATCCTGCCTCCACAGGCCTGGGTAAAAAGTCTCTCAGTCTTTCTTACAGGCTCCCTTTATATATTGAAAGACTGTAATAACGTTTCCCTAGCACCTTCTCTTCTCCAGGCTGAACAACCCCCAACTCTCTCTGCCTCCCCTCATACGAGAGGTGTTCAAGCCCTCTGACCATTTCTGTGGTTCTCCTCTGGACCAGCTTTAAGAGGTCCATGTCCTTCCTGTTCTGGGGATGGCAAAGCTGGATGCAGCACTCCAGGTGGGGTCTCACAAGGGCAGTAGAGGGGCAGAATTACCTCCCTGGACCTGCTGGCCACACTGCTCTTGTGGCAGTCCAGGGTGTGACTGGTTTGCTGGGCTGTGAGTGCACATTGCTGGGTGAAAATACCAAATTTTTCACTCACCAGTATTCCCAAAATTTTCTCTGCAGGGCTGCTCCCAGTCCATTTGTCCCCTGGCTTGTATTGATAATACACTGATCTGGGTGCAGGACCTTGCACTTGGCTTTGTTGAACTTTGTGAAGTTTCAGATGGTTGAAAGCATTTTGTCAATCTAACAGCATCTACTGTAGACCCATGTGTAATAAAAGTGAGAGAAAAAAAAGCACCAAATGCACAAAATTTATTGTAAGAAGTTGATCGTGGATATGTTCTTAATTGCACACTTTAGATGAAAGAAAAGGAAATATTTCAAAGCTTTCATACAGTTCATGAATTACATATGACAAATTTATTTACCTTTCAGGCAGGTTACATAGGTGATTTTAATGCATTTTCCAAATACAAAATTGTGTTTACTGATCATACTTTATGATTCTTCAGTATCACAGAGGCAAGATTTAGGGAAGAAAAACACCAGTCTTAAGTCCTGAGGCCTAGAAAAATATGAGAATAATGAGCTAAGAAGAATTAGTGGTCAGAAAGTTCTACCAAAAAGACAATGAATTAAATTACAGAGGTTTTTTTTACCAGAACGTTGAGAGCCCAAAATGTGAGTAATACTATAGCAGGATCAATGAGGACAAAGGAAACAGCAATAAGACTGCATACAATGCCAGAACTGCTTATGGGGCAAAATGTATGAGCCAGGAGTTCTCATTTGCAGCCCACACACTGACACAGCATCACTTTTTTTGTTCTCACATGTTCACAGTCAGTTACAAAACCAACAGCACTTCCATGGCAGCTAAAAATGAGTATATATTTTCTCAAGAGGGTGCTACACAGTGGTACTGCCATGTTTATTTTTTAATCCTAATCTTTCTCTCCATAACTTTGACCCAGAGCAGATTCAAGCTCTCATAGGTTCTCATTTTCTCAATGGCCACATAAAACTAATAAAATATAAAAGAAAACTGTCACTATGAGCATGTAGGCCTTATTAATAGAAATGAGATAGGTGGTACACTATTAATTGCATGACTGATAAATACCTAGAGCAAAATGAGGACCACTGATTAAATTTTAGGGTGCATTTTTGTAACAAGTTTCATGTTTTTAAGCAAGATGGACAAGAAAATTTTCCACAGAACATTTTAGTACTTCATGAAGTTTGCCTTCCTATATAAAGAGCTCATCTATATTTGTTTCCCACAGTCTTCCAAGAATGATGTAGCATCTGAAATTAAAAATACTTTTCAGTAACTATTTTATGAAGGCTGTCACTGATGACAAAATAGGAGAAGGACAGAACTTTGAGCATGCATTTTTGCAGTTGCATAGAAGTGTGGGTAGAGAAGAAATTGTAAATCCCATATATTGTAAAGCTGGAAAACATTTTGTTTACAAAGGAGCAGAGAAGAAAAGCATGAGAAAGAGTAAAACACTGTATTCAATGACTGTTGAGAGTCAACTCTACTTGTTGCCAAATGATTTTTACCTTTTTTATGTGGTTATCTTCTGTGTATGTAAGTTCTTTGATTTTGCATGGGTGACTAAGGAAGAGGCCTCAGAAGCCAAAATCTGGCTTGCTGTCAACAGAACAATTTGAAATGGAAGCACTGAATCAGTCTAAGTGCAGTTTTGCTCCCACACTAGTTCCCTTCTTGCAGGGTGAGAGCAACTGAAATCAGATAACTTAATGGCTCAAAAGGGCATGAATAATTTGGGCCTAAAAATTATTCTCCATAAACCAGTTTTTCTTTATTAGAGGCCTCTTTCCGTGACTTTTACTATTACTCTTATTATTGTTTACACTTTGTAAAAGGGCTGTTTTTCATAGTATCCACAGAAAGGCCAATCTGTTTATTAAATTGTCCTATGCCTACTCAGTGGCTCCAGTGCTTGACAGTTTTAGCTGAAATGTATGAGAAGTCACTTACATTGCCAGATCATGTAATGGTCATAACTATGCAGAAAAGTACAATTACACCAAAACAGAACATGTTGCTGTGCTTTTTGGTCAAAGGATTTCACCTTGCCTTGTAACAGGAGAAACAACTTCGCACAACAGGAGAACCTGTAAACACAGAGCTGACAGAAGAGCTGGGAACCTTCAGCTCCCTCCACTCTGGGCCACTCTTCTGCAGTTCAGGGTTCCCTCTCCTTGTCTAAACTGTCACCCAAGATGTGATTACCTACTTTTAAAAACAACTTTGGCATGTAAAACTCAGAAGAATCTCACCCCTGTATGTCAAAATAAATAAAAAACTAATCCCAAACCCAACCAACCAAACAGGAGATGGAGCCAGAGAGCAGCTTTTAAAGCAAATGGCCAGAGAGGATGGGGATTCGGTTTGCTCCAACTCCTCATCTCCAAACAACACTGCAGATAAGGAATTGGAGAAAGTTCTTCAAGACTCCGGTGCAGTACGAGGGCATGGAAAGAGGCTCCAGTGTGTGTGAACGCATCAGTCCGAACCAGCTCAGCTGCTCCCCCGGGGTCTTCTGTCCTCACCCTGGACATGAATAACATGAGCCACAACTGATGCTTGGAGGCAGGGAACCTAATTCTGCTCTACCCCAATCAAAAGGGGGAAAGTCAGCCTTCAAGAATTGAAAGGCCAAGACTAACAGAGGGATGGATGTTTCATTTACTGTTGTGTCATGCCAGAACACAGAGTAAAAGAAATTACGCTAAGAACTAAAGGTGAGGTAATATTAATTTGATATAAAGTAAGCTGCATTTGTCAGCTTGATTTTCATTCTGTATTACTGGTGGATACATTCTTTCAAGAAACATCACATAATCCAAGCATGCCTACTAGACAAGAAATAGAACCTTTGAATAATGTCATCATGTAATTTTTGCAATTACCTCCAAAAAGCAAATACCAGAGGAGCATCTTAAAATTCTTAATCCTGCAACATTTTTAATGCAGAAAAATAACTGAATCAGCTTGCTTTTCTTGGCTTCAGATTCAGATACTAAGTTGTTGTGCTTTCAGTCCTAACAATATTTTTAATCCATGCAATCTGACCTCAAAGCCATGACAGAAAATAAAAAAAATATTCTAGGAAGTATTTATGAGATTTTTTTTTTTGCATGATTCTTCTTTTCAGTTATATGAGGAAACACTTTTCTAAAGTACCCTAGCTTCTGTAAGTTCTCATTAAACTTGATGTCTACAGCAATTCTAACTTTGTCTGAACTGTCAGACAAGACATGATTATCAACTTTCTGTCATCATAATAAAATTGTTTTTAAAATGTTTTTGATTGTTTTGTGTGACAGTGGTAGACCTGGGAGAACACTCAGATCTTGTTGATAATTTCCATGCCTTTTCCACCATCACAATACTCTTTAAGCCTGTCGGGGAGAATGCAAGAGGAAGCTCCAGGTTCTCACTTGGAAATTTTTTGATTTCCTCTCTGTGTCCCTTACTCTTCTCCCCAGGTTTCCAAACATTACTTTCTCTTCTCTTCTTCAGTCATAACTAAATTGCTTTTGTCTGCCATAATTCCGCAACCCTATTTCCCCATCTCATCAGACAGAGTGGAGCACTGGTTTGCACACCTGGTAAATTTATGTACTAGACCTCAGGACACCTTTCTGTTATTCAAGTACTTTCCTGGTCTTGCAGAGAAAATCACCATTAGAGATAAGCTTAAAAAAAAAAAAATGCCCTCAAGAATTTTATCTTGAATAGCCACTGGAATTCTGGAATCTCTCTTGCATTGTCTTTTTTTTTGTCTTTTTTTTTTTTTTTTTTTTTTTTTTTTTTTTTTTTTATCTTTTTTTTTCCTTCCCCTCCTTGCTTTTTCCCCAAAGGGTAAATTATTTCCAAAGACCAACTTTTTATATAGAGCACATATTTGATTTTATCTATTATTATTTCAATTCAGTTTGAAATGTATGCACACCTTTTAGTGTTTTCCTCTAGTTAAAACTTGAAGGAGTAGTTGGACTTGGAACTGTTTAAGGATATGAGAGACACAAGATTAATAGGGAAGAGTGATGTTTCAGTAGGCAACTTAGGATAATCCAGTTGATTTGGGAGATATGTAGGACCACCTGCCAGTCCTGTGACCCACACCTTTGCCTATCAAGACACTCATTTTCTCAACTACTTTCTTCCTTAAAAGCCTTTCTGGAAAGTGTATTTTGGGTCTCCCAAGAGCCTGCAGCCTGCTGTGTACAGCATACACCCAGCCCCTGTTCATCTGTCAGTGATCCACAATGCCTAATCAAGAGCAAACTACTGTAAAGTCAGTAGACCTTACCAGACTTCAGTTTAAAAGGTTTTTTTGATATATTCTGAAAACTGTCAAGTATATCAATCTTCAAAAAATACCTCATACCTCACCAAGTAGTGAAACAAACATTTCTATTTGTAGGTCTAGCCTAGGACTGCAGGATCATCCATAGCAGTAAGAGGGTGGATCTTTGATTCTTCAGTAGTAACTCCCTTTTAAGAATTATGAGGAAGAGTCCAATCACACATCCTCAGGGAAATAGTTTAAGACTGCAGAATCATTTCCTGTAATCTAGCTGTTGCTGACCAGACCTTTCCCTTGACAATACACTTGTGGACCTGTCATGTTTATTTGAGAAAGCTTAAATGTCTTGCTGTGCTCCTGCAGACTCTGTGTATCAGAACAGAGATTACTAAACATGGTGAAATTTAATTTCTGTCACAAGGAATTGACTTTATCTTTCCTCTGTTGCCTCTGTCTACTACAGAGAAGTGTGAGTGGGCAATCAGGATTTCAGGATTTGTTCTGTTGCAGACGCTGGTGTGTTCTACTCCTGAAGAAAAATTTAATCTCCTGATCTTGGATTTTTTTTTCCCCCACGAGAACCGCTGCTCATTGGGCTTAGTGTGTGTAAATTTAAAGTTGCAGCTGAAATAGCGCTTTCCAATCTGCTGACAACTTGTGCAATGTAGGACAACAGTTCAGACACTGAGCGTGATTTTCCAGAATCTTTCGAGACAGATTATGAAAGTTTGGCATATGCCTCGGGAGGAAGCTGCCTTTTCACTGGTTTCAGCACAGAGCTTTGGGCAAGTGATCCGACTTTCTTGGAGCTCAATGAATGTGTCAGGAAAAGCGAGTGAAAAGAAGCCGCCTGATGAAAACGAGCTCCTGGAAGTCTGCTGCGTTTCCCTTAGGAATACGCTTTCTGACAGAGAGTTCTGCTGGCGCCGCGGTGCAGCCCTGCCTGCCAGCGTTCCTGTCTAATGCAGCGGCAGCAATCCCATGTTTACCTTCTCCCAGGAAAAACTAGGAGAGGAAAATGTAAACGCAAGGATGCAGCTACTTTCGCAGCAGCATTCTGTATAATCTTTGCTCGCGTTAGGGTTTTTTTCGCCCGGCGGCCACAGCAGTGTGGGACGGAGCGCACAGAGCCGCCCGGTGCCGGCAGTGCACAGCCGGGCCCGGGTCCGAGAGGGACACGGGCCNCGCCCGGCTCCGGCAAGTCCCTCCTCCCCCTCGGCAGTGCGGGCCGCCTGCCTCCCTCCTCCGGCCGTAGCCTCCTCCGGCGGCAGCTGCGGTGCCCGCCGGCCCCATGGCGGCGGAGCCCCAGCCCAAGGCGCTGACTCGCAAGCCCCTCCTGCTCAACAAAGTGGAGGGCTCGCAGGAGGTGGTGAACATGGCAGCGATAGTGCCCAAGGAGGACGGGGTCATCAGCGTCTCCGAAGACAGGTACCGGGGTGTGGTGTTCAGCGGGGCCGCGGCGGTGGTCTGTCACCTCCCAGCGCTGCTGCCGGTGATGGGGGCAGTGCTGGGCCCGCGGCGCGGGGTGCTGGCTGGGGGTCCCCCAACGCCGGCATCACTGGCCGGAGGTGGGAGACAGACCACCAGCATCCCTGTGCGACTGTAGGCTCCACCACCCGGAGCCCGGGCAAGCGTCAGGGTGGCGGTGGTCCAGCACAGGGACATTGCCTTCGGCATTCACATCGGGTCCTGGAGTGGAAGGAGCCCGGAGCAGGGAGCTCCAGCGCAGCGCTCCACTCCTCCTCCACCACTGTGGGTCAGGACGGTGACCGGGCTGGGGCGCCGCTGAAACTTACAGGACTTGAGGACTTTTCTTAGCGTGGGTAAAATGGGATTTGAGATCCCCTGCATCACGAGGATTGCCGGGGAGTCTGTGGAGATCTTTGACCTTGCCTAAGGCTGAAACAGTAGTTTTGGTTCCCCTTTCCCCTTTCCAAAGGTTTCTTGGTAATTGTTTAAAAATGCCGTGCATCAGTGATAAGATCTTGGAGTTAAATCCCGTGTTGAGAAGCTGCCAAGGAGGAGAATGCTTTCAGGCCCTTTAGCAGGGACTGAGGCTGCCCAGAGGCTCAAACTTCATTCAGCCCTGCAGCTGGAACTTCAAAATTTTATCTTGAAAATACTTTATTTCAAAATAAGTGCTTATTTTTCTTGCAGTGTCCATAAATAGTTACTTTAAGCAAGGTTTCTTTGTGGCTCAGTTGTATTGTGTAGCCTGTGTCTTAAGATTGAAAGACACGCTATTGACCAGCCTGTCAACGTGTTTTGATACTCACGGGTGTTTGGGTGGACTTGTCTCATGGATGCGTGTTGTTCTGTTGAGTGTCTGCTTTTATGTCTCTGCAAACTTTCTGTAAAACTGACAGTATTTTCTTTCATCTTTGTCCTCACTGTGGCTTAGTTTTCAGCTGTCAAGTATGTGCAAATTTAAGATCATTTAAGTTCACCTAAGCTGAAGTCTCCAAGTAAACTCTCAAATATCTGGTAGCAAGAGGAGCTGAGCTACATAAAACAAGTCAAAGGAGTTTTAAGTAGAGTTTTACATTTTTATGGTCTCACGATTTTATTGTTTTCACATTTTTTATGTATCTAAAGTGACGTTGAATAAAGCTTGAGCTTGTTTTGGTTCATTGTAACTTGTTAGGCTTACTTAGCCAATTCTTTTTACTGGTAAGAAGATATTCCTGGAATTTGTTTCCTCTCATATAGGCATCTCTCAATTTCTGCATATTCCCTCACCTTAGCAAAAAAAATACCTTCAGTTGTTGACAATAGGTTGATGGTCCAGGTTGATATTTTTGTGTAGGAAAGACGATTGATGAGACATCTTTATTTTCACTAGTAACTGAAATGTCAGCTTCAAGGCACAAGCAGTGAAGAAGAAGCCAGCTATTTCACACTAGGAAAGTCATGAGGTTCCCAGGCTATTTTCTGTTTAAAGGAATTAAGCAGGTAATGTCCCTGCTTGAGGGGTTTGTTTGCAGCATCCTTGACATGCTACAAGCTATGATCCTGCCTTTTATTTCTTTAGGCATGAAGATGTTGGTTGATTAGTCTTTCTTTCATTTTCTACTTGCATTAACATTTTTATTGTAATTAAAAGGTTAAGAGTCTGAAACTGACTTGGAAGGAATAGCAGGTTGGGAGTCTAACTTGCAGGTTTTAGGCTACCTGGGGTGAAAGTATAATTTGCCAGACTTTCAATACCTATGTATTATGATTAGGCTTGTGCAGATCCTTATAGCACCTTTTCCTGTTTGGACCTGCCTTCTCCTGTTGGTGTTGACATGGCTGTTTAATGGCCTTGGCATGTGGAGGACTTCTAGAGCTTCCTGGAAACTGTTGAGGATGGTTATGGGGATGGTATGTATCTCTTTACTTGTTAACCAAATAAGTGAGTTTTGTCCACGTTTCCCAGCCTGTGGTATACCTAGCTCATATGAGGAAAATGTTCTGAAACCTCTGCAGAGAACTAGCTGGAATGACTTGCCATCTCCAGCACTTGCTTCAGGCTGGGACACCTTCTGTAGGTGAAGGAGAAATTGTTTTGCTTGTTAATGGCTGACCATATCATTACTGAAGTTGCTGGTAGTCTTTGCATATGCAACGGTGAGGTGCCTCTTTAAAGATTTTTTTTTTTGCTGCATGATGTGGCCCTATACATCGAAATCTTTAAAAGCAGGAGCTAGTTTGGTCTCTGGTCTCAATTTTGTGTGGCACCAGTGGTGTTACCTGGCTTTAAAAGACACAAAAGTAATTTTAGCTATAGCTTGCAGACATAGTCATGGATTATATAGCCCTGCATGTTTGTAGCACATACATGCGTATATTTTAAGAAATAAAATTAAAACTATCTAATAATAGAGAGTATGGTTATTCCTCATAAAGAAAGACAAAGCGGGGGGAAAGAAAGAATCTGGGGGGAGGGAAGTGAGTTTACATATTTAACTAGATTCTCAAAACTCTGTATACTCAACAAAGTTGGAGTTCGTTTTTAGTATGTGTCATTTGCACAGGTGATGCATACAGATTTTCTCTTCTGAATCCTGGTCACTCGTGATAATTGAGTGATGTTCATTGTGTCCTAATCTTAGTGGGTTTTCTGATTCTATATCTGGGCAAAATAGACTGAGCCTGTATCTACAGTACAGCTGGTATGCATTGGAGGGATAACATATTTTGTGTTTTTCTTCTAAGGAAAAGGATGCACTTGTTTAGACAGGTGAGACTTCAAGTAGGAGCAAAATTTCACATCCAGGAATGTATAAATCTAATGCAGGATGACTCTAAGGAGTTACATGCTCTTTCCCTGCCAGCAAACACATGGAATCAACAGATGTATATGGCCAAACATGTTGAGTCTTGACTGATCCATAGCATTGTGTGCTCATGTGAAGCTAGAGTGAGATTTTCCTAATGTGCACAGTTGATCCTAAGTTGTCATCAGCTTCCTCAGTATTAAAAGCATGCACTACCATTTCGAAATTGCGGAGCATCCTTGTCTTTTGTTGCCTTCAGAGAGAGACGTGGGTGTTGGGCATGTCTGAAAAGTAGGTCACTGGCATGTCAAGTTCAGACATATCTAATTCCATGCTCCAGAGAAGATTTAGTGTCATTAATCTTACCTGAGCATGGGATACAGTGGGACAAGTGCACCGGCTCACCCAGCTTTCAGTGCAAGCAGTTCTGCTCAGTGCTGGCACACTTGTGAGTTTCTCAAGACCCTGCGCGTGCTGTGAGTGCCAATTCACCGGGGCCTCCTGTGTGCTGATGGTGTCACCATGTGAGACTGGCAGAAAGGGCTGGGTTTCATCGTGGTAAACCTGCACTTTGCCAACAGCCCTCCTTTTACCACTAGCTGGATTGTACGTGAGGAAAACTTTCACAGAGGCTGGTGTGAACAGCTTTCCTGGTCATTATGAAGTCTGGTCTGTGCCCTCTTGTGGGTGGGAGCTCCATGTTCAATTCCATGCTACAGACCATGTAGCATGGTCTACAAACACAAATGTAGGTGTTGTAGTCAAGAACTGTTCTTCTTGAAGTATTCACAGGAAGTAAAAGTTTCACAGTCAAGTGAAAATTGTCAAAATTCTTCTATTTTAAAAAACGGGCATTCTAGTCTCTTAGAAGGTGACAAGACCTAGAAGAAAAATATTTATCCCTTTATCCCATAACATTTTTTATTTTATTTATTTTTTTTTTTGTTTTAAGGGAATAAAGACCTTTGTCTTCTCCATTACCTTGTATTATCTTAAGTTCTTTTTGAACTCAGATGTCTCAGCTACTTCATATGGATCACTCTATAAACAGTGAGCCCAGATAGCTTATTAGTGTCTTCGTCTCACATAGAGAAAACTGTGCAGAGCTTGGTTTGGTTTACAGTTTGAGGGTTTTAAATACAGATGTACACTTAAGCTGTTGTCCAAGGCTTGTGTTCTGGGTGTGCTAACTAGCAGATTTTTTAGGAGGCAGGACAACCTAATGTCCATCTTGTGTAAATGAAAATCTCTTTGCTAAACTAAACAGTGGACAAGGAATGGGAATATGTATATGTGACAAGAAATGTGGGAGTTGTCTTTGGCCTTGTGTTGACATGACTTCTAACATGGAGAACTGTGTTCTTTCCACCCTTAAGTATATCAAAAGCAATCTTTTTCTCCTTGCGGTTTTCTTGTCCAGATCCAGAACACTGAGCATACAGCGTCACAGCTCATGCCTGTGAAAAAGCTGTAATGGAAAGGTGGGATTCCTCACACAGTGCTGCATTCAGGCAGCATGCAAGGAACCACAGACCTTTGGTAAACTGAGTTTCCTTTCTCCTGTGGTGGAGTGGTATAAAATGATTGCTTTGCCCAGCAGTGTGGTTGCAGTATAGGTCTGTAATTCTTACCTAAGTACAGGGTTACATCACTGGTGTCTGCTCTGCCTTATGTGTGACTGTTGGTTCGCAGCAGAAGTGCAGGTGCTGTGAGAACTGATTTTGGTGCTGTCTGTGTATGTTTATCAGTCTAAGCCTGTGGGTTTCACACCCAGGTGATTGCAGCATGAGCAGTAGCTCAAGCAGTGCAGAAGGTGTGGTAAGGTCTTCACAAGTGTAAAACTACTTGTTCCTGCCTGTAGGTTCTTTAAATTTTGATAAAACATCAATCACCAATAAAATTGTTGATAGGAATTAAAGAGACCTAGTGCTGCAGATGCAATTTGGTTGCTCTTTTTTTTTTTTAACTAATTTTTTTGGATATGTCGTAATTTGATGAGTGCATGTTTGGAATAAGGGTCAGGGTGGAAGTTTGTGCTGGCTATTTGCAAGGAAGAAGCGGATGCTGGCAAGAGGCCTAAGAGAGAGGACAGGAGGTCCAAAAGCACTTGGAATTAGACATTGTTGCAGATGTTGAAAAGTAATTGTTCCTGATTTGACTAATCTGTATCCTTTTGAGATGCCAAAATCTGAGACTAGCACATAAAATGTCTTGCTGAGTGCTTGTTGGGAATGATAAACTCCACTTGGTAACTTGTGGGAGAGCCTGTAATTGTTGTGCTTTTTTAACACTGCCATTTTCTGCCACCACTTGTTGAAGTTTGTCCAAGCTTGTGGATCCCTTGCCTTAAGATACTCTCCTCTTGTGTGTCAGTTAGATTCAAAGCACAAGGATTTAGTCTCATCTCTCTGCTCTGATGTGACTCGGACCACAGCTTGTACAGACCCAGCTTCAGCAGCACAGTAAGGCAGCATAAGCGAGTGGAACCTTAGGTGCTTGAGCCCTTCGAGTTAGAGGTGTGATGGCTTTTACTCCCCTCTCTGTTTTAGAGATTATTCCTTCTATAAAAGATGTAGGTGAATATATCTTATCTTACAAACTTTATTTGGAATAAGAAAAGCTACTTAATACATCTTCTGTTTGCCTCCTGGCAGCCTCTTTTTCTGCCTGTTGCTGAATAGTGTTCCTGAGTTGCAGCAAGTTTCAGGATGATGCATCTGCTTCCCATATTAACCAGTTCTCATTTTGCTTCTTGTCTTCCCTGACCCCATCTTAATTTCCCTGGCATCTGCTTACAGAGAGACTGGATCTCTCATCAGTGTCTCTCATGTCTGTCAGGCTTGGTGGCCTTTCCCTGCAGTCTCTCCAGATCTGCAGCTGAACAGTGCTTCTCGCCAAGAGGGGACTGCACAATGCCACCTCTGTGTGTGGCCTGTGGGCCCTGGAAGAAAAACAAATGCCAGTTATGGAGTCCATGCAGTACAGAGATGGCATATAACTAAAAATGCACTATTGCAGGAAAATTCTTGATTTTTCTCCTCAAGATAAAGATGTCTAGATAAGGCAGTGGTGCTGCAACACAAAATGGCTGCAATACTTTAAACTAAATGAATTGCAACAGTTTTGAAGCTACTGAGCTATTTAAGTAAGGCTGACCTTTCATTGTGGGTCACTTAGCAAACTAAGGTCTCAAATAGCATGTGACCATTGTAGCACAATAGAAATATGTCAATAGCTTGTTTGAGCTACTTTATAGTGTTTTGTTTACTGAGGCAGACTCTTTTCTTTCCCTCTCTCCAGCTGCGCTGGTGCCTGCATGGTATCTGCCAACACTAATCTGTGCATAGGTTTCCCAGCAACATCTTGTAGCTGAATGATAGTAAATGGAAGGGAATTGCTTAAAAGTGGCACAAGTTTTGTAAAATAGTGTTTATAACAGTCCTGAGAGAAGTCAGAAAATACTTGGCAACTCAGAGATCAAATTTTAAGGAGAGAGTAGGAGGGCATAACACAGCACTGTGTTGATGCTTCTGTGGTCAGGAGCTCTAAAAGCTTCTTAAATGATGAGCAATGCCCTAAGGGGAGCAAGTGGCTTTTGTACAGGTGTCTCCTGTGCATCATGGTGTTCTGTGCACTGTAACCTCTCAGACACTAAAAGATTATTCACATAAAAATGATGTTTTGCTCTTTTTGCTTCAGCACACACTGCCCAAATATGAGTGGGTTTGTATAAAATTTCTGGTATCTGCATATATTTGCCCAGGGATTTGATAAGAATTGCAGTAGTCCATAATACAGTCTGTTGCAAGACCAGAAGCAAGAAACACGGGCGTTTCCCTTCTGCATACAGCAGTGAGAAGTGATGGATGCAGCCATGCACTGCTGGATGTAGCAGGATGGGATGGGGTACCATGGGAGGGAATAGGAGCAGCAGCCATGGAGTACTGAGAATAGCCTCAAACAGCAGGCCACATCCTGTTTAGCAGAGCCTTGTCCTGCGTGGGGAATTTTAGGAAAGAGAAAAGGAAACTTCCTTCTTTCTACTTTTGTGAAGTAAAGAAATGATGTAAATGGGAAAACTGTAAAACAAACATCCACACAGGAATTGAAGATATACTTGCAAGCACTTTGGGTGAGTGACTGGAGCAAGCCTGGAGAAAGAAAGGGACAGTTTTGTGAAAGAAGGAGCAGGAGAGGGCAAGTTTACCAGGTGACCCTCCAGGCAGGGACCTTTACATAATCACAAGGCCATGTGTATCTTTTGGGGTTCTTCATATGTCACAGTCTGCATGCCTGATGGCTTCAAGCTGCACATAAATAATGGCCAAAATTGATATTGGCCTATCAGAAAACCAATAGTAAGTTTTACAAATTAGACTGTGCCAAAATTTGAGATGGACAAAATACTGCCTTCATCCTCATGAGAGAGAGAGAGCAGTTGTGGAGGCTGGGCTAAAAAATGTGGTGTTTCAATTTTTTCTTAGTCAGGCTGCAGGAAATAGCATTGTGTAACTAACCTTGGCTGGATTCTGAACATATGGGCTTTGCTTGTCACATCATGTGTATTCGCCACTTAAATTAAGTTTTTCAGGGAACTCTTAAGGTTTTGAGCACTGAATGGAAGGCGATGCCAAAGCACAGTTCGGGGTAGAAAGCACTGCTGTTCTGCTGCCAAGTTTACTGCAAAGTTTTGTCTAATGTTGTTTTTCATTCTCCAAGTCCTGCACCATTCCCTCCTACTGTGAGGTGAAAGATCAATGTACTTAGCAGGTTTTTGCAATAACAGTAGTGATCGATAAGGCCCAGAAAGAAATGCTTTTGACCTTTACAGTCAAAGTCTGTAATTGTGATTTCTTAGGAGCTGAGTCCTGTGGAGAGAAATCTGAGAAAAGGCTGTCCTAATGTGAAGTGGCCTATTTTGCCATCAGGTTAAATTATCTGGATTCAGGTGATAGAACAAGTTCAGTGCTTTGTCTTGAAGGGATGTGGAGAGAAGATCCTTGCCCGTACTGAGAACGTGATAGGTAATGAGATTTTGCACCTCCAGCAGTGATTGCAAATATGGTAAATTTACCTTTGGCTTCAAATTCACTTATAATAGCAAATAAAGCTTTAATTGTATTCTTAAACAGGAGGTGCATCTGCTTTGTGGAATACTTTGGGGCCTTAAAGTTTGCACTAATTTTACTTGTGTGCCAAATTATCATTACTTTACATTTTCATCTTGGTCCTAGGTGTTTTTGAGCTGTATCTTCTCATTCCCATACCCCATTTCTTTTTTCTATCCGATACAGAGAAACTTGGCCCTCCTCTCAGCTCTGTGTTTTTCTAGAACAAATATGGGCTGTGGAGTCATCCAGTGATCACTTCAAATTGACATTTCAGAGGCTTCATGTTTTGCAGCACCATGTGCATTCTGTCAGATAGAATGAAAGTAGGATTTCCAAGGAGATGCTCTCAGCTTTGATGGTAAGGGCATAACCTGTGGTCCAGCCTGGCTTCTGCTGCATGCAGGGTTGGCTAAAGGCATCTGCAGCATTTTGATGGTAGTGGAGGTCCTCTACATATGTCTTGTTTGGATTTAGGAATCATGCCTTGGCTCCACTCACTCTTTCAGCAGCTCCACGAACAACAAGCAGTTGTCAAAGGGCGATTGCCCTTCTGCAGTTACTGGAAGTCCAGCAGGAAAGGTCTTGCCTGTGCTGTTCTCCAGAATCAGGTGTACAGCCCTTGTGCCTGTTCTTGTCATGTTGATCCCATTGCTTCAGACTCCTGTGGCACAGGAGTCCTTGATCAGGCCTCAGCATAGCCTACTTTCTCCTGGCCAGGAGCTTAATGGCAGGTAAAAGGGTCTTTGCTGAATAGTCTTGTGTTTTTCTTCTAGAGATAAAGATCTCTATGCTTTTAATCTGTCATGGGAACAATTTATTATAGCATAGGCAGAAGCAAATAGTGATAAAAACTAGAGATCTAAGTAGGGCAGTGTGGTAATACTTATGTAGGGAAAAGAAGACTAAAGCAGCCTCAGTGTTAATTGTGAGGGCAGAGGGTGAAGAGATAATATATTTGTCAAATCAAAATCAACACCTTTGACTTTGTCCCCTGATGTTATTTAATTACTGAAATTAAGAAGTTAATACTTGTGGCAATCAAGTGACGTATTTTATTTTGTTCCACTGAGACCTGTGTCCCATTCAGTCAGAACAACTATAATTCAGCCCAAAAAGAGTATTTTGGGTCTACCAAAGCCTTGCCTGGTCTGTCTGTCATGTGTGCTGCCTTAGCAGCTGAGACTTGGAGTGCTGTCTGATATTACCTCAAGTTTTCTAAGTTTTTGTTGCATCTGAAGTTTTTGAGACTGCATGAGCTGGCACTGGCAGCTAAGAATGGACCTGTGCTGGATTCCCTCAGGCAGGAGCAAGCAGGGAAAGCAGCTCATGTAAGAGTATCAGCTGCAATGGAGGGTAGACCACTATACTTGGCACAGTATGTTACATGCAGGGTTTGGTTACACAATGTATGGGCACTAATCCATTTCCAAAGAATTCAGTCTCTTCTCTTCAGGAAATGAATCAGATTTCATAAACTAATCTCTTTTGGTAACTTCTTAACTACCAGTAAATGAGTGGGAATAAATTAATCCATCATCATGCTTTGAAAATATCAACTGATAAATGATCCTACCAGGTTTCCAGCAGAGACAGACCCCTACAAACACTGAACTTCCAGCTTCACACTCTGATCCCTGATGTTGCCAAGTTTATTTGTAGCCAAAAGGCCAAAGCACATAAAATTTCAGAGAGCTTGCTGTGGTGCTTGGAGTACCACGGGGGTCTGAGCTGTAAAGCACCAGCAGATGAGGAGATGTGGTGGGATGGGCTGTTGCAGAGATCTTCTCTCAACTGTTCTGCAGGCAGGATTCCTACAGGCTGCCCAGCTGCAGGCTTTGCTCTGGGAGGGTGTTTGAGACCTCTGTTGTTTGGCATTTCATCTTCCCCTTTGCACACTTTTTATTGTTGCCAGTACAGTTGTGGAGCACAAGACCAGGGGAAAAGGAGGAACTCGCTCAGTAGCTTGTACCACTAATTCAGGTTCCAAAGTGTTGATTTTGGAGTGGAAGATGAAAAGTAAGATGGGGGTTTTTTTGTTAAACAAGAAATGCTGTTGGCCACGGTCCTTAAGTTTCCAGCAATAAGCTTTTCCACAAATACCGTTGCTAACTCATATTATATACCAGAGGAAGTAGTAGAGAAAGAGAGCTATGAATGTACTGATTGTTTAAAAAAAAATTACATGCTGTAGTGGCTGAAAAATGCATTACTTTCATCTGAATTCTGAAAGCTCCTCTGTGATTTCAGATGCTTTTGCTCCTTCTTTCCCTCCTTCCTTCATTCATTAGTAGATAAGAGAGAAGCCCGGTGAGGATTTACTTAAGATTTTGTGACCAAGAAATCAAGCCAAGAAGTTGTCATCCCCAGCTAGTTTCATCCACAGCACCCATTTGGTCACAGCTGAAATTCATTCTTTAAGATCTCGATGACCTAAGGCCTCTTTTTCAAGGAAGCAGGCATGAACATTGTTCTCTGGTTTTTATGAGGTGTGAACACACGTGAATGAATGGCCCAAGGATTGCAGTTATTAAGGTCACCAGCAGGAAGCATGGCTAAGCATAACCAACAGCTTGGTCTGCCTCAGTCATTGTTTCCTGTGGTCTTTCCTATGCTTTAAAACTGAATCTGGGTTCACATGCCTTTTTGACATAAACAGACATTTTTACTTGGTTTTAAGAGTCAAGTTCTTTTAGAAACAATTGTAACTGTTATACAGTTGTTAAGCACAAAACCTGTACTAAATGTGTAGGCAAGTGTTTTGTATACAAAATGATATGTGAGAAGTAGATTAACAACCACTGACAAAAATTCTGGAGATAGGAAAAACAAATGACATGGGTAATTGCTTAGTGATCTGTGTTTGTGTTTCGCATGTGGATTAAAAAGTACAAACAGTGTTTTCAAAAAGTGGTGTGTGCATGTATTGACATCTCAGACTCAATGGTATTTTTCCAGAAATAAATTATTCTGCCTGTGTTTGAAGGCAAGCTCCTAATTTGCAAGATGGTTGTTGTGATATTCTGAAGCATTATCCTGGCAATGGCCATCTTTTTGTTTTGAGTTCCCTTTATTGCTCTGTATGATAACTTCAAGCCAAAAAATGGTGTTTATTCAGTTATTGACCAATGCCATTATACTGACCTCAGGCTAATAAAAATCAAGGAGGGAAAGTGGGAAAATATGGACCACCTTGAGATATTATTGTGCTGTACAGTGTAACAAGAACAAAGAGTTCTTGTGAGGGTAAGCAGCAAACTCCTTGTTCTCAATTCCTGTTTTTTAAGACAAGCCCAGCATTGCACAAGATGGTTGGTATATACAGGGATCAATACTGTTTCCTTTTTTTAATGGTTCCATGAACAAGCTGGGAGAAATGGGCAGCTGAAGCCATGGCCAGTAGCTATAGTGACTGTATTTCTAATAAATTAAATAATGCAAGAGTATATTTCAAGCATAGGGATCAGATTGGCTTTTGTGTCTGGTTGTTGTTATCAGGCACTCTTCTTGCCATGAGCCGGTTTGCACAGCATCAAACAAACAGTGCCCACACAGGGTTTGGAAGTCAGCTTGTACCAGGGACTGTTCCCAGTACGTAGCTTGGATACAGCTGCTGGTTTCCCTGCCAGGTGACCTCACTGCCAGAGGCTGGTCCCAGGCCTGTGTCACTTACTAACGTAGGTGTGTTTCACATCTCCAGAGCACGCAAGTCATGTGGCTGTTCCTCCTGGTGGGAGGATTGCCTACAGGAAATCGGTTCTGTGATTTAAAAAAAACCCAAACCAGCTAAACCACTGGTTTAAACAAGGCACAGCCCTTGAAACTGTCATGCTGGTACAAATTTCTGGTGGTTGGAGGTCTGTAACAGTAAGTTTAAAAAACCTGAATTTGAGACCAAATTAGTTTGAGATTCTTAAGATAAGTTCAGCCAGACGTCCAGAGGAGGACAGGTCTCCCAGGGCCCCTGTGCTGAGCAGAAGTGCATGTGCTTGCCAAATTCCTGTGTGTGACTTTGGCCAGTGACCTGCAGGGCTGCAGCCAGGGCTGGAACCCAGCTGGAGCACTGAAGTCACATTCATGGCCTCTGTGGCCAAGTTCTCCAGTCAGACGTCTGTGCTCACTTCCTGCACCATAGGAGGCCCAAGCATTGGACCTATAACCGATGTGAATGCATCTTCTGGCATTCCTCAATAGCTGTCAAGATATGCTTTCTCCATGAGCCTTTGTTTCTGACACCCAGGTATGTATCTGTGGCCAGTTTGAGCAGAGCATTGCATGTGCTGTAGGTCTGGGAATGGGACATGAATGCTTCCTTGTATGCCGGCTCCTTCTCTGATTACACCATCCCAGGGTGTAATCCTTCCAGTGGGCTCAGTGTCATTTCAGCTGCACTGTGCCTGCCAGTAGAAGTACCCAGGTTTGTTCTAATAAATGTGACTGTACCTTCACTGTTTCAAGCCATATGGAAGCTT
The DNA here is from genome assembly GCA_013400215.1 of Cisticola juncidis. Lineage (NCBI taxonomy): Eukaryota > Metazoa > Chordata > Aves > Passeriformes > Cisticolidae > Cisticola > Cisticola juncidis. Next base: position 347,506 of record VXBR01004649.1, read on the forward strand.
TGGTCCTGTATTTTTGAAGTCACAGAACACTGCTAAGCTGTAGTAATGGCCAGTTTTGAAATACAAGGTACCAATCATCTGCATCTGAAACAGACAGTTGCATGTTAGGTGCTGAAGAGAGAATTCTTCATCAGGGACATCCAAATCTAGAGCATAGTTTGAAGAAGATCAAGGAAGTCCAGAGACCCTCTGCTGTTAAGTTTTACCTAAGAATTACATCTTCGAAAAGACATTCAATCATAAAAATGACCTTTGTGCTCTTTTCAGTTCTTAAAATACATGAAATAAGATGGACGTACAGTGGTCACAGAACTCACCCTAAGCAGTTTTCCGCCCATACATTTGGTATTGCTGCCAAATGATTATGGAAAACTCTAATAGGTTTTGTAGGCTGTATTAAGACTTCAAGGAGAACAGAAAATAAGAAACTTCCACTTCCTAGAAAAAACAATGATGCCACAAAGAAACTGTGAAGAGGAAATAGGCTGCCTCAATAGCTTGTAAGCTCCTCTACCTAAGAAAAGCAAGGAAACATCAGGCACAATAATTAAATTAGTCTTCAAGGCACATTTTCAATAGAAAGTACTTCATAGCTAGAGATGTTTGTTCTATAACTATCACATGGGTCTTTCTGCCTTGTCCAATTTAGCTGACACTGATAATGTAACAGAAGTTAAAGGTGTTGTTGGGAGTCTCTTCCATAATCTTAGTTTTTATACAAGCTGTTTCCATTTGAGTATCAGCTCAAATGGAAACTACTATTGTGTGGATGATTCACACATTATTTCAGTCCTTCTCTTTTCTTCTCCTTTACCCACTGTTTTGGGGACAATGATGTGTCTCCTATTAGGAAGAAATATTAATTTCCTTTTGCTTCAATATGCAAACAAACACCAAAATTGTCATAGCTGGTTTCATCCTGCTCCAGTGTCACTTGAGAGTTTTGCTGCTGACCTTGAGTGGGATCAGCTGAGCGTTTCAAAAGGACAGGTGATACTTGGATAACTGGAGGAGTAAGTGCATGTGGAGCTGCACAAGGATGATAGATTTCCCTTAGCTGTCACTTGCCACAGTAATTGGAATGGGGCAGCAAGAGAGCCAGAAAATACGTGTTGGATTTAACATAATTGTTCTGACAGTCTTTGGGATAGTGCTGCCCTGTGGCAGTTGTGTTCTCCTCCTCTTCCTGAGCTTGGCCCAAGTTACTAAGCTGGGTTTTGTATCTTGGAGCCAGGTTTTCCAGTTGCAAGGATTGTTGGGCTTGCTTTGTCTTCTATAGTATGTTGTTATTCCCTCTGCGATTGTGAAGAAATTCATATATTCTATTTTTTTTTCTGTGGAGTGTCTTATAGGAGCCTTTTGTGTGTTCTATGAAAAGTTTCTTGTTAAATTTTTAATATTACTTTAACTGTTCTCAAGATTGTTGATCTGAAATTCTCTGGTACTGGTCTTCTGATACTAAGGAAATGGTGTCAGACAGAGTATTTTAGTCCAGCCTTGAGTTGTTGTAAGATTATGAATGCTTTTTGAAAGTATCAGAGGATTAAGAAAGCAACAACATTTCCTTTAAATCATGTATGCCTGGAATACCTGGGACATAGAGTTGTACAGTAATCTTTTTAGTACTTTTCTACAAAAATAATGCTGCTTTTACTGTACCACAACATTGCACTGTCTTACTTTGGACACAAATAGAAATTCTACTTGGCCTCCATTGCAAAAAGTTTTGTAGAAACAACAATTTTAACCATAGACTAAGAGAGAGAAGTCTATTTTGAGTCAAATAAAATTATTTTACAAATAGCTATCAATTATGTAGAAATAACAAAAATAAGCAGAACAAGATATCTAACTTATTTTAGTGAAACTAAACTTATATTAGTGAAACTAAAATTATATTCTTTTCCAAAATCAAATCAGAGTGACACTGGTGTTACTATTTGGCAACATGATATGGTTACATATTATCAGAAAAAAATCAGGAAAAAACATCTGCTAAAGCTGAAAGTTGAAATGGAGAGGTTTCCTTGTAGAGATAAAGAGTGGGATGTATGTGTGATTGTCCATCCTGACTGGCAGAGAAGTTTACTTCTTGTTCAGTCAGTGCATATTCAGTCTTGATGCTCTGAAAAATGTAACTGCTACATCTTTGATAAGTTTGTATAGTGTGGATTGGCTTGCACTTTGGTGTTTCATGAGAATCCCATTTTTCATTACCTACCTGTAGTGGAGGCAGAACTCCCACACGTGTGCTCTTACCTTAGACCTGTTGGTGTTTGGTATCATTGTCTTAAGTTCTCTCATGGAACTGGATTGTGGTGCTGCTTTTTCTCTATGTTCAAGATAGATTTAGAAGCATCTCAGACAGATGGTTTTTATCTTCCACTAATAGGCATTCTTGTAAATATTTCCTAAACAGGACAAAGTTTGATTCTGTGTGTTTGTTTATTCAAAAGCTAAGCTGCTTTGAACAAAAATATATTCCATTCTTGAGACCCACTAATAACTTGACTCAAGTTGGGGAAGAAAAGAGAGTAGGAATTTAAGAGCCAGGGCTGAGACTTGGAACTTTCCATGAACACTGCAGAGGAAGGCAACAGAAGTGGAGCTTTTTCTCTTTCTTAAAATATGTACACATTTTGCAGTATGCAGTTGGGAAAAAAAACCACTTGACATTGAATTCAGATAGCCTGCAATGGTCATAACTTCCTTTTTCAAACTTGTTTATTTTTCTCTATGCTTATTTCGCAGTGATAGATATGAACATTTGTTTGTCTTGAATGCAAAAACCAATTCCTGTCTGTTAAAAGTAAACAGAGCCTAAAGGATTTGGTGTCCTGAGTAAAAGACCAAGAACAGATAGCTCACAAATTTTACAAATTTGGAGGGTAGTTGTTGAGTGCAGCTATAAGGTTTTTGTTGCCCTGTATGTCACCGGGCTGCTTCGTAAATGCATGGTCTGGAGCTGGACTTCTCTCCTTTCTTCTGGTGAGAGACAATCTGCACAAAGCTGCCCTCATACCATAGGATATTTGTCTTCAGCCTGTTATCTCCATTTGGATAGACCTGTTATTACCAAAACTTGTGCTCTTTCAGTTTCCTTGTCTGAGTGTTACTGAACCAGATGTTTGCTGCTATCCTTACTGCAGACTTTGTATGTTTGTACTTTATATCCTGTTTCCTACTGCTGTTCTTCCCATTCATGTTTTATCTCCAACTCTTCTCAACTCACTTTCTCATTTCTCACCTTCCTGCTTATTAATTCTCTCAGTGATCTCCTCTTATCAATTTGGAATTCAAAAAAGGCAGGCTGTCTCCTTCCTGCATGAACTTGGAGCAGCTGCACATCCTTGCTAATGCTGTTAAATATCAATATCCAAGTCAGCTGATATGAAAGTGAAATAGGGCAGCTTGGATCAGGAAAATTGTTGGCACCAGAAATTGGTAAAAACCACCTTGTGCACTGGTGATGTGAAAAGGCATTTAGTGTGTTTAGCTGGTTTTATCTACCAAGTGTTGCCTTCTGAAAACTTGCAGTACCTCCTCTATGCTTCTGTGGTCCAGCAGCAGTCCACAGTAATTCCCAGTTTATTACTGGGAGTTTTTAAACCTATTTAAATATTATTAACATGCATTGAATTGTTATGAGTAGCTGAGAGACAGTGGATGTGTGATGCCTCCCAGGCATGAAAGAGTGGGATGGGATGCTACAAGCAGTAGAGAAATGGAAATCAAATGGGAAGAGTTCCTTTCGTTTGCAGTGGGTGGGGGGAATGGCATTATTTCTCTTTGCCTTGCTACTTCAATGCTGACTTGGTGAGGAGGACAACATCAGCTGCTTGTGCAGGAAGGTGGGCTACCTCTGCAGTTGCTTGTGGGGCGCAAATGCTGAAGGGCTTGCTGCTGCCAGGGAGAGGTGACCTTGGTAGCCTCGTACCTGCTGGGTAATGGGTGTTCCTGAAAACAGAAAAACAGGGATGCAAAGGTAGGATCCACACATATGCATCTGAAGCCTAAATTCTATCCAATAGCGTGAGTAATTTTAAAAGGCTAAGTCTAGCAGGACTTGTAAATCGCTGTCAGCTCTTGTTGAACCAGATGCTGGAGGCAAAACTCCGGGGAAAGAAATAGCGTGGTTGAAATGTGTGTAAAAATGAAGGGTGCCAGAGGAAAAGAGTGTGGGAGACACAGACAAACTCTACAGGAGAACTGATGGGAGCACAGAAAAATACTCCTAAGCTGTAAAGTGCATGGCATGGAAGTAGGCTACTGGACTGTCTTCTTTGGTTCCTATGTTCTAAACAGAGTTAATGGTTGACCACTGGGAAAGCTAGGACATAGATCCTCAGCATTCACTAGCTTTTTAATTAGCATCTAGCTCCCATACCACGAACCTTTCTTTCCTTCTACAGAAATATTTTCCTTTCAAAACTTGATCAAAAAAAAAACCATTAAGTGCTCTGAAAAAATAGAAAAAGTGAGTAGGAAAAGCAAAGACGAGTCTTGATCTTTCAGACTTACGAGTGTAAAGCAAATATTTTAAAGGCACTGTGCTAGGGGGAAAGGTGCATTTGTGGAATGATATGGTGTTGTGCATTTCTAACATCCTTTGTTAGCTTGTATTTATTTCCACTGTGCAGTGTAGATGATGAATATGTGTGTACTTTTAATGCAACCCATTTGTTCACTGCAGTGTTCGAGGTCGTAACTGCTCTCAGTCTTTCTTGAAAACTTGCTGTTCCTGTCTATCAGTGTTATTTAGAGCCAACTGTCCATCTGATCTGTTTTAGGGGCCGGATACTGTCCACAGAACAGCTCTGTCTAATATTTTCTCCCTCCTCCTCTCCTACTGGGATAAAAAATGATTCTAAATACTGACCTCCATGTGCACTGCCTCCCTCTGATGCTCAGTAGTTGGGACATCTCTCAGTTAAGTAAACTGGTTAATCTGCTGCAGATTGTTAATCATTTACATTTCTTGATAACTGCTCACAAATTGCATCCCTCCAAAAATCACTGTGTGTGCCTCGTAAGAAGACACAATTTGCTTCTGTTAGATATGACATGTGTAAGAGACTTAATGGACTGTCAGGTCATTCCACCTGGGTGTTTTCAGCATGTCTCAGATACCAGGACAGGAGGAACTGCTTGACACAGCAGAACATGGATTTTGAAACTAACAGAGTGGGGGTTTTAGTCTGTGGGACATGTATCTCGTGGCTTGACGTAACTGGACATGTTGTCTCTTTGCATAGTAATCTAAGAGTCTGTAAGGAAAGCTGTTCCTCTCCTCCCTGCTCTCTGTGTAAGAATCAATCCTGTCTGACCTGCAAAAATATTAAGCCAGAATTACAAACATGATTTAGTTTTTCAGGCAGTGCAGAGCCTGCAAGGCCACAGGATCAAAAAGGACCCTTCTCTTATTTACTGCCTTTACTTCATCTCAGCTCATCATTTTCCCCAGCAGATGCTGTGAGCTGATTTTATGCTTTAGCTAACAGCACAAGGATTTACTAGCCCAGTGGGTTGTCTCTAGCTGTCTTCTACCTTGTATTACCATCTAAAATCTGGTGTCCTCTGCCAAGGTCAGCAATAGATCTGGTCTGCTTCAATCTGCTTCCATTCTCTGCTTCCAATGCCCCTTGAATAGGCCAAGCCATTACTTCAGTTTCTTTGCACTGCCCATACCTATGCTAACTAGTAGCCTTCTACTGGAACATCCGTAGATGCAAATGCCCCATCCTTGAAAGTGTTCTAGACCAGGTTGGATGGGAGCCTGAGAAGCCTGATCTAGTGGAAAGTGTCCTTGCCCATGGCAGGGGGGTTGGAAGTAGGTGGTCTTTAGCTCTCCAGCAAGGAACTCCATCTTTATTCAGGATGGAGAAAGTTGGTCAGGTTTTTCCAGTGATCATGTAGATTACCCTCTATTTAAATCAGCAATGACTTTGAAAATTCTTGCTTTGAAATTATTCTGTCTTGAATCCCTGATTCCTGCAAATATATAAATACTGACACCTTTATTGTAATTACCATGTCCAGTAGCATGACCTAATAAGTACTTAGTACTTTTGAACCTGAAGATGTTATGTTTTGTATTAGCTTGAAATAAGATTTAAAAGTTTAAAGATTTAAAGAGGCTGCCAAGCAGAGAAGCAGGTCTTTAGAAATGACTTTATCTCACAACCTCAAATCAATTTCTTTCCAGATAATACTGATATTTCCCTTATGAATGGCAGCAGTAAAAATCTGGAGGATGCAAGCTGAGACAGCACCTGGACAGGAATTGTAAAGTACTCTTCTTTTAACCCTCTAAAGAAAAATGCCAGTAAAGTCAAGTCTTAATATAAGCTGCCAGCAAAGAGGTTTTTATAATATTTGATGCTTTTGCCATGAACTAGAATCTGTCCCTTATGGCAAAGAGGAAGTTACCTGTGAGACAGTGACCAGGTAATTGAACTGAAATTGCTAAAGGTTTTATCGGTTTGGTCAGTCACCTAAGCAGTGGTCTCCTATTGGGACACAGTTCCACTAGGCATCTTTACAAGACTGCACTGCAATATGTTGCATGATTTCACATATTTACAGAATGTATTTTTTTGTACCTGAGAAGAGATGGTCTTGTGTCTTCCCTATGCTGCTGCAATAAAATGGCTTTCCTGTCCTGTTTTCACAAAGGAGAAAGCTTGATGCAAAGGGTCAAGGTTTTTCTGGGTATTTGATAGTCTCTGCTTATTGCTGTCCTTTTCCACCTCTCTTGCCAGAAACATGTGGTTATGGGATTGCCCCTGAGAGCTGTGGCTGATGAATCCTCTGTTCCTTTTCCTAACAGTCTGGACTACTTATCTAACCCAAATTAGCAGATAAGCTGCTTGGGTCTGGAGAGATGTGAAGTGCAGGAGAACTTCCTGCTGGATAGCAGTGTATTGCAGAGAAAATCTAATATTGATAAATATATTTTTTTCTTTTTCATCTGCAGTAAGTTTCTAAATCCTGCCAGCACAAATAAAAACTATATACAGCTGCTGCAAATAAACACTGCTAGGGTATATACGGGAAGAAGATGTATGTAGAAAAGAAAAGAATGATAATGCTCTTATAATTTAGCAGGTTTGTCTGTGTCTGGATTGTTGCATTTAGAAGGTGACAGTTCAGACAGGATATTGTCTCATTAGAGGGATTCAAAAATAGGTAAGGGGAGCAGAACACAAGAACAGCTTTCCCAGGAGACTGGAAAGATTGATTACCTTAAAGTGGAGGCATGTAAGAAATGATACAAGTATACACAGCAACTAACCAGTGGAGAAGGTAGACATAACAGAATTTCTAGTCTTGTAGGAGAAGAGCAATAGGTTCATTAAAATTTGCTGTTTAAAAATTGAAACTTACTATTTTAAACATGATATAATAAAATTACTACAGTATGAAGTTGAATGCTGAAGAATGGAAAAGCTGCAACCAGGCCATATGAAAGAAGTAGCTGGATGTAAAGAGGCCCTGCATGTTTGAGAGAGATTTTTTAAATAATAAAATCTAAAGTTTAGGATGGAACATTCAGTCTCATAATACAGGTTTGAAGATGATTTCCATTCAATTCTGTTGATTTCCATCTCTCCATTCAGCCCCCATGGGAATCAGAGACGACAAACTGCCTGTCTTTTAAGCCCTTGAAATGCCAGATCACCTCTAAATTACAGAGTCAGAAGTTTGGGTTTTGCTGGACTTTGCTGGTACCTTACAACACACTGCAGTGTGCATGATAAGAAATCTAAGAGCCCTTGGTAAAGCAATTCAGGGCCACAGTTCCTTTGCAGCTACTGTAGAAACTTTTCAGGAGAGGTTTCAGCATAGCTTTGCCCTTCTTTCTTTCTCCCTTTTTGCTGGTGCAAATTCTTTTGACATTACTGGTTTCCTTCCCAGAGTACTGAAATTCTTCAGCCAAAGTTGTCCTGCTGGGTCAGAGCAGCAGAGTGGCTCTTAGCCTCCTCCAGAAGACCAAAGCCTGTAGGACTTCTGTTTGTGTGAGGACAGGGAAAATATCTCTGAGTCAGCCTGCCCGGAGAGGAGAATAGCAATGAGCAGAAAAGCTGAAGGAACATTTTATCACCTGTGAATCATTGTTCAGGTTCAACTGGAGGAACTGGAAATGTGATTCCTCTACAGAAAGTCCTTGATGCCTCAAGGAGAGCATTTGCAGAGGCACCTTGGTGTGGCACAGAGCAAGCAAATACATTCCAAGTAGATATGTTTGTTGTCTTTGGAAAAACAGTGCTGTAATTGTTCAGCGGTATTTAAAAACCAAAAGCCTATCTCTTCTTGTAGAGGGTGTTTCAGCATCTTCAGCTGCATGTGACAAGCTGATTGTCCTATTTATTGGCTAATGAGTTTATCTATACAGTATGGATATGGGGGTTTTGTTTTGGTTTGGGTTTTTGTCATGGTTTAGCTTCAGGCAGCATCTAGGCACCTGACAGCTGCTCACTCAGTCCCCCCACGGTGGGATGGAGGAGAGAATTGGGAGAATAAAAGTGAGAAAACTCATGGCTAGAGAAAAAGACAGTTTAATAGGCAAAGCGAAAGACAGGCACACAAGCAAAGATGAACAAGGGATTCAGTTACTACTTCTCATCAGCAGGGAGGTGTTCAGCCACCTCCAGGAAGATGGGCCTTTGTCGTATGTAACCATTACTTGCTCATCACACCAAACATCTCCCACTTTCTTCTTCTTTCCCCAGCTTTATATGCTGAGCATGAGACCATATAATATGAAATTATCCCTTTAGTAAGTTGGGGTCAGCTGTCCCAGCTGTATCCCCTCCCATCTTCTTGCTGACCTCCAGCCCACTTGCTGATGGGGTGGGATGAGAGGCAGAAAAGGCCTTGGCTCAGTATAAGCCCTGCTCAGCATTAACAAAAACATCTCAATATTATCATCACTGTTTTCAGCACAAAACAAATCACAATCCCATGCCAGCTACTGTGAAGAAAATTAACACTCTCCAGCAAAACCCAGCATAGTTGCTTTGGTTTGGGTTTTTTTTCTACAAAGAACAAAATCAGAGAAACAATCAAGTGATAGTTCATATAGTAACAGAAATAAGTGTACACATTGAGAGGTAATGACTATGGGAAATCTGGAGATGTTGAGACTTAATAGCTGCTTGCTTCAAAATGGGTTTATTTGCATTGGGATATGATGCTTTTCTCAAAATCCAAGAAACAGGATTTCCCTTACAACTTTGTTACATGAATGAAATGTTGAGTGCTTTCTGACTGAATGTGGTAAATACACTGTCAAGACCCTTTTAGAGCTTGTGCATGGTCTTCCATCTTTGCATCTGGGAGCCCATTTTCCTTACACCAGGATTCTGAAATATCTTCAATGAATGGTTATGCTCTGTTTAATACATCAGATATCTTGCAAGAAGCAGTGAAGTAGTTAATGATTTGATTTAGTCTCTTGCAATGAATTATGCAGATGATTTAGGTCCAGAAATTATAATCCTGAGAGAGAGCATCATCCTATACATGTGGAAATGTGGCTTCCTTCCTCTGCAGTAAAGGCATCATTTACTAGATGTTACACTGGATAGTTAACCAAACATTTATATGAAAAATACGTTGAGACCTAAGGATATGATTTAATTTAGTGCTTGGGATCAGATATCAATCTTGTCCTGTAAATTAACCTTTACGTGACTGTAATTTCTTAGAAAATGCCATACTGGTGGTATGTATATTGAAATTGAGTATGTTCATTCACAAATCCACTTTTTTATCAGTTGAATAATGCATTCATTCTTATACAGAGTGAAGCATGCAAAACTTAAAAAATATCCCTAAGTTAATAGCCAATAGGAGTTTTGGAGAAACTGTTGCATTTTATTGGACAGATGTTCCAACCAGGCAGCTGGAAGCAGGATAGCGACTTGGTTCTAGTTCTTCACCTTTGCTGCATGGGCAATTTAGAAGGATGTAGAAGAGTTTCTTTCTTGCAAATTCTGGATCCACTGGGTATTTTTAACATGGTTCCACTGAGTCACTTATTGCATAACAGGTCTGTATTTTAATCTAATGAGGATCTTTCTAATAACTTCCATTACTGAAACATTTGAATGTGAGAAGGAGGTGAAAGTAATTGGATTGCAATAATTAAATCATCCAATGCAATTACCTTCAAAAGGTTGTGTGTTTATGCTTCCTGAATGCAAACAGGAATGGATCAGTACAGGCAGCTCCAAAGCTGCATCTGTTCTGGAAGGGAAATCATTTGGTGGGGTATGGATGAAGGAGGTCTGTGGATAAGAGGGTGATGAAGATGATTTTGTTATCCCAGAGATCTGTAAGGAAGACTGGCACACAGTTTTTAATGAGAGAGATAATTTTGAAACTTTGCTTGAGAAAAGTCCCAGTGTGATAAAACACTTGTTGGTGAATTCTTTCCAAAGGTGTAAGTTGATGCTCACTGGGGACTCCAGCCCTGCATTTACCTACATTTGCAGAAAAAGTTAGCTTCCCTACATCTGGAACATGGGGTCATTCAGGGGTCATTCAGTGACCCATTCAGGGGTCATTCAGGGACCCATTGAGGGGTCATTCAGTGACCCATTCAGGGGTCATTCAGTGACCCAAGGGGTCATTCAGTGACCCAAGCAGTCACTACACTGCTTCTTATGATTGATTTTTGTGAAGCTGCTGAACACCTGAGGCATCTTGGCTCCCTGAGGCCAAGATGGTTACTTGTCTAGTAACCTTAACAGAGTATTTTTCTGTGGTTGTGACTTATGGTTCATTTTTTGTGTCTCTACTTAACCAAAGTTTCTGAAGTGAAAACTAGTCAGAATGTGGTTTTTGTCCCACGCCTGAAGAGCAGAACTTGCACTGCTCCCAGGCATGTGTACTCAGGTAACTGGAAAGATCACTGAACTGCATTGCTCATTGTCCAGAAAACTGAAAAATGGGTGGAAACTGTTTCACAGATGAGTAGTAAAGCTGTCATGTCACTTTTTTTTTTAAGTCATAAAAATTAATTTCTCCTGATACTGTCTCCTATGAATCTTTGTTTCTTAGTCACTTCCCAGGAAATACCCAAAAAGCCTTCTATGTAAACCAAAACTATGTTAAATAAAATGGTGTCGTTTTCTCTGAGGTCTAAGTACAGCTGATGAGTATAACACTGTGAGAACCCATGCAATCCTCTAGCTGCATATAATGTACCAAAACTTTGACATTTTCCCTGGTATGCAATGTGCATCTGCATTTAGTTACAGCAGCATGAATTAAATGGGGAAACATCTTATTAAGCATAGTTTGACTGCTTAGTACACTTTGTGTGAAAAAAAAATCTTACCATTCAGTCCATCTGCCTGTTTGCTTGGCACTCTGTTTTATGCAATTTTGTTTTTTATATCACTGGGTGGGATTGACAGTGCTTGATGTTGACTTGAATGTGCAAGTGCTCATGAGACTCCTTCCTTCCTCACAGCTGGTGCCTGAGCTACTGCTATGAGATCCTGCCTCCACATGGATTTTGGTGTGCTTCCTGGGCTATTTACATCCAGGACTGTGTGAAGCCCTTGCTGGGTTCACCTCCCTTTCTGTGATCCTGTTTCTCTGGTACTTCTGAGCTTTGTGCATGAGGGTTTCTGGATTGGTGACAATGGCAGCAGCATTTTGGATGCAACAGCAAGATGTCAAAGTTGCTGGCTGTTGGGAGCTGGCCGAGGTTCCTCTTGAAGTCAGATCTTACTGCTCCTATGGCTTTGTTGCAGGGCTTGAGAAATACAAAGTAGTGAGTGCTATCATTATTCAAAATACTTTCATTTTATAGGAAGCCCAATGATGAGTTATAGACCAAGGTTACAATGAGGATATTATATCTTCTAGAAATGCCTTTATGTAATCACTGCTAAGAGAGAACCTCTCTAAAACAGCCCTGAAATTAAGTCCATCCTTCAGAACTCTTTAGTCTTTTCCCCACACATTTTCCCCTTTTCCTGAACTTGTAGCTCTTGCACTTTATTTCATAAACTGAACCTGTCCTTTTGTAATATAAAAGACCAGATCAGAGATCTCTAAAAGATCAGATCTATAATGGTCATAGAATCGTTGTAGATCTGATCTAGGATCTTTTATATTATTGTCCTGGCTTGGAAGGGACACATAAGAATCATCAAGTCCAACTCCTTGACCTACACAGGACACTCCAAGAATCACAGAACATACCTGAGAGCTTTGTCCAAATGCTTTTTGAACTTTGGCAGGCTTAGTGCTTGACCAATTCCCTGAGAAGCTTGTTGCAGTGAAGAACCTTTTCCCAATATCCAGTCTAAACTTCCCCTCACTCAGTTTCATGTCATTCTGTCAGGTTCAATTGCTGACCACCTGAGAGAAGAGATCAGTACCTGCCCTTCCACTTCCCCTTGACAGGAATCTATAGACTGCTGTGGGGTCCCCACTCAGTCTCCTCCAGGCTGAACAGGCCGAGTGACCTCAGCCACTCCTCATACGACTTCCCCTCCAGACCCTTCACCATCCTTATGGCCTTCCATTGTGTGCTCTCTAAATAGCTTTATATTCCTCTTATACTGTGGCTGTATAGCTGTGCACAGTCTCAGTCTCAGAAAAGTCAGGTGGGTTAATCTTTGACTAGTTCAGCTTAAATCACACATTTGTTCATCAAAACCGGGGAAAACAAGGTAGCACCTGGAATGTGCCTCAGCATTTCAGGGTATATGCAGAAGACTCCATCACAGTTGTGTGATAGGCTTTGTGGGAATTAGTATGGGTGAGTCTGAGTGAGACAGTCATGTACTTCCCTGGGCCTTTGGTGCTGGGTTTAGTGGAGGTGATGTGGGAGTACTGGGGTTTTGTCTTGATTTTCTTTTGCTTTTCATGCAGGAGGACATAGGACAAGGACTGTAAGATAAAGTTCTCTTGTTGCCTGAGGCTTTGCCTTTGCTATTACATTTCTATTTGTTTTCCCTGAAACACAGCCTGGTGATTCTGGTACTGAGTTTTGCTTTCATATACTTTCTTTCAAAATTTTTTGGAGAGCTGAAACTCCTCATCACTGGTTCCAGTACACTGGCAGTGGTTCATGAGCTGTCACTAAGCATGAAAGTGCTTTATATTAAGCATGAAAGATCCTTTATTCACAGTAAGGTTCCATGTCACTAAGCAATGGAAGTCAGAATCTCTTTCCATCTCTTGCCTGCAAAAGTCTCTGGAGATGTTGGGGGATTTATGGTACTGTATAATTCTCTTTAATGCAGTTGTTAAATAATTTTCCTTATCCTGCTTCTAATGACAGTGTGTCGCTGCTAAGGGCAATAAAACCATCAGTGATGTACTTGGATTTCAAAGACTGCTATTGTCACATTTGTTTAATGACATCAGGTAGAGCTTTTGATGTCACACATGCAGATATTTAGTTTCTAAAGAAACACGTCTTTTGAATACTTCTGAATTGTCTGTTATTGGATATTTAGGAATAGGTAAAGTTTCTTTTCAACACTAAAGAAGTCTTCAGTGTATTGATGGTAAGAGTATGCACTAAGACTCCATTAGGTATGCCTGAAATCTCACAGATTGCACTAATGCTTATATAATATTATCCTAATATCTTTTTGTTTCTTCTGTCAATTAATAGCTGGAGGAGTGTTTCAAAGGACTTTCCAGAATAGTTTAGTGTATTCCTTTTCCTTTTTCAAAACTGTTCTGAAACTGTGTTAAATCAATTCTGTAGGTAGAACAGTAGGAAATGTTTGTTTTTAAACATGTCATTTGCACTGTTGACATATCCCTTTCCCAAGGAGCTATAATGTGCAAAGGGTCTCTGAATAAACCCGGGGACTTTAGAAAGTGATAGATGAATTTTTTTGTATCTCTGTAATTTGTGTCCTCACTACAAATAAGAACAAAACTATAAAATAATAAAATAAAAACTTAAGTATAATTTCACATTTCATTTGATGCTTACTGTTTTTGGTCACTCACCAAGACAAGAGATAAAATAATCTCACAGTATATAGTCCAAGGTACAAACAACAGAATGCATTAAAATGCCATTTAAAACAATTTCCTGAAGCCCAAGAATACCTATGAAATAATGTAGTAAATTGTAAGTGTTGAAGGTTATCTCTGCTCTGTTATGTTCTGGTGTATGTCTGGGGCATGAAAGTAATAATGTTACAGAAGTGCATCTCAGCAAAGAGAAAATTTTAAAAAGACAGGAGTGAGAAAGGAAAAAAAGAAGAAGAAAAATGAACAGGAGAGGAAGGATCTCTTATGGAGAGCAGATATATTAGATTTCCTCACTCAAACTGTAAACTAGAACTGGTGGGTTTATGGATATTCTGGAGAAGTGGAGTGGTATAGGGATCTTGTTTCTTGAGGTTATGGATCTCCCTACCACAGATTTCCCAGTATCCCAACATACAAACGTCTTGGGCTGGTGCTTTGACACATCAGTGTGTGCTGTATGCAACACCAGTGTTTGTCTTTTGCCTTAATTTCATGCAAAGCACAAAGGAGGGAAGACAGGAGCCCTGCTATGAGTCACTCAAACTCAACTCCAGCACTCCAAGGAGCACTGAGTTTTCCAGCAGTGAGGTGATTGCTCAGGCCGCAGTAGGGGTAGAGTAGAGAATCTCACATCCAACGTGGCAGCATTGTGCAGATTTTCACAAGACACACTGCAGCCTAGATGCACTAAGCTGGGTTTGGATGAACAAATTATTTTTATCAGAAATGAGATACCAGTGACTGAATACGTTTCTGTAGATGGTGATGCACAGAGCTGCCATGCTGAGGTGGATGTGCTGCTGGTGACATGGGCATCTCCATGAGTAGTAGATGCTCAGGTGAACCCCACCTCCTGCCCACCTGCACAGCCTGGTAGTGTGTGTGAGACCTGCTGGTACATCCACAGCCACCTGGACTTGAGGCACATTCTCTTCATCATAACAGAGAGAAGCAATTCTTCTTTTAAAACAGTAAATTTTCACTTCCTCTTAATATATGAAGACGTAGCCTGTCTTTTGTATGGTAGAATTATTTCTGTATAGCCTGTCTCATTTAAAAATAAATCATCTCTGTTATGAAAAGACTAAAAGAATATCCATCGATTTGACAGCTTCTAAAAATCTTTCCAAATCAATTCGCTGGCAACAACATGAAGGGACAACTCATTTCCATGGTGATGCTGACTGAATTACTCTAGAGCAGCTGAAGAATGAATTCTGACCTGGGTGGGTGCTGTTTAAGTCCAGTAACCATGCAAGCAGCAAGTACTCTTCATGCTGGATATCCATAGAAAAAGCTTATTTTCATTCATGCTTGGGTCTTTTTTCTTTGTGTTCTTTAGAAGCTCCAAAAGCTCTGGGTTTCACATCTAGTGGGTAGTACTCTGTGAAGAAGTATACAGAAATGTGTGGAACTCCAGCTGAAAAAGGATGTGCTCTTCCAAGAACATTTGGCTTCTCCTAAACTGAGTAGTTGGGATGGTTTGTTCTTTAGCCCAAATCAACTTTGAGAAAAAGTTACATGGAAAAGGTTGCTGAACTGAGGTCGGTTTTCCTTCTTTCGGTAAAATGTTTTATCTATTTCAATGATCTTAAGAGGAGAAAATTCTGAATCGTCATTTCCTGATGTAAGGAGTAATTTTCATGCTTTTACATGAGCTTATACATAGATATAGGAATTCCATTATAATGCTTAATATAAATTTAAATGTTTGCCTTAAGGACATGCATAGTAATCATCCTTAATTTTAAAATAAATTGTGTAAAAGATCTTTTCTTCTATTTCAAATCATTTACCGGGGAGATACTTATTTCTTTAAAGAGTTACCTAAACTGACTTGCTCATTATGTTCCTTTTCACACACCTACAGTTAGATGACATCTTTTCATAGTATTTTTATTTTTAGACTGCTTTGTTCTCATTTGGTTTCCATTTAGTCACATGATTTAGTCCTTGAATGAAAATATATTTGACTACACTAAGAAATGAGTGTACTGTGTACCTGTAGAAGAAGCCTACATTAGTAAAAGTAGTTTCATTCTTAACACAACCTCCAGCAGTTTCTTTGTTTGTTTTAAGCATAGAAAATATGTTTTGCGTTACTATCATTCATCTAGAAGTCTTAAAATTGATGTAAATTCTTTTTTATTTCCTGCAGTTTTTGAAAGATCTGTTCTTCTACACAATCCTTTCTTTGCAAGCTGAATTATTTGTAAGATGTATTGGATTTATTATTTGCTGGAGCCTCAGAGTGGAGAGGAAAGGCAATATTGTTGAGGCCTGGGGATTTTGAAACTGATAGCACTTGAATACATGTAGTGGGATGGTCAAGACAGGTCTTTCACAGGTGCATTTCCTCAGGTTAGTTTCAAATTCAGTTATTTCAGTTCCCTGTGATTCATCCCATTATTTTTTTGTGCACACTCATTCTTTGCCACAATAACCTCACTTGTCAAGGACAAACACTTTTGTAAGAGCTCATCTGTTTGGGAAACAGAGTGGTTGATGTGCTTCCAGAGCTTCTGGTCAACAGCTGAGGTCAGCTACGGGGAGAAATGACAGAAGGATTTGTCTGTCCCTCCCACAATCAAAGATACGTCAGCATTGGTATTGGCTGGTGAATTGTGCCTTATAAAAAGTTTTGGCAGCTTTGCTTCAGAGCTGTTGCTGTGTTCAACACAGAAAGGCCATTATACTTAGGAGATAATTCTAATGAATGTTACATGTTTTGAGTAACTTGTGAGAGCTTTCTAACCTTGGGACTTGTTAATCCAGTGAAGTGTTAGTTTTTGGAGCAATGTACCCTGTCAAAGTGTGTGCTTGAGATACTTCTGCAATGATGCAGCTTGTGTAGTGCCCAAATATACCAGGCCTCAGAATTATTTGCTGCAAAAGGAGTTTGAATGCAGGATTAGATGAGCAGAAATCTGATTCTGGACATTTGCAATACAGGAAGACACGGTATTATAGCCTTTAGTTTGAAGTTTGAAGAATAGATTACTAGTTCTTGAATTGCTTCACTATGCATGGCATCTCAGTTCAGACTGTATTTGTGTATGTAATGCCTTAGATTAATTTATATTCTATTATGATTTGTTTCTTATATTTCTTGTATTTCTTATGTTATTGCTCTGAACTTGTGCTGACTAAAGAGGGCTGCAATCTTCTTTTTGAATAAAATGAGGTAACAGTAGAAATGATCATGCTGTCTTTTCCATAAGCTGTCTTTCTATTGTTCCATGTACTAGAAAGAACCATTCTTGTTTTTTTCTTTTTCCTTAATTGTATCAAGTGCAAGTTGTAGAAACAATAATTTTTTAGATCCCTTCTGCTTCTGCTGTTGCATAGTAATTTTGATGGAAAAGACTAAATAGAAGTGGGTGATGGGTCAAAATCTTTTGTGCTTTGCTAACATGAGACTGTCTTGGATAACTATGTTTTCTGGAGAAGGTTAATACATTCAGTGTAAGTCAATAAAGCATGAACACAATACTATATGGGGAGTTTCCTAGTTAACATTAGATATAAGGATTAGAGGAACAGTAAGGGAGGTAACAGGTGCCTGTAAGTGAGGTGACAATAGGCTATGTAGGAACAAGCAAGAGGTTGATGCTGCTTTAACTGTTGATGCTATTACTAGACATGTTTTGGTGAAATTAACTGATGAACTTAATTTAAGAGAGAGCTTCAATTACAAGCAGTCTTCAGAGACTGGACCAAACAAGCAAATGACAATGAGGGCTGAAATAATATTTAATGACCTAGGTGGCGCATCACTCCAGATCTTCTGCTGTGGCAACAAGCAACAAATGTCTTAAATGTCTGGAGGGCATGGATTGAGTAACAGGGATCTGAGAGTATAAAATGATTATGAGAAAGCAAAAGTAATCCTGAGATACATTGGGAAGATCTTCTAGTAGAGAGGAAACTACTGATATGTTTGTAGGGAGCACTGTGTGGTTCTAAGGGCCTCTATTCAAAGACAATAACTCCAAACTGTTGAGGCAGAGGAGACCTGCCTGGCTGCTTGTCACATTTGTCATCCTCTTCAGAGATGGATAAGAGTTTGTCTTCTTTGTGCTCAGCGGCTTCTTCTGAGAGCACTCTGCCTGCACGGAGGAAAGGGAAAAGTCCTGAAGCTGAAGAGGTCATTTTTGGCACAAATGGACATAATCTTAGTAATAAGCAGCTGGAAAATTCAGAACCTCCTTTTTGTAGATGTTTTCCTGAAGTAGAACAATGAAGCAACAGGCAGCAGATGGGCCAAGGCCTACCCTGAGAGGAGGAGAAAGATTTCTGCAGAGACTGGAAGCACTGATACAGGAATGCTCTACTGAGCTACTTGTGGTGTCCCAAATTCTCACATGAAGGGTTGAATGAACAGTCATGTTCAAGTCTTTGTAAAGGCAAAGAACGAAAAGCCATATCAGTTTCTAAATACTGCTGAGATATGTTCAGCCAAGATGTTGAATACTACATGGAACCAAGGAGTGGTCTACCCTCATCACCTTACAGGGGTTAATCTGAGGCTGATGTGTCAGGCTGCTGTAGGAGTTCACTTTCCCTCTCAGTGAAATAATTTACTTTTGAAGAACATCTTGTACATTCATCATGACCACTTTGCTTTCATTCAGTCATGATTATTTTTTAAATTTTTCCTCACATGTTGTGTTTTTTCTTTTACAGAACAGTTCGTGTCTGGCTGAAGAGAGACAGTGGGCAGTACTGGCCCAGCATATACCATGCGATGCCATGTAAGTATAAGGAGATACTACTGAATATCTACTGTGGATTTGCAAAGTGGTTTTGATGAAGCTTCATGCTTATGACCATTTGCAAGCTTATGTCTCTGTATCAAATGTTATTCTTGAACAATCCTCTTGGTACCAGTGTACTTTACAAAGTTATATGCTAATGCTTCTGAGAGGCATCAGAGATTAGAGCAGTAAAAGAATACAGACATGTTAGCAAGGGATGAGCATTTAATGCTAACATAGGTTTTAAAATGTAGGAACTCAAAATGTAGTCTTGCATTCTGCCCCTAATGGAGTCCATGAAGCTTTGTAAGGCTCCAGTATAAATCACTCTGCCCTTCCTACTGTGTGTGCTCAGTCCATTAGAGTGCAATGGTAAATGGTTTTATTTGGTAAGAACTTAATATTCCATGGCGGCTAATATGATAGAGGGGATACTAGACAGGGGAGGCAGTTCTTCCAGTTTAGAAGCAGAATCATTTTACCTTTGCAATTAAATGTGGAAAACCAAATTTCCCTGATGGATCCCTCCATTATGTCTCTTCTCCCAAAGAGAGTGTTCATGCTTTGAGAAACTGCAGATCAGTGTCCCTTTTTCCAGGAGAGAGTTGAAGAAATGACAGCCCTTTCTGTTTGCTGTAACCCCTGTGTTCAGGAATATTTTGTAGGTCATCGGAGGCAGGCATATGCTAATGCTCTTCAGTCAGCTTCAATCAGATGTGCTGGGTTAGCCTGTCTTTGGAAAGCTTGTAAAGCTGACCTTAAATCCAGACTGGGGAGCACGTATCAGGTCTCATGGAGGTATTCATACTGTCTGGAGAAAGGATTATTTTAAGCCAAGATAGGTAGATTTGAAAGAGACATCTGTCTCCATGATAACTAAAATATTTAGTAGGTCTAAGTTTTAGTACAAAAACATCAGTTTGGCACTCTAGGGCAGCTATGGTGTTTGCCTGCTTTAAGAAAACAGTTTGGTAGAAAGGAGGACCCCTCATCTTCCTTTGGTGATGAACTAGCTCATAAGAACATGTCAGTCCTCAAAGGTACTTTCTGCTCAAGATTCTGCCCAAGAAGGTATTGGGAACTAGTTAATGATGTGGCAGTCTGTGGAGCTCTGTCATGATCACTAGCAGTGGCCTGAGTTCCCTTGACCTGTCCTCTAAGAGGTTTGCTTTCCCCAGCCAAACTGTTATGAAATGGCCTTTCTAGATATTTGGCATCGATACTTCTCTTCTTCCATGTGGTATTTTTGCATACATTTGTATTTTTGACTCTCATTAAGTTCTCCTCTGGTTTTAGCAAAGCTGTGTTATTGCCAGTAATAACAGCTTCAGTGGGAATGATGGAGTAGATCCAGTTCCACTGAAAGGGGACTGTTTCTAAGCTCCTTCATAAATTTGAACACTTGACAGTGCTTCTTCACTTCAAAGGCTGGTGAGCTTTTGAGGCATGAGATACTGAAATTATATTGTGTTATTCAACGATTTCAAGAATGAGGTATAATTAAAAACTGAAGCAATTACAATCAACTATACCCTTAAGCTTGAAAATCATAGAAAGGGCTCTGAGTCACAATCTGCACAAGACTGCACTTGACTGGAAATAATGATTTTGTCTGTTTCTGTGTTGATCACCTTTTTCATGGTGCTCTGCTTTAAGTTCATACTGGGTTTTGTTGTTTAAAGAACAATGACTGCTGAGAATTTATCTGTGTAAAAATATAGTAGGCACAGAGGTGCCTTTGTGCTGCTAGCAAGCTACAAGTGGCAGTCCTACCTATAGATACACCATTAATATGAATGGTGACCGACTGTGGTGATTTGTGACCCAATCTAGTTTAGATTTGATATCAGGTAGCCTTAATAACTGAGTCTGCAGACTAGGTCCTCTGGGAAATGAGAATGATGAGGAGTTGGGTTGACTCAGTGATGTGCTGTGGTCAAGTTCTGCACTCAAACAGGGTCATCAATGCATTCTGAATGTGAAAAATATTAAATACCTAATGGTAAAAAAGGTCAAGATTGTAGATCCATTCTGAGTTTAGGGGTAGGATTTCTCCTAAGTGGGAAGGTTTTATGTCTTGCCTGTGGGTGATTCTATGGTCAAAAAATTCTAGACAACACAGTGGCTATATTTTTGATCATTATCTCTAGCCTATGAGAGGGAAAAGAGTTTTAACTGAAACCTTGCTAATCCAATTCCTTCACACCAGCGTTGCCTCAACAGCTGGTTAACAACAGACCTCTATGAACATGTAACCTTGGTTAGATGTATTCTCTTGATTACATGTGTAACTATGGTTAGATTTGTCTTTTTGGGTACAGGATTAAAAAAACAACTTAGACACAAATTTATGAAAGGTAAAGAAATTGTAGTCAAGAGTCAAGTATAGTTTTCCAGTAAAAAACCCAACAAAACTAAAACACACAAAATACCCAAAGGCAACCAAAAAACCCATACTACAGATGTGGAACAGAGTAAAGGATTTATTGTACTGGGGAACAATGTAGTATCCAGTCTTTGAGGCAGATAATACACTGCTTGTCTTATGATGGTTTTCATAAATAACACTTTGCTTTGAACAGGAGGGTAAAAAAACTGCAATGCAAAACATGCTCCTTTGGTCTTAAACGGTGTCATGTTTAGGCACTTCAGAGGGCAGTTTCAGAAACTGCAGAGACAAATTATGTATTTCTCCTCTGATTCTGTCAGCCTCTAATAAAGATGACACACTCTGAGAGCATGAAATATGTAACTGGGATTTTCCTCCATATTTCGTTTTCAAAAGGCAAAAATCAGTGTGTATTTGCCCTGTATTTAAGACAAAGATTGCAGCTGACTTCTGGATCAGGAATATCCTTCTTGTCCTCCATAGTTCAGCTCAATCTTTTTCCAGTCTGAAATCCACATCATAGCTAGGTTCTGAAGTAGAGTCTCCAGAGTGCTGTTATTTTTCCTAGATATGTTTTTAAAGGGTCTTAAATATCTCAGAAGCTTAAGATTTCAGGTTTTTGTTTTATTTTTTCTTTTTTTTTCCCACTTTGCCTAAGTGCTTAAGTACCTGAATATTGTCTTAATTTCACCAGAGCAAACTGCTGCAGTCTTGTTAGAAGTGGCACAACTGACTACATCAATGTTGATGGTATAGACATATTTTTAGTGCTGACATAATGATTTTTCTATGATGTTACTCAAAGAGTTCCCTTGGGAAAATGATTATAGCAAAATAAGTATCTTTACACTGCTATGACTGTATACACATAGGTCTGGAATTCAGAAATTACTTCTTTTGTAATCAGCTCATGTCATAAGCAATTGCTTGCACCATTTGCTTCTGAAGTGTTTGGGAAAAGCATACTTCAAGTAATTCGTTTACCTGAGATGACTTTGTGAGCTGCTCATTGCCTTCAGAGATACTGGTAGCTCTTTCAATGTATACACTGTGTCCAGCATTTAAAAGCTGATGCGTAATAGGCCTGCTCTGGCATTAAGTGCCTTTAAACTTATTTGGTGTTTATTGTGTTTAGAATTTGAGAGTTTTCTGTCCATTTTTTTTTCTACAACTCTTACTCTGCTACAGGCATAGAAACCTCAGTGTAGTAGTAATGCACTACCTTTGGAAGGGATGATTCTAGTTTGCCTATTCTAAGGGAGAGGTACAGGAAGGAGCAATTTTGTCACTGTTGCTAGGCCTGATTTAATCGTTTCCTTTCTGTCAGTTTCCTTGAACTGAAGCCTTTTCATTGATTCAGTTCAGTCAGTCCTTCCAGGAAAGAAAGAAACTGAGGTGCCTGCCTGGATGTGGATCTGATGGGCTTTCGTTTATGGTTACTTCTCCTTCAGGAAACGTTTCAAGAGGGAGTCAATACTGAAGGTGGAACAAGTTTATTAAAGAATCAACATTTACTCTTCTTCTTCATATAGCTTTGCTGCCAGTTAAACTACCAAGGGAGATTTGCTAAATTATGGGCTGTTTAGTCCTAGGAGAGACATTGCACAAATTGAGAAGATACTGGATTACAGTACTGCAGAAGAGAGGACTCCAAGCTTGTTAGTAGCACAAACATGCAAGCAATCACGACACAGAGTAGAAACCAAGAGAAGGACAAAAAAACAGAACTAAAAGTGCATCTGACTGTACTCTATATTTATCATAAGAATATGGTTTATAAAGCACTCTTACCCTAGCTGCAGTTGGCAATTGCTCCTGAAAAATAATTCCTGAAGGTTTCTGTTGGGACAGCAGGATTCCCAGCTGCTGTGTTGAGCAATAAAAGCAATTCCTGCTTTCCGAATTAACTTCACAATTTTTCAGTTAAACCAAGCACAGCTCTTGAATTCTTTCAAGGAATCTTGGTTTTACCCATGATACAAACCCTGCCAGATCCTTGAGGGAGCATACTGTGACCATCTTGTGTGCAATTTTCAGGATAAATCCTGATATTGGTTAGAGTAGTATCTATGTAATCAAGCAATGACTAGTTTTAGGTACAAACTTTTGTTTTGACCATGTATTGTGATACTGTCATAGTGCTGTCTGTGATGGAATTGGAGTAGGGGACAGTTGAACTCAGTCCTTAATATTAGCTGATATGTTGATTCCCACTGGGGAGTTTTCTTACTGCAGGTATAGGATG
The DNA here is from genome assembly GCA_013400215.1 of Cisticola juncidis. Taxonomy (NCBI): domain Eukaryota; kingdom Metazoa; phylum Chordata; class Aves; order Passeriformes; family Cisticolidae; genus Cisticola; species Cisticola juncidis. The sequence goes on from VXBR01004649.1 coordinate 370,919, forward strand.
CAAGCCTCTGACATAATGTAATGTTTTGCTTTATTGTCAGCACAGTTCAGGCAAATGTAAAAAACTAAACTGTTCAGTTAATTAACCTCTGACTTATAGTGAAATGTCAAGTGCCTCATATCAAAGCAGCACCATTGCTCTTATATGAAAGGCTTGTTTACAGATAACTAGTAAAAAAAATTAAGGAACTGGAGCAAGAAATAGCTATTTTTTCATGTCCTAATAGGATAGGGTTGAATGAATTGCATGAACTTTTATTTTAATGCTTGTCTATTGGTAAGCTCAAAATGCTGCACAACATCATAAAGCATGTTAGCTAATTTTAGGCTTTCCAGAACTTCAAGAAAATGAGAAATGCAGTTTTGGTAATTTCATCAACATGTTCATTTTTTTCAGCTCCATGTTCATGCATGTCTTTTAACCCGGAAACCAGAAGGCTGTCCATAGGTCTAGACAATGGTACAATCTCAGTAAGTACATCCAAAGATTTCTAGTTGAAATGCTTCCTTTTTGAGAAGTATGTGTGTGATGATGTGGTGAGAATATTTTTGCTAGTGTTTGGGAGACAGACTTTTTAATGATAGTGGAACTAAATCTGTAGTGCAGAAAATTTAGATTATTAAGAATTTTATTCCAGCTGCCCCAAAGAGATTGAGTGGCACTTACAGTATTTATTAGGCAACTCAGCAGACTGTCTTAATTTGCATATCTCTTAAAAATAACACAGAAAAACAGCTGTTGTTTTATTAAATTTAAGTGACATGTTAATTACATGATACCAAAGTTTTCTGAAAGCAGCAATTAAGAGGAGGCAAAAATCATCCTCTTAGAGGTGGAAGGTGGATTTCTGCTTCATGTCTATCTGCTTTTCCAGACTTCAGAGTTCACATTGCATTTTCCTCTCCCTTCAGAGTATTTGCTTCTAATTGGCAGGGGGGTTGCTGAGAGATTTGGTTCACTGACATCTCAGATAGAGGTGTGTGGAAAGGAAGTAGGATATTAAAAGAGGAGTGTGTCCATTAGATCTATAATAGAGGGTAGCAGTTGACCTTATTAATTGGATTTTTCTTGTGGGATGATGAATAAAAAGCTGTATCACTTTGGAAGAGTGGAAAGGTCATGGGTCAGAGGTTATTCACCTATGCCTCATCAATAGATTCCTCTTCCAGTGTGAGAGCAGTTTACCATCACTTCAGATTTTTCTGCTCTTATCTCTGTCTTATGGGCCTTATAACTGAATGAGTGTTTCCAGGCTGGAACAACATAAGGGAAGCTGTCTGCACTAAAGTCAGTGTGGTGTTTGGGAAAGGGGATGTGACGCTTTTAGCTGTTGCCTGTAAGCTCCATCAAAGATGTGAAGATTTTGACCTGTAAAGCTATTAATGCCCAGTAGCAGAGATTTTTTTGAATACCTGTGGGAGATTTTTCCTTTTGTATCTAGGAGATGGGACAGATTCCAGTGAATTCTCTGCACCTTTGAAATTCTCTCCTTCCCACTCTGAAACAGCTGAAATTTGCCAGTCCTACTAGGCACTTCTGTTTTCACCAGGCCTTTGAGGAATGTGAAGGCAACTGTAAATAAAGTATTTAAATACTTTGGCATGATGGGAGATATGTCCTTTATCTTGGGGGCATTTTGTTTTGAACAGTCAGAGGATGCTTCAGAGTAAATGGGGTCAAATATTTTCCATTCTGAAGCTAAAAAAGGTAAATGAGATCTGCAGGTGATAAACCTACACGTGACTTTGGATATTTATAGGTTTATATTGCCACATCTAAGGCAGATTCTATTTATTGCTAAGCTGGGGTTTTCTTTTCCCAGTCTTCTGGATACAAGTATATAGGAAGGGGGAAGTGCTTGCCTGTGTTGCTTGATTTAGTCCTCTGTAGCTGCAAGCACTTGTGTGGCAGGGGAAAATGCACTCTGCAGATTTGTACAAAGGATGAAATGTTTTCATCTTAGCAAACCTAAGACTTGTAAGAAAAGCCACAATGGTAATGTGCTGCAATAAGTGGTGGAGGTAGGAATGAAGAGCAAGGGGAGCCCCATTTTCAAATCCCAGCAGTACTGGGGTGTAGAGAACATCCCCAGGTACTTAAACATGGGTTACAACCACCTTCTGGAGGAACAGATAAATCTTCTTTCCTGGCCCCAGCTATGATGATTAGTTTGGCACAGGAATACATAAGCAGGGCACATTGACCGCAAAATAACAGAACTTACAGCAGCTAGATGACCTTAGTACCTTTATTTTAATTTCCTCAAAGGGAAAGTACAGGCAGTTTGCTTGAGCAGCTTGAAATATTTGGGAATTAGTCAGCTGCTCCACATCAGCACTTCTGTAATGCCCAGCATACTTGTGTCTGCTGGGTGCAGGGCCAAAATGAATCCCAAACAAAAATCCAACCATACCAATAAAACCCTGACAATTATTCTGCACTTTGGGTAGAAAGAAAGGATTCCTGGTAAGGGCTGTGAGCTGATAGTCATGAGAGTGACACATAATCTCAAGTGATTTTTCTTACAGTGCAAGGAAGGAGTTTCAGGTGTAAATGGAGATAAGAAAGTGGAGCTGCCTTTTTTTATTCTATGTGAAACTTTAGTAAGCTTTGTGGCACCTCAGGAATGCATATGCTGCATTTTGAGAAGGACAGGCAGCAACACTATTAGCACAGAAGGAGGTTCCAGCAAAGCCCCACCTGAGGTGAGCTTGTGTGGCCACCTCTTTTGTGAAACAAGGCAGCAACTTTTGCTTCTACAGAGAGGAAGAGATGGTTTTTAACCTTTTGTCACTTCTCAGCGTGAGGGCTGCACAAACATTTGTGCAGCACAGCACACCATTATACTGAGTAAAGATTGTCTAGCATTTTGCTTGAAGAGTGGTGGCACCTAATGTAAAAAAACCCAACTTTCTGTGATCTGCTTTTTTTCCACTTTGCAAAACTTTTTTTGAGAAGAAATGAGATCTTCGGCACTGCTTGAAATCCCTTTTTGGAAGCCAAAAGACTTTATTCTGGTCATAAATTCCTTGCTCAGAAGTGGAGAAAACCATATTCTAATGGCTGCAAGGCTCTTAAGATACTACAAAAAACAGAAGAAGGATCTTCCACTTGCAGTAAACACAAGACCACTGCTGAGACGAGAATTCTCACCTCATTACATCCATATGAAAACTCATTTCCTAGATAAAGTTAAACATTAGGTTCTGCATCCAGTAATGGAGAGATGGATTGTCTTTGGATGCACTCATGTTACTTTTTCTAGAAACTGTTAGGAAATGGCATGAATTTTTCTCTTCATTTCTGGGGAGAATGAAATGAGGGGTTTAGTTTTTAGGTGGCTTATGAATTAAATGTATCTTTTTTTTTGGTGACCATGCCCAAGTCTATATGAAGCTATTACATGGTTTGAGCAGAGCCACAATGACAACAGGACACCAGAATAACCCCTTCAGAATTCTTCCTTGGGGATGGTACTTACTAAAATAAATTCATGTTCCACCTCATCTGATCTTGCAGCTGTCTACAAGTTTGACCATAAACAGTATTTTGAATACTTGAGATTGAGTCAGGCTCTATCTGCTGATGTACAGCCTTTCCCTCTGCTGTTGTGGGGAGTTCAGTATTTTTTACTTCAAGAAATGAAAGGAAATTATGTAATAAATAAAGTAAAAATGCTGTCACTATGTATAGAGGTCTGGATTTTTTCCCAACAGATATAGATGTAGTGTTGGACGGAAGATTTAAGAGTTTTCATTCTCTTGCATTTCTGAAGCAGTTTTCTTGTTCTTTGGAAGACCTGAGAGTGCAGTCAGTCACTTGTGGTAACAGGATAAAGTCAAGCCTATAAGGAGATTCGCAGTGTGTTGTCAAAATGGCATCATCTATCAAAGAGCAGACTGTAAATTCCCTGGGGTGGGAACTAGACTGTGCATGGGTCACACATAACTAATATATAAAGATTATTAACTCAGAAATGGATTCAGCTGCTTAAGGAGAGCTCTCCATTTTGCAGTACCTCAGTTGGCATATACCTGAAGCTCTGGGAAGCCATGGAACTTCCTTAGCTTCTGGACCATGTCACCCAGCCCCGTGGCCAAGGACAATGAATTATTTAAACAAGATGCTGATACTATTTTTGTATAAGGTTTTACAGAAGTCTTTTGCTCAAGAGAAGTTTGCAGTGGATATATGTGTTTCAGTGTGAGAGAGGTGTGCTACACAAAGGAATAGTTGGGAGTCTTTTGTACATCAGTGAATAGCTAGATTTTAACAGTCTTCAAAAATTCTCCTTTGTGCTTTGTGAAGACTTTCATGGTACCAAGTCGCTGTTTAATAATAAGCTTACCTGAAACAGGCAAGACTGATCATTAATGTTTTAAGTATGACAAAAAGGTAGTAAAGTAGCTCCAAAACCACCTGTGAAGGATAAAGAGTGATCCTGCCAGAAAAGTAGTTTTTAATCCCTGGGAGGAGGGTGTTTGGTTTTACCATCCTGAGTGCTCTGATGTGTCCTAACCCCTCCTGTGCAAAAGGGCTTACACAGGACTCAGAAGTCTTTTTTCTGTTCTGTTAACAAGCACTGACTGAGCTGTGTAGGTGACCCCAGCTTTTCCAGCTCATTAAGAAGAGCCAGAAGCTGCCTAATGAGAACTGAGCGTCAGCAGCTCTGAGAGGAGCAAAACATCTACGTAGGCCAGGATAAAAATCCAGCTTCTGCTGGTACAACATTAAAGAGATGTAGTTGGTGTTTTTGTAGTGCAGATGACACATTGTATGTGCAATAGGGCATGAATTTCTTGAGCAAGGTGCCCTGTGCTAAAATACCTGTCTAGTGACAAACTAATGCATTTGGCCTGAAGAGGGAGAGGGCAATAAGTGCAGTAGAACTTACAATTGAACGAGAGAGTGTGAAGGGGAGCGAGGAGATCTGCAGAAAGATTAGAAGATGCATCAAATTATCATATCCCTCCAAAGAAGAAAATTATATGCAAGAAGTCTTCAGGAAAAATAAATATATCCAGTATTTAGGTTAACTGAAACTGTGTTTACCTTGTACTGTATTTGTTTTTATTTTGGATGGAGCAGTGTATTAATAGCTGTGGTTTGTATTAAAGAATACAGTGGTAATCATACTTAGTTAGATACACCTTACAAACCACCTGTTTGATTTATTGTATTATAATGGATATTCAAAAGCCTTTTCAGTCTTCCACTGAAACTGTAGGGCTCTTTGAATCACAAAAGAGAATGGCCACATTAAATTTGTTAAGATAAAATTGCAAATAAAAGTGAGAATGCAGTACACTCTCTACATCCCACCTGAAGTCACCAGCACCTGTTTGCCACTGCGGTCAAAGATAAGGACAGCCAAATCTGTGGGAAAGGCAGACACATCTTCCCATCACATGTTGCAGCAATTAGAGCATTTTCTCTTTAGGTAACAATAGCAGAAAGTTAGCATTCCAGCAAAGGGTCCTGCTTCAAATCGGCTTTGTAGTGAAGCATTTCAGGTGGTGATATATTGTTCTTCAGGCTGTGATTAACGAAAACAAGTTCCCCTGTCAGTAGCTGGAAATGTATAGCAGATTTCAAACTTTCTGTGGTTTGAGCTAAGGTGACCCTGGTATAGAAATCCAGCTGACTTAATTTGTTACTGCTGTTTAAATAACACTCCCCACTGCAGTCCTCAGCTGCTGGGGAAACCTACTGAGAGCTGGAGAAGATTAAGGAAAGGAACATGAAGTAGAGCAATTTAAGAGAACATATTTATAACAACTAAAAAAAATAACAAATATTTATAACAAATAACAGAAACATAGAGCAGAATACATAGCTGCCTCAAATCACTCTCAGATCACAGTTGTTTTTCTGGAAGCTGGGATCTGTAGATGTTCCAGAGATGAATACTGTAACCTCTCCACCTTGGTGGCAAGCAGTAGATGTGATGTGTTTGAGTAATTCTGGTGCTGAAGGCCAGGCAGATTACCTGCAGTGACCCAACAGAAAATGCAGAGTGACTTCTTTTTAAATTGCGGTCTGGAAACTGGGGGAAAATACTGGCTTGTTGGCAGTTAGAATGTCTTTAGCTCCATTGCACTAAATGTTTGGTTTGCCTTAAACATAGTCCATAGGCTTCTGAAGACCAGTTTTCTCCAGTGCTTTTGGCATGTGCACAAGAACATTTCACAACTATATGTTTATCAAATTTACTTATCTTGTGTTTGTAATGTTTATTTTAGTTTTCCATCATATTTCAGGTTAAATGAGTTAGGTTTTACTTCTTCTGTCCTCTAGGCAGATTAGCACAGGGAATTTCTGTGTAGTTTGCTATAAATTACCAAAATGATGTGGTTTTACATGCCTTCATTTTTTACTTTGTGTTCCTCTGAGTATGTGATGTACACACATCGATACCTGACAGCTCTCTGAAAGCTAACTCATGTGGCATTGCCACAAAGCTTACCCTTTGCTTGGGTGTTTCCTCCAGAGAGATGTTGCAAGTGTTTGGTTGTGGCCATTCTGTTTCCCCGGCTTTGAGTAACTTCTCCTCAAAACAATCTGCAGGAACACCCAGGTGGTCAGCAGGGACTTTCCCAGGGGCCAAGGCTGCCATGCAGACTCTTAGCTGCCATGCTCAACATTTCCCCATGCAAAAGCCATATTGGAAATTAAACAGCAGCACCAAGACAACAGAGCCTGTCCTTATGGGTGTGCTCTTGCCTGGACACAGAAAAGTTTGGAATTCTTGTTTGTCTGAAGCACTGAGAGGCTTTTTAACAGAAACCTGAAATGCATTCCATTCCCATCACATATTGTTGGTACCTAGTCTGAACTGAGCAATTTGGAGGATTCTTAGGTATTTATATTGTGTTTCCTGAGTGTTCAGGTTAGGATGTAGTTAGTGTATGCACACACATGGATACATGTGTATACACAAACGTACATGTGGGCACACATAGCTGTGCACACATGCAGATTTATGCCCAGGCAGTCCTGAACAGCCAGTGTTTGCCAGGTCTCAGGTTTCTTATTTTGTGGCACCTCAGCTCTTGGCCAGTCATTTCTGTCAGCATAATTGTTCCTCTTTTTTCCATTCCATTCCATTCCATTCCATTCCATTCCATTCCATTCCATTCCATTCCATTCCATTCCATTCCATTCCATTCCATTCCATAGCACTTATAATATTGTCTTAGGCAGCTTTAAAAAGTGAAATAATTTAGATTTTTAGGTACTCAAATCTCAAATTTATTAAAAGTATAGGTAGGGCTGTGGTTTTGAAGAAGGGAGAGCATACCTAGATGAAGTATTCAAATGTAAACAGTCTCAAACACTTCACATTTCTAAGCCCCGTTTTTTTGTTTTTTCTTTCTTATTGTCAGGAATTCATTCTATCGGAAGATTACAACAAGATGACACTAGTGAAAAGTTACCAGGGTAAGAACCACAATCCATGTCAACTGGTTTGTATTGTCATTAATTTTTGTTAATGTTTTCTTAAGGAATATGAATGGAAAACTTTCCTTTACAGTGATAGGGTTGTTTTTTTTCTAACTAATGTAAGTGCTGGATTTAGGATTTATCAATAGATCTATAATGTGCTTTGTTCTGAGATTACAATATTTTTAAAAGGGTTTCATGTTTTGTTTTTCCTTTTAAATATTCCTTTGGAATATCACAGCAGACAGCAAACTGTCCATGTTTGGGGAACAGGAGTTTTAATTTTCAATCTTCAGTAATCCAGTGTATCTACTGAAATAACTTAGGAAACTAATCCATATTTTAAGGCTGAATCCTCTGGGGTTAGTCTGGTTATATTTCAGTAACTGTCAGTTCCAATAACCACATGATTATCAGTGAATACCTCCCCTAGTAAAAGGTCAAGAAAAGCCAGTCCATACCTTTTCTAAATAGAGTCTGGTGTTCACTAGTGTGATGTTTTCAGAAACCTAGCTATTTATCCTTTTCAAACCTCTAAAGGACACTGTTTTGGACAGGTATTCTTATAAAAGTAACAAATACATATGATAATTTATTCTTACTTTTTTTTGCTCTTAGACTTTAGGTGGTATGGTATTATATACTAAGCATTATGTTTTTGTATAGAAGCCTCTGACGTGTTAGCTTGACATTTCTCACATACATTTTAAAATATGTTCTTACTCATATATTTTGAGTTTTATACCTTGAAAGATTGAAAAGGTAATTTAAATCACTAAATGAAGGCTCTGGGGATCACTTTGTAACATTTGAATTTTAAGGTATGAAAAGAATCTTGATTTTTGCAGAGTATGGCTACCATATGAGTGTTTCATTAATGTCTGGTGTGTTGCAAAATTAGGTTAGAATGTCTGCAAATTTTTTTAGCTTGTAAAAACTGAAGAAAAATATACAATGATGATTATATATATATGTATATGTGAATCTTAAATAAGATTGCTGCAGTCTGACTGTACAGGTGTTAAGTATCCAAATTTGTGATTGCTCTGCAGTCACCAAAGTTTAATGCAGCTAAGTTTCATATTCAAATATTATGGCACTAAAGAGGGTGAGCTGAGGTCTTTTCTTTTGTATATGCACAACAACATATGCATGAGAACAACTTTCTTGATGAGTTCTTCAGGGAAAATGCTCAAAATTTTGCAAGAGGGGAATGGATTTCTTGGCAGTATTTCAGAAAAGCCAGTTGGCTGTGACAGCCCACTGAAGGTTTGGAGAAAAATTCTCATAAAACTAAAGACGGACAGGAAAGGAAAGGAAAAAAGGACAGGACAGGACAGGACAAAGGACAGGACAAAGGACAGGGGAAAGGACAGGGGAAAGGACAAGAAGGGGAAAGGAAAGGGGAAAGGAAAGCTGCTCTTGTGGCTTTCTGCAGTGTGCCAGATGTGTCACAAACACCAGAGGAGGCCTTTGGATAGGAAGATGTCACGGAGAAACCTCCATGGGTTGTCCTGGGGGGAAACCCAAGAGCTCAGATTCCCCAGATATTGGCAAGAAAAGGATTCTAATGAGTGTCCACTAACATCAATGGAGAGATGGTGCAGCTGACCACACTCCTAACTAGAGGTACCTTCTTCCTAACCTGTCTCACCATGGGAAGGTTTTTCATAGGATCATAGAATGGTTTGGGTTGAAAGGGGACATAAAGAACAGTAAGTTCCAACCTTCCTGCCCTGGGCAGGGACACCTTCCACTCGACCAGGTTCTCAAAACCCCATCCAACGTGGCCTTGAACACTTTCAGAAGTGGGGCATCCACAGCTTCTCTGGACAACTTGTGCCAGTGTCTAACTGCACATGCCTGCCCAGTTGCAGTGAACAGTTTTCTGACAGGGCAAGGCAGGAAAAAGGAAAAAACAAAGAGATTCCTCACTGTTTTCAGGGCACCTATGACCTGGGCCTGCCCACTACTCCAAAGCAGAGTGCCTCCCACCACCCCCCTCCAAAAAGACATGCTCCTGGATTCCCCACTCTTCACACCAGGTGTTGGTGAAGGAGTGTAGCACCCCCTCTGCCTGGTCTCTGGGCTTGGATGGACCCGTGCTGGAGGTCTGGAGTGCTGGGGAAACACTGCAAAAGTGAGGTGCTCTGTGAGCTACTGTCAGTCACAGGCTCCTGTAGTTCCATTGATCCACACTGTGTTATGCACTTTCACGCTCCTCTTGCTGCATTTGCCTCCAACCATAACCCTTGATCTGGGCTTACCAGTGGCCCCACTGGGTCCAAAGTCCAGCTGGGACACAGAAAAGAGACACGTTTTCAACATGCTGTCTGGGAGAATGTGCTGGGAAGAGCATTGTAGTCTTGGGTAGGTATATCAAGATCCAACAGAGATGAACATTCCTCACATGGTCCAGTAGGACTCCCTCCACAATCCTATCCCTGCAGTGCACCTTCTTCATGTGGCCATACTGAGTTCTGGGCTTCACATAAGCATCTTGGTAAAACCCTGGGAAGGGAAAAATTAAAATTAAAAAGGAACAGGTGGTTTTGTTGGGTATGGTGGCCTTCTAGTGGTTCATTTGTTAAAAATCTTACTTTAAAGAAGTTTTGTTTAAAGTTTTCAAATAAGAGCTTTTTGTTCTTCAAAAGCATTTTACGGGGAGTAAATAATTTTGTTCAGCCTGCTAGGTGGCTTTAGCTGAATCATGCTGGCTGGTTTTGTGTTTGCTAGCTTTATAAATGGTCAGCAGTGCTCTTGCCCGGTGACTAGTGGGCTATTGATCATCTCCCACAATCAGGTATTTTTATAAATAGCTGAGACTGCTGTAGTGATGCTGAACCTGTGTTAATCTCAGGCCTAGACCCCTTCCTTGCTCTTCTATCAGCTTCCAATCTTCTGATATTTTACTTCTTTAAGCCTCACATGAGTCAAATTCCCTCTTAATGACAAGTGACTTTCTGTTTGCATTTGTCTTCTCTTTGTTCCTTTACTTAGATGACCTACACTATGCACTTTCACTTGTTTCAGGTGTATCTGCCATCAGCGTATGTATGGTGGCACCAGCTAATATGTGCAGGTGGACAACAGAGTGCTGAATTGAAAGCTCTTTTTAGGGAGGGAGGATAAGCAAAGCTGTCATGTGCACCCCATCCACCTCTTGGCAAGTACCATTCTTTAATGTTTACTCCTTACTTGCCAGAAAGAGCTCTCTCAGCAGGACTTCCACCAAAAATTACAAGCCCTGTCTTTTAGGAGTTTATGGAGGTAGAAGGTGATTTAGGAGAGTTGGGTGGTGCCAGCTATCCTCACAACCAATTCAAACCATAAGAATCTGGGACTAGCAGTAGCATTTGCCATATCCTGAGAAAACATTCCTGGACTCAGGCCTTGAGTCTGATCTCAGCCAGCTTTGTACATCCCGTGGAAATGCATGGATGTGTTTGTGGCATTGATGGTTCACACAACCTGGAACATGTTTGTGAGCCCATGAGGTGCCTGTGGCAGCAGTGGTGTCCCTCTCTAAGTGCAGCACTCCATTGGCTGGTGCAGGTGTTCCCAGAGATACCAAGAGATGGGTAAAGAAAAGCATGAGCTACCCAGGGGGCCACTGAATTTCTTCCCAGAGAAAGCAGTGGTAGAGAGGAGATGGCATCTATTTGAAAGAGTTCAAGTGACTCCTGGGTGGTCTCCATCCTTTTATCTGGAATGTAAAAGTGTGTGGAAATGACAGCCAAAATCTGAGCTCTTCTAATAGTCAAGGGTGAAAGCATCTGGGCATAGTTCATGCCTGACACTTTGGTTTAGCTGCCAATCACCACTGTGGCAAGTTGTGTCAATACACCTGTTGACTTTTCTGCACAGGGAATCTCAGTCTGAAAAAGTGGTGTGGATCAGGGCTGGTGTTGGCTCTTGGGAGCCTCCTCTTGTTTGCTACAGGTAGTTCTCCCTTGTGGGGTTTGAACACAGCTCTCATATATGCTGCATATTTGTAAAGGGCAGACAGCAATCTTCCTGTACTGTTCTGAGGAGATTCTCTGCTTTTCAGATGGGGGTTGGGGCTCGTCTAAACATACTAGTGGGGTTTTTTTGTGTCAGCTTTTACACAAATAAATACAAGCAGTCTGTTTTGTGCAACACATGTTGCTGCATCTTAGAACAGTAATAAACCAGTATGGCTGTAGATTGAGGAGTGTGGCATCCACCATTAAGTTTGAGCTGGGAATAGTTCTGTATGTCTTTCCAGCCACTTGTTTTATTAGAATATCAGCTCAATCAGCACTTCATGACCACGCTCAATGGTCGCTCATACAAAAAACAAGCATGTGTTCCCTTGTTTTAATGAAAACTTTTTGATGGCTTTATTTTGGTAGCAGTAGAAATGTATTCCTTCAGCTTTTTTATTCATCTACCACAGCTGTGATATTTTCTTTTATTTAAATTTTATTCCAGTAACTTTTTTATGCTGAAACTTTCCTTACGTGCAGCATTGTGTCTGTGCTGTAATCCATTGTTCTGGTGGGGTACCATAGCCCAGATCCACCAAAACTTCACAGCAAGAGGAGCAGCAGTGTAGGCATTTTCACTGCTGTCAAAAAACTAGCTCAAAGGAGGTTTAAATGGCACCCCAAGTCCATTCCCCAGTGGCAGCTTTGTTAGTGATGATACAATGATGGAGGGAAGACTTGTGCTGCTGTAGAAGATAAATGACTGCAAAAGGCATGGAAGGAATTAAGTCTTGCTTCCACTCTTTCTCATGCAAACACTGAACATGCAGAGCAGGGACCTTACAAGCTTCCATGGAAGCTGATGTCAACAGGATTATTAAACACCATCTGCTTCTGTAGGGAATGTGAGCAGAGGAGTTGGGTGCAGTTGGTATTTGCAATGGTTGTCTGCCCCCATGTTCTTCTCTGCAATGTGATTATATGTCTGTCTGCTTAACTTTCAGCTCATCAAAGCAGGGTCATCATGATTCTGTTTGTCCTGGAGATGGAGTGGGTGCTGAGCACTGGACAAGACAAACACTTCACATGGCACTGTTCGGAGAGTGGCCAGCGCCTCGGGGGGTACCGCACCAGCGCGGGCGCCTGCGGCCTGCAGTATCCTTGGCTGAGCTCTCAGCTCTGTTTCTGCTCTTTGGCACTCAAACAGCCCTCTCAGTTTATCTGTCTAGTTGTCCTCCAAATTTTGTGCCCTGTATGGATTCAGTGCTTTGTGAGAGAAACTGTTATTTAAAGCCAATTTAAAAAACTGTCAGTTCTCCTTGCTTTGTCTCCTTAATGCGTTGTGGCATATTTAGGGCTAAGCGTTTTTGAGCACCACAATGGGCGATCTGCAACCTATTGTGGTCTGCTATTGTAATAAATATGGATAGGGCCTTGATTTAAACATGCAGTGCAGAATTAATGGTAGCAAAAGTAGGTTGGTGATCAGGTCAGAGTGCCTGTGTGCATGCATGGTAAAAATCAAATTACTTTAATATAAAATAATGAGCACTTGTCCTTCACTCTGGAACTGCTCACTGTGTATTGGGAATTCGGGTTAACTAAAGAGTAAGTGACTCCAGAAATGGCACTCAGGTGGCTTATTCACATAGAGCTGCCCCAGCTGCCTGACAATAAAAGAAATATTAATTCAGCTTTATGGCAAATGAGAAGGGAAATGGAAAAGTATGAGCTCTTAGGCTGAAAAGGGGTGTGAGCATAAACAGACTTTTTAATGCCCCAGAGTATATGTGGTATAGATGATGAGTGTTTTGCTAGTTCTTGAGAAGTGACACTGAGTCAAAATTACTGTTTCAAGACGGACTTGCTCTATATTATCTGGTAATTCAGCCAGTCTAAATGGCAGAAAGACTGAAATTACTTTTTAATCCATTGATAAATATTTTTGAAAGCATGATGCAAGAATTTGCCCTGTGTTCTCCAAATCTCTCTAGAGAACAGCCAATTTTGACCGATTAATACTTTTGGAGGACAGTTTCATTTGTGTCATCTGATTATGATGGTGGAGAGCAATGGAAGCAGTGGAAGGGAGAATCACTGGCAAACACTGCAAAAATATTTGGCATAACCAGGAACAGTTTTGGGTTTTTTTGTTCTGCAGTATCCTGTGTCCTTAAAATCAATACTCTTTGTATTTTGTATAATTTTGGTGGTTACCATCCAACTCTAGCACTTAAGTTACAAAGCCTGAGGAGACGACTCTTATCTTCATGGTGAAGGGCTACTTCATGAAACAGTGGTGTTTCATAACAAAACCATGAATTGTGTGCTGGAATAGTCTTGTTTTTTCTCACCCAGGAATACTGCACTATTTGTATGAAGAAGTAGGAGCATTATTAAGATGAACAGGTACCTATAAGTACACTCTGAATACCTCCTTGAGACTGGAGCACTATTCACAAGATTGCAGTATACTCACGTTGAAAGAATTAGTAAATCATGAAAGGAATGCAAAACTTGTGTAAATAATGTGTTTTCCTCAGCATCTATCCTTCAGATTTGATGTGGAAACCCGGCATGTGTTTGTTGGTGACCACTCTGGACAAGTGACCATCCTCAAACTAGAGCAAGAGTCCTGCAGCCTTGTTACCACATTTAAGGGACACACAGGTAAGGCCTCAGGAGGAGACCCGGAAAGGTGCTCAGGAGGATCCTTATCAGTGCTCAGCATCACAATGGTTTGACTGTCCTGTGGTACACTAGGATGGCTTGTGTCAGTGCCTAGCATGGACGGGACATAGCTCTTAAGCTGCCCCTGCAGTTCAGGGAAGCTGTATTGGTAAAAAGAAGAGCGATCAGAGCTCTGAGCAGAGCAGAAAATGCCACAATCAGTAGTTGCTAATTAAAGCAGAGTGAAACTTGAACAAGTTGTGGTAGTTCTGGGAGGGAGAAAGGATGCTGCTAAAGGCAAGAATCTGTATTGGTAGATGCTTTATCCCAAGTGGAATAGGCACAGCTTGGAGGCACTAAATGCTTGTTTCACTGCTGGGACTTGTGTCCCATGACCCTTTGAAAAGAGCAACCCTGGATATGATCCTACCATCTAACAGAAGAAATGCTGTCAATCCTCAGCATTTTTTCTTTGTATCCCTCCTCTCTAACTAAATGCTAATAGCTCAAGATAGTACAATGTAGTTAAATTCTCCTTCTAGGATACTGAGAGGATGCCCATAATATTGCACACTTGCTTGTTTTTTAATCTTCTGAAAATTATGGAGATGGAAAGTTGTGTAGCTCCCACTGTGACCATTCTTCTTCCACACTTTACTGCTCTGTGGATTTGCTCTTGCAAACTGCAGCAAAGCCCTGTGTCCACAGAAAAGCAGGATGGGGTTTCAGTAGTTTTTCTAGACTGAAGGCACATGGTTGCCTAGTCTTTGCCAAAGAGATCTGCATTTTAATCACTTCATTTTTTTTTTGTATCTTCATATTTAGCTACGTTCCAATCTTCCACTTTCTGCAATGAAATTACTGTTGTGTGTGCTCCTATTGCAGGTGGTGTCACTGCTCTCTGCTGGGACCCAATACAGCGGGTTTTATTCTCAGGCAGTTCTGATCATTCCATTATAATGTGGGATATTGGAGGAAGAAAAGGAACAGCCATCGAGCTGCAAGGACATAAGTATGTTCAAAGCCCTTCCTCTTGCTTTTCTAGGAGAATAAATGCAGAAGCCACATCTGGAAACAAATAGCCCAAAGGTTACAGTTTTCACAAGCCTCAGTCTTGTATGTGTGACTTCATGTGGTCTGTATAACAACAGGAATAATTTGCTTGTAGTAAGTTTTCCAGTGTCGGGCCCACAGGCTGTTTAAAGAGTCTGCAGAGGATGGTGAAGGAAAGCACAACATCCATAGTCCCGAATGTGTTATGCCAGAGCCTGTGCCTTTGTTGGAAAGAGGAGACTCCTCAAATGAGAACAGCTGCAGGGAAATTCCCGGATTTTAGGTGTCAAGGTCTTTCCTTCCCCTAGAGGGAGCATCGGGCTTGGACAATTAATCCCTTTTACCTCCATGCTTTTTCACCTAGAGCCTGAATTCTAACTGATGTGCTTCAACCTGTAACCGTAGCAGCCTTCACATCTCCTCAATGCAAAGAGGCATCATCTTTGCAAGTACATTTGTACAAAGTAAAAATGACAAGTACAAACACGTCTATAGCCGTAGATGTCTTTGAGGACAGGTAAGCCCATGCTGGGCATGGGTTACACATCAGAATGGCTCTAGTGGCAATGACCTGAGGCTCCTGACCTTTTAACACTGGCAGTGCAAAAAATTGGTTTCAGAGTATTGGGACTGCATGTATTTGGGACTTGCATGCCAGGCTCAGGTCTGGAGAGACAAAATGCTGTGGTGGTTTTGAGCTAACAGTTTCATACATATTCATGCATTTCTTTGGAGTGATGCTGCACTCTGCTGAGGGATTGGGGTGCCTCTGGGATTTCAGAGCACTGCAGAGCTCTAGCTGCAATTCCCATATCACCCTCATACCCTACCAGTGGTGCTTGCTAATGCATCACTGCTTGATTTATTGCTGTGGAAATTAGTTCTAATATGAAGTTAGCCTCTGGACCTTAATCTGTGTGATGGCTGTCAGCTGGAACTGTACAACACAGTGTCCTACGAATGCCGATGGTGCCTCTGGTGTCAGCAGGCAGCCACTGTGAAGGGTGACAGTGCTGTCCCAAACTCTCCTGTGAATGCATTGCCCTCTCCAGGTTCAGCCACAGGCACAAAATAAATGTGTTAGCGTGCAAGTCCTCTTGGCAGACAAGACCACTGGTGGTAGCAAAGGAAAACCAAATGTTGTGGATGATTTCCAGTCACAGTATGTTCAGTTCCTGTGTCTTCACAACCTTGTTTTTTTCCATAACAGTGTTGTACAGTCTTTGTTTCCTAGGTTGTAAATAGCCTAAGATGACGCTTAAATTTCTTTTTTTTACGAAGGACTGAGCCTAGCTTTGGGGTTTTGAGCTGAATTGTTCTTCCCATGTTGTTTTTTCATTAAAATAAGAAACAAAAGCACCTAAATTTTCTACCTTACTGTAAGAAGACTTAGGAACAATTTAGTGATTCCTACATTGTTTTTGAAACTCCTTATGCTTGTTAGTGTCAAAAGAAAATCTTTAGGAGTTTCTCAGTGATTCATTTCTAGATGTTGCAGAGATATACAAAACAAAGTTGTTACTGACATTCTGACAAGGAGATAACTTACTAGGGCTTTGTTTATGCATCCAGATGTGCCTTTAGAAGCTGCAACCCTGTTGAGGCTTCCCAGTGCAGCTGGGACCTTCTGTCCCAGGAGCAGCAAAAGCAGTTCTCAGAATATGTCTTTGCTTTTGTGGATACTGCCCAGATGAGCAACACTCTCATTCTGGTCCCAGTATGACAGCAAAGACTGATTTGCATCTGATGGATGCAATGAGTGGTGGAGGGAAACATATGGACAAACAAATGGTTTGTACTGCTTTGTTGATATTCTGTGCTCACTTGTGCAGTAGCCATAGGTGGTTGATTGCTAACTGTCTTGTTTCTTTTTCAGTGATAAAGTTCAGTCTCTGTCCTATGCTCACCACACTCGGCAGCTCATCTCCTGTGGTGCAGACGGGGGAATCGTCGTCTGGAACATGGATGTTGAGAGGCAGGAGGTAGATGCTTAGTTCTTGTCAGTTTGGTCTGAGGCAGTCCTGGGAGGAAGGGGCCTTTCTAAAATGTGCAGCTTTCAACTGAAACAAGATCATTCCAAGTTTTAAAAACGTTTCTGGACGTCCTCCAGTTGTTATACAGCAATTATGCCGTGCCTTTGATAATACGGTACAGGGCAAATCGCCTGGCAGAAAATTTATATTAAATAGGCTGCTAAATGGCTCTTGCTCATTACATTACTGCTCTGAAAGATATTCTGTAAGGAGTGTATTGAGATGCTCTGCTGTGTTTTTCAGCACATCATGAGAAATACCAGTTCAGATGTAAATGGATGGACTGATTGATTCATTCTGGTTTTTAAAAAGTAAAACAAGAAGGTTTCTGGTCATCTCCAGAAAAACACAACCCAGCATTTTTTTTTTTTCCTTGATAAGAAGTCATTTAACTAAGGCTTTAATCTCACCTGCTACTTGGTCTTGCTTCCCTCTGGTGTAACCACATAGAAGGGGGGTAAATTATGGCTTTGCTGATCCAGACAGTAAGATTTCACCCACACATTTCTACTTGCTTTTGTGCCTTATGGCCAACAAATGTGAGCGGGTGCAAAAACATTCACCAAGTCTTTGGCACTGTGGCAGCAGCTCCCACTTGGCAATTTCTGAGTCCTGACTCAGAGAGTGGGCAGTGAGCTCTGTGCTGGCTGAGTCAGGCTCCAGTCCTGCTCAGGATCTTGGCAAATCCAGGTGCCATGAGTCACAGCAAACCTGTGCCCTCTTCCTGCAGGTCAGAGGAAGGCTTTTGGCAGCATGGGCTTTCACCAGCTTTGCTGGTTCTCAAGAGTTGTGGCCTGCATGGATTGACTGTGTCTCCCTTGAGGAAGGGAGGAAGGAGAAATGCTAAGTGGAAAACTCGATTTTGAAAAACTACTGAAGTAGGCATTGACAGAAACTGAGCTCCCTTTTTAGCATTCCAGTTGACTCTCTTTAATTGCTAATCCAGAGGCCAAGTATGTCATCAGCTCCTAAACTGAAATGAAAGCAGAGCAGTTTCCTCCTTCCCAACAGATGTTTCCTTTTTGCTGCAACTCGAACATCCAGAAATGAAAACCTTAATTTATTTGCTGCCTTCAAAAGGCTACAGTAAGGGTTAAGATTGACTTATCACCAAATAGGCAAGAATGCTGTGAGACGGCTGGTTTAAAAAATAGGGGAGAAATATTATTAGCTAAACAAAGGCCAAGCAGCAGGTGTTAATGGTGCACAGCTTTCCCAGACTATAGCCATGTGGGCTTGTTCTTGTTATCAGCAGCACAACAGGATGTTCTTGGTGCTAAACCACCCCCAAAACATGAATCTTTGAGATGTTAATATCAATCCTTGGTTTTAGGTCCTAGATCACTTTCTTTTGGATTTTGGCTTTCGTATCTTTGCCCTTATTTAAGGATTTTCTCAATGTAATACATGCTCAGTACTCATTTTGTTGCTATCAGACTTTCCCACATCAATGAGATCGTGTTAGTCACTTAAGCCATTTTAGCCCTTGATTCTTTATTTTCAACTCAATTTTTGAAAGCTGTAAAAATACATTTGAAAGGTGCTATAAGCTGTTTTTCTGTTTGACTGCCAAGTGGTTACTTGTCACAAACAAAATGTTGTCTTCATCTATAGTGTTCACATGCCCAAGAGATGGAAAGGTGTACACAGAGATGTGAATCTGTAGGCATTAAAAAGAAAGACAAGGATTTTTCTCAGCAGAATGAACTGCCTTCAGAATAACTGGCAGAAGAATATGAAACGGGTGATTGCTTTATTGCTGGGGGTCAAGTCTATCCTGGAGCTGAGGGTCTCCATCTGCCCTTAACTTACCTTTGCCTGGCTTTTCTATTGTTTTTAGTTCCTAATCTCAGCTGTGTTCCTTGCCATTTTAACTTTTAGCATGTGAGAAACCAGTGGCTCTGACAAGACAACCGCGGTTTGCTGATAGCACTTCCTCACAAAGTATTGGACAATATTTAGTGTTCATTTAACCTTATGTGTTGATGAGGGAAAAGAGTTTAGGTTTGGGTCTTAGGCTTGTTCAGGTGAATCGCATCTTTCTCATCCCTATGTGATTTGTAGCACAGGCACCTCTGACAGCAGGAACTCCTCTTAGGGTGTTAAAGAAAGAGTACAAAAAACCTCAGCCACATCAGCATTTCCCATAACTTCCCTTTCCTTTCAGATGAGTTGCTTGCCTACTGGAAGTACTAATTGACCCCATCTCCCACAAGAGGGAATAGCAGATGATAAATGCTGTCCAGACAGGACAGAACAAAATATTTTTATATTTAATTCCAGAATAGAGTTGTTTCTAGGTCTTATCATCAAACTCTTCTTCATGATTTGGGTGAGAACTGTTCCTCCCATGTCCTTCAAAGCTCAAAGCTAAGTGAAAAAAGACATCCCAGGGAACAATTATCATCTTGTCATCATCAACAACAGTCAAAATGGCATCTTGTAAAAATGGAGATATTAAATCAAACTTAGCTGGCCATATTACCACATCACAACACATTTTTTTTGTCCTGCCTCTAGGCTCCATTGGAATTTTTTCTGCTTATTGCTCACTTCCACTTAATGTTTATGTGTGTGTGTGTTGCAGACCCCAGAGTGGCTGGATAGTGACTCCTGCCAAAAGTGCGACCAGCCTTTCTTCTGGAACTTCAAGCAAATGTGGGACAGTAAGAAAATAGGCCTCAGGCAGGTTTGTATGTGCCCTTTGGTGTGTTAACATGGTGCCATTAGGCTTTTCTCTCATAATAGATTCTGGTAACCTTTTTACCCCTAAAGCTTTGAGAATCTGCACTTGTTCTTCCACTGAGTGCTCAGGGGTGGGACAGTGGGTTCCCCTCTGTGGCTTGATTTTGTGCTTGAAAGGTACACATTGTTTTTTTTCCTATCAATCCCAATAGCAAATGCATGTAATAGGTCTTGGGCTGAGTAGATTTGGGGCCTTCCATGACTTAAGCCATGAGGAACTTTGCTCATTGTTAGTCAAATAAGTTACAGAAAGAAATTTACAGCTGATTTTTGGAGATTGTGCTGGAACCAAAGCTGTTTTCAATGAGATTGGATAAACATCTGTAACTGCTCAGGCTGTATTGGGAAAAGCTTACTGCTCTGCCTGAAACATGCTGCTGTGTTTTCCTGCCTAGCAGCAGAGGGCTGCAGATTGCAGGCTTTTACTAAAGGGGTGGAGAAGTACTGCATGTGCTCATGGAATTTGAGAAATGAGGTGTCTGGGGCAGAGCTGAGCCGTTTTGTGTCTTGCTGGAGTGAGATGGTAGAGCCAGTGGTCTGGGTTTGTGGCCTGAGATGTCTCTCTGCGTGTTGTCCCCCACAGCATCACTGCCGGAAGTGTGGGAAAGCCGTGTGCGGGAAATGCAGCTCCAAGCGCTCCTCCATCCCGCTGATGGGCTTCGAGTTCGAAGTGAGGGTCTGCGACAGCTGCCACGAGTCCATCACGGATGAGGAGTAAGTGTGGACACTCAGCTGGCTTGCACTGCAGTGGGGGAAAGCTCCTGCATCTGGAAGGGCCTGGGTGGGTGCAAGGCTCCAGGAGGGAGCAGCCTGGCATGGTCGTCCCTGGGCTTTCTCAGCAAGATAAGGAGGAGATCAAGCCAGGAGGGATAGAGAGCCCCCCACCCCTGTTCGTTTCATGCCAGAAAGGTGTCAAAGTGCAGGTTACAGAGTGGTTGCTTACAGCAGCAGTCAAATACTTTTTTCCTCAACAGAGAACATTTTTGGGGGAAGTGCTGCAGTTACAGTTCTTGCTGATTTTTGGATTTCTTTCTTCAGGCGGGCGCCTACAGCGACTTTCCATGACAGTAAGCACAACATTGTTCACGTACACTTCGATGCCACCAGGGGATGGCTGCTGACCTCGGGGACAGACAAGGTTATTAAGGTAGGAGCAAGGAATGCACTCCAGCTCCTGTACTTCATTTCCCTTCCCTCTCCCGTGTGGCTGCAGGATGTCATACCTGCCTTCTTTGACCCAGAGACTTCTCACTTGGGACTGAGATTAGGATTTCTGCCCAATAAGGACCAAGAAGGTCTTGGTCTAGGAACTTATTGCCTGAAGGGGCTGGGAGAAGTGCTCACTGTAGCTTTCCTTTGAGGAAGGACAACTGTTTAACATGCCAAATCTCAGTGTAGCTAAAGAAATAGCTAAAATAATGACTAAGTTATAACAGCTTGAGAAATTTAAAAAAACAAAACCCTCACAATGTGTTATGACTGTTCTGATCATTGAAGTTAGTAATATAGTGGGAGTTCTTTTTGGTTTCCTTTAAAGCCAGCTGTGAACCTGGCTCATACAGGTGAAAGCTGCTGACATACAGAATGTCATTTCGTCAACATCGACCACTCTGACATAAGTGCTGGAAAATTAAATCAAACTTCTTGAGACTTGTTGCGTCCACCTCTAACCATGTAACCCCTCTTAATTAAAGAAAAAAAAGGTGTAAATTATTTAAAGATTCTATTTTTACTGTATTTTATTGTCTTTCACCGTTATTCATTATGTTGTTTTATTTTATTGTATTTAACAGCTGTGGGATATGACACCAGTAGTGTCTTGATGTTACATCAGTGGAACTTGAAAGGTGATACTTACAGAAGAAACAGATTTCCTAACCCTAATTATACTGCAGAAGATAGACAACACGGGGCGCACACGGCAGATGAGAAAGGAACTGATGTGTTTACAACAACTTTGTCCTCTGCTTGATCCAGGCTGAACATTTGCACGAAGACTCTTTCCACTTCTTCTCAAAATATACAAGAAGGTATTTTTTTAACTAACGGTTTGTACGATCTGACTTTGGTTGTCTTGAGTTTGTTTGGAAAAATCTGAGTGCAGTGCAATTTTTAGTTTTTATATTTCACTATGTCAAGATACTTGCTGCTTTGTACAGAGGGTTCTTGGGTTGTGTCTTCCTCTGTGAGTTTTCAGTGTCAACCGACTGTGTAAGGCAATCGGCTCTCCCTGCAGCCAGGACCTGTTGGTTTGGGATGTTTCTGCTGACCATGCTCTCTCCAGAGGAGGAAATCCAGACGCTGTCTCTGGGTGCATCACCGAGAAGCTCATGGACTATTGCAATTCCTAAAAGGGCTCTACCATCTACTTGTCCTAGTGGGCATCATCCAGAGAGCATTCGTTGGTCTGTATAATCTTCCTGCCTCTTCCTTTGCCGCACAAGTCGCAGAACCAGGGGTCAGGTTATTCAGCAACTGATTTCTACAGAAAACTGAAACAGTTTTCCAGCTAAGAGCATTACAAGGAGCACACAGACTTGTTTGAGTTTGATGACAGTCTGTTTCAAATGAAATTACTGGCAACAGGAACTTTTGGGAGTGTGTGCATGGAGGGGGGCAGATCTAAAACTGGTCTAGATCTGAAAAGTCTGGTTTATCTCTACCTCTACCTCTACCTTGCACAGCAACATTTCAGCATTTATACCTGCCTGTGTTATTGAAAATTAATTTTGTTTTTCCTGTTCTCCTTACGGTTAGTCATATTTATTTTTTTAAATGCTGATGGTTTTTATTAATTTCCTCTATAGATGCAAAAGTGATATTGCTGAATGATGCCCATTGTCCTGTTGTCATACTTTACAGTTTCTCTTAAAAATAAACAGTATTTAAAAACCTGGATTGACCAAAATTACCTTTTTAGAATGACATTGTCAAGGTGAATAAACTAAAAAAGCACTTTTTTCCAAAGGGACCTTCTCTGAAGAGACAACTTGCCATTCCATTAATCCATGTTACTTTTTAGCATGGTATTACTCATGCACTTCAAAGAAAATGGTGTAGAGAACAGAACTGCAGAGCAGACCAAAGGCTTTCCTGCATCTCCTCTTTCAGCAGGCCTTGCAGGTGTAGCTGCTGTGACACAGCACATTGGTGGTGCTCAGTCTTGCCCTGTTTTGGACTTACCTTCTTCCCTCTCTGGTGGGGAGGCCATGACATTTAGCACTACAGAGCACATTGCTACCTGGAGAAGCCTTGTCTTCTCTCTTGAGAGAGAATGCCAAAAGAAAATAAAGCTTCTCCTTTGTTCGCCTAGCAGCAATTAACTTTTGAGGAAAAAAAAAGTTTAACTCAATCCATGGCATTAATTCTGGTCCAGTGAGCTGCTGCAGTAAAGGGTGAGTGGACTTCTGTGTGCATGTCACAGGACTTCTATGTATTTTCAGGGAAAATTCTCTTCTTAAACACCCTATAACCTGTGAGAAAGCATTTTGCAGTCATGTTCTCTGAAATAACACCACCTTGGGTTTCCTAGTCATACAGCCTGTTGTTGATTTTCCTCTAGACAGCATATTTTCAAACATAATTCACACAGTACTATTATTTTTCCAGCTTGAAAGTTGTTTTCTCAGTCCTCCCACTTCCTCTCCTGGAAACTAGATGCTTGTTTCCTCTTGGAATGCTTTTCATTACACCTTATGCATGTTTTCTGATGACTGAAGTGCTCTTGGCTGTCAAAGTTATGCAAGAGGAGCAAGTGGCCTGCGTATTTCATTCCAGCTGGAGAATATGTACAAAGATTTGCTGGACTGTGGTGCTCCATGTTCCCTTGGGCTCACGGCCTTTTGGCCAAAGTCCTGACTTGTGCTGTGCAGGGAGTGCATCTCATGGTGACAGAAACATGGGTGCACCAAAGTGAATTTAGATTGCTGTTCAGTGCTCGGTTCCTCAGGAGACAGCAGCGGCACCACGTCTGGGACTCCAGCATGAGTTGTGCTCACACTGAAGGAGTGGTGGAGTCAGCAAGCTGAGGATCTGCCTCTGGGTCAACCTACTCCTGAACATAGCATGTGCAAACAAAGGTGAAGAACTGATCCCAAAGGAGACCACATTTGAGAGTGACTTGTTTGGACTGTTCTGCAGTAAACTCGTGGCCACTCCCCGGTTGTCTTCAAGGAGTCATGGTTTCAATGTTGCTTTCATGTGGATGTGGGGTGTGCAAAATCTGTTTTGCAAAATTTTCCTGGCTTTTCATTCTGACTGAATGACCTGCAGGGTTTTCTGGATTTAAGTTAAACATCTCCTTATCTTGCAGTTTCAGGACAAACTGCTCTGGGCTTAGAAAATTATATAAGCTGCAAGTGAAGCTGAGGGGGGAAGGAAAATTTGTCCCTTTGCAATGCCCTTAAGAGCTGTAACGTAGAAATATGAAGGGAAAATAGATGTATCTAATTCAATAATTCTCTTACTTTCCAAATGAAACGAGAAGGATTTGACAGTGGGAGAATCAAAATGCCTGCCTTCCTCTTCTGCTGTGTTAGAGAAGAAATCTCAGTTTCTTCTGTTTGCTGGATCCATATAAAAAGGGATCTCTGTTGCCTGGTCTTTTTTTCCCATTTTACTTGCCAAATAACAAATCTGAGCTATTTTTGTGAATTGCATTATTGGAGTATGGGAGGAGGGTGTGTTTTAATACAGGTATAAACTAT
The DNA here is from genome assembly GCA_013400215.1 of Cisticola juncidis. Classification (NCBI taxonomy): domain Eukaryota; kingdom Metazoa; phylum Chordata; class Aves; order Passeriformes; family Cisticolidae; genus Cisticola; species Cisticola juncidis. The sequence goes on from VXBR01004649.1 coordinate 395,519, forward strand.
GCAGTGCCACATACCCACACACTCTCAAATTAAGCCAAGCCCCCTTTCCCTGGGTCTGCTGAAGGGCAGCAGGTCTTAGTGATACCTCGTGCTGTGACAAGGGGCACACAAATACTGCTGGCCTCCCTCTGCTTTACATATCAGAAAAGGTGATTTTCATTTCTCCCTTAGCTGGTGTTTCCTTGTGGGAAGAGGCAATGTTCTCCAGAGCATCTGTCTGTTATTCTTGGCTTTAAAATGAGCAGTGTCTGTAGGGCTTAGGCAGGTGATGGGTTGGGCTCTGGTCACATACGCAGTGCCTGAGCAGCTTGCTAGAGTCACTTGTGCCCCAGGTGGGGCAATCTGAGCTCCAAACTTCAGTCTTTTTAAGCTGAAAATATTTAAGTGAAGGGAAAAGAACATGGGCTTTTGCTTGCAGTATAGCATTGACGGTCCTCCTCCCTTTTACAAGAAGATGTAACATCATGGTTAGATGTTGAAACAGAGTAGTGACAGGGCTGAAAGCCAGCCAGTCTGACAGGATAATCCTGAACAGTGACATAGGTGTGCTCAACTGTGATCACCCTTGTCTGCAGCTGCATTTTGCAGCCAAGCCTGAGTGACCTCCCCACTCTGTCCTGAACCTGAGGCCATCACCTGGATGTCAGCATGAGGGCTCTTAGTACCTCAGGTTGCTGCACTTTGCCTGAGAGGTTGACATGAGCATCTCCAGTCCTGGGAAAGGGAGAGATCTGCTCCTTCTGAGTGGGGTTGATTGCTGATAAGAAGGTAGATGGCTGGATGTGCAAAAAGGATGATCCAAAACAGTTGTAGGGGGGAAAATTGCCTTCTGCCTGCTGAGGAACTAATTGGTAGAAAGGAATAGTCTATCTTTTTTTTTTTTTTTTTTTTTTTTTTTTTTTTTTTTTTTTTTTTTTTCTTCTTCCCTGTGTCTGGTTCTGCACTTCCCAGTACAAGAGAGAAAAGAAACTAGTGGATGGAGTCCCGCAAAGGGCCACTGAGATTGTGAAAGGTCCTGGAGCATATCTGGGAGAGCTGTTCATCTTGGAAAAACAAAGGCTCTGAGGGATCTCATTAGTGTATAAATGCCTGAAGGGAGGGTGCAATGAGAATGCACTGGTGTCTAGTGACAGGGCCAGAGGCAATGGGCACAAACTGAAACACAGATTTCCTGTGAACATCAGGAAACAACTTTTACTGTGAGGGAGACTGAGCATGGGCACAGGCTGTCCAGGCAGGTAGTTTGTAGGTTCTCCATCCTTGGAGATATTCAAAACCCAACTGAACAGGACCCTGGGCAACCACCTCTAGGTGACCCTGCTTGAGCAGGACCAGATGACCTTTGAAGGTTCTTTCCCATCTCAGCCATTCTGTGATTCAAAGTCCACCTAATGCCTGTGTCTACTCTATTGCTTAGAGAAGGAAAGAAGTATCTTTCCTTAAATGTAAACTACTAGCAAATCAGTCACTAAGAAATATTAGCAAATATTACCTATGTCTGGCCTCACTGTTCCAAACAGGATTTGCATACCATCAACCAAGGTTCTGTTTTGTAGCACATAGGAAATAGGGCTACAATGTGTGGTTTCACAGGCCACACCCTTTCCAGGAGACCACATTGAGCATCTGGGATGTTTTCAATTAGGACTTAGAAGACAGAACAGTAACAACAAACTTGACCCTTTTTTCAGGATGCATTGATGTGCTGAGGCCCTTCAGTGATGACCTCATGTAATATTGAGGAAGACAGATATTTTTCTCTTCAAAACTGTGTCTTGTGAATGTTGGCAGGAAATCTTTGCTCCTCAGAAGGAAAAATGTAGTCTCTAGTTTGCCAGTAACCTGAAGTTGTAGGATTTGAGATTAACTTTGTGTGATTTTGCATTGCATTTTCCCAGTTTGGGGATTTTCCCTTGTGACCAGTCTTTTGCCATCTCTGAAATTTTGTTTGCTGCAGGACACATTGTACTGCTTAGAAGAGACTGAGTTCAGTTGGAACTGCTGCCAAGTAGGGACATTGAACTCAAACCAAAATGAAAACAGAGCACAGTCCTGCCAAAGTCTGTGCAAAGAGGGGATACCAAGAAAGAATGTCACCAGCATACAAACAAATCCTAAAACAACCAAACCAAAACAAAAAGAACCTACAGTATAGAAATGGATATTCATCAGAACTGTATAAAGCCAAACCATCCCCACCATCCCTGTACTGTAAGCCAGCCAGCAGCCATGGTCCAGATCCAGAAGCCACAGGAACAGAGTTGTTCCAGTCTATGAAGATTTGACTTCCATCTCTTGTTCTTTGGTTCAATTACCAAATAATATTCATCTACCTCAAGTAGTTTTTTCAGAACTGCATTAAAGGCATAAGCACTTCGACATTAAGAGGATGGGGAAGAGACACATCACTTCTCAGATGGTGCAGAAGAGGTGTCAGACCTTACGAAGATAAGTTTTGCCTCTCTCCAATTATTTGTTCTTTAGACAATAAATAATCTGACTTTATTAAAGGGTTTATCACCTTTATACTTACATTTTATAACAGGTCAAGGCTTCCTTCAGATGTGAAAGACCCATTGTTAACACCCCTATTTTGTCCTATCCCAAGAAAATTCTGTGGGCTTGCCACAGCCAAGTAATTAAGAAGTTTTCATAAATAAACAAGTACACTTCCTTGCTACATCTTTGTCATTAGCACCAGTTTTAGCTGTGGTTTAGTTTTCCAAAGGGTGAGCCTTTGTACTGTTTGAGTACTTTGAACTGTTTAGTAAGTTAAGTTTGTCATACTGACCAATATCTTGTGGGGTTTGCTGTCTTCTTGATTAGAGGGATTTCATATGAAAAAAAAAATCTTACTGGCTTTTGTTCAGATCAGTGTTTTGCAGGAATGCTTCTCAGCAATTTGACCATCATTTATACCAAATACATTGTAACACTTTCCAGTATTGTTCCATTACGTATATGTGTCTCTAATGTAGCTGAATGAATTGTGGTATCTTAACCCCACTAAATCAATTTCTATCTGCTTTTGGCTATTTCTTTTCCTTCTCCATGTATGTAATGAGGAATTTGGTTTACTCAGTTTTGACTGGAGCCATTGACCTGTTCTGTGAACGGTCATAAAACTGACAGCTGTTGTATGGACATGTCCTTTGCCAGGACAAGTTCTTGCCCTGAGTGCCTGCCAGTGGGTGAGCAGCCCAAAGGAAACAGTGTCTGGGCAGCAGAGGAATTGCATCATTCCAAGACTCCCTGTGGATTCTGAATTCTGAACTGAAGAGTAAAGGGAAGATACTCAAGATTCTTAACCATCAAAGAAAAAGGCACGTCCTGGGACCTTTCTCCCTGAAGTTTGCACAAGTGCAGGTTTTACCATTCTTCTCCTGTTTGGACAATATTTTTATCTGTGAAATGGCACTGGCACTGCCGGTACAGCAAAGGTTTGTTTCCTCTGGCAGCAGGATAGAAACCTGTCCTCCTGAAGACCTTAGGCCAGGTTGACAGTGTCCCTTCATAACGCTGAGCATTAGCTTTCGTTTTGAGAGAGAACAAACTTCTTCAGAGGAATACATCATTTTTAAGTTTATCTGATGGCTCCCTCTAGAGAGAGGAACATAAATATGGACCTACTTCACAAATTGAAGTTCTTGGATTTGATCACTTTTAGTCCCAGAAGCGATTTTCCTGCACCTGCTCTCTCTATCAGATTTGGTGCCTTTTCAAAGCCTTTTCTCTCATTGTCTAGATCAGTGCTTTTTGAGTGACTGCAGGAATACAGAGTTTTCAAGTAATCTCATTTGCATTTCAAAATTATCTCCTGTAATCAGTTGCTGGCTCTGCTCAAATGTGCCCAGAATTGCCTCTCCCAACCAAGCAAGAGATGGAAGCCTGAGACAAACAGGGAAATACTGTGAGCTGAGCTAAGGAAAAGGCAAAACTTTGCGGTGACAGAATGGAAACTGCTTGTCTAAAATGACAGTGGGTAGATGTTGACCAGCACTAGTTTTAGGTACATATGTTCCAGTGTCTGGAGATGGGGTGCTTTATTTTTGCAGGGAGGGTGAGACAGTAACATACAGTGGAACTTATAGATTAAACTGCTTCAAGCTGCCCCCCTCCACTGTTCCATCAGGCTGTTCCCTGAAAGGGTAACTGTGTTCACTCTCCACTCACCAAGTTCAGCACTGCTTAATGAAAAATAATACTACTCCAAGTGCAAGGCTTTTAGAAAGGTTCAGTCATTACAAAAATATCAATTAGTACTTGTACTGACAGTTGAAATGGCTGGGAGTGCCCCCCACCAAATACATTTATTTCCATTGAGGTTTGCAGGACTGATTTATCAGGCTGTAATGAAGGATACAGCAGAACTGCCTTTGAGCCCAGGCAGTGCATGTTCAACATCCCACCTGAGCCTTGTTTAACAGGAAGGGGTGGCTGCTCACACTTTGTTCCCACTCAGCGGAACACAGAAGCTGGAGTGTGTGTTACTGCAAATGCCAACAATTGGTATTTGCAGTTTACTCCAAAGCTGGGAGGTATGTATGGGAGTACCCCAAAGGCAAACAACAAACAGTTTTTTACACCTTTAATCAGTAGCAAGTTGATTTCGTTTATTGGGGTTTATTTTTAAACAATGAATAAAGATGACCCAGAAATGAAACTTAAGACAAAATACAGTTTATAAAACTCTTTGGTACCTGTTACATTGACCTCCTAAAATTTTCATCCAAAACAAAAGTCGCATTGGCCCCTGAATCACTGCAGTCAGTCCTGCTGCATTGATGATGGGCTTTGCCTTTCCATTAGGAGGTAAGGAAATGACCAACTCCACGTGTGCTCTGTGGTGCTACATTCCTGTGCAAGATCCCTGAGAGCAAAAGCTTCCCAACTACATGACTTCACAAAATGAAGAAAAATGTGAAGCCATCAGAGTGAGGTCAGTGTCATAAAAGCCTCAAAGCTGTCACAAGAAGTATTGGGCTGTGCATGGACAGGAAAGGGTGGCAAGAGCAGCTGCTGTGCTTGTCCTTCCATTCCCATGGACCAGGTGGGTTCTCAAACTCTCAGTGTGCACTGACTGCTTAGCAAGGACCTGTGCCACCTTCATTTTCTGGTCATCTGTCATTGGATGCTATTTTTATTTTGCTCATAAAGTTTGAAAAGTGGAGACTGAGGGGAATCACAATCTATAACTTCCTTGTGAGAATAAGAGGTGGGGCAGGCACTGATTTCTTCTCCCGGTGACCAGTGCCACGGCACAAAAGAATGGCCTGAGGCTGTGTCAGGGGAGGTTTAGGTTGGATATTACACAAAAGTTCTTCTCCCAGAGAGTGGTTGGGCACCGCTCCCCAGGGCAGTGGTCAGAGCACCAGCCTGACAGAGCTCAGTTTGGACATTGCTCTCAGGCCATGGTCTGACTCTTGGGGTGTCCTGTGCAGGGCCAGGAGTTGGACTCCATGGTCCTTGTGGGTCCCTTCTGACTCAGCATAATCTGTGAGTCTGTAAATGCATTCACTAACATGAAGGTGCAAAGTCATTCTGGATTGCATTAGCACAAAGCCTCTCGCTGGCTTGCAGCCACATGCCATGTTTGCTCTCGTGGAATCTGGCTGAAATAAAGCATCAGCAGGACATAGTACCAAAGTGTGTGAGACTCTGGACTTTGCTCCTAGTTGCTGTTCCTATGGTTTAGTTCTTTTTAAATCCCAAGTGCTCTTAAACCGTAGCATGTTGCTCTTTGACACTGTGACCAAACTTTGATTAAAGCAGTTTCCTTAACTTTGGCTTCATTTTTAAGTTGAAATGAAAAATATAGGCTATTCAAATACACTAGTGCAGAATGTTATTTCAGGACTGAAATATGTTAAATATATGCATAGATAGTGCAGTTTTTACTTTTATGAACTATTTAAATACCAGTCATTAAACTTCCGTACTGCTGAGCTGGGAGCAAATTGATGTAAATACTAAATAATGCAAATGTTTTCATTAGCCTTGCAGCTATTGGGTTAAGAAATGTAGTTACTATATATGCTTCCAGCCATGCTGTTGTTTTGGGTAACTGTATTTAACAGCTGAAACCACAGAAAATGTTAATAGCGTATTTGCAGGAAATAAACCTCTGTACAAGCTTTACTGTTGTTTTCTTTCACTGTAGTACAAGGAGTTAAGTTTGTAAATGAGGCAATAGTTTGAATGCTGACCCAGCCTCTGCAGGAAGAGCTGTGACAGCCTGACTTGTCTCAGCACTGCTTATCATGGGAGAATTTTTCTCAGCAGCTCTCTGACAGTAAAGTCTTTATTTCCAAGGAGATTGACAATAGGCTGAAAAAAGCAGTTTTTTCTTAAACGGATACTTAACAGATCTTTGAATAATGAGGAAATACCATCAGCCAGGAGGAAACTAAATTATGTAAAGCAGGCATAAGCATCTCTCTCCTCTGTCCATCAGCAGTCTTTAGCTGCAATTCACTGCAGAGAGCTCAAGAACATCTCTGTTACATTTGAGTTTACATCCTTGGTCCTACCACACTGGTGTGAGCCACATGTGAAACAGTGCAGCAGCTTGGCTGGTTCTGGAGGCAGTTGGTTAATAAACACACTCAGTTCAGGAGAAAAGGTGTTACCTTTGTTAATAACAGTCTTGGCTTTGCAGTAAATCTGAAATAATTGAGACAAAATGAGTCCCACCAGAACGTCTTAGTCTGAGCTGATTGTCTTCAGCACTATTAGAAAGATGCAGCACTGTAGGTGCTCAGTGTGTAGATCCAGTAAATCTCTGAAAAAGCCTGTTTTTCTCTATATCAATTTACAGTGAGAAACTCAGTGAGTAATTCAAATGTCCACAGATCAGGTAAGATTAATCCTGTTCTCTGTGTCTGAAAGTAAACAGATCCAGATAAAATGCAAGCCTCTCATCAGGAGGTGAGTTCTCCTCTAAAGCCTGTGTCCCACCAGTGTTCCCTTCCCCTCTTAACCCATTCATAATGATAAAACAATTCCCTTTAATCTCTCTCAGAAATGGCAAGCAAGTACAACTTAGCATGTTGCTTCTTTTCATGCCTACAGTCATGCAGCCATTTCTCTGCTGGATCCAGCCATGTCTGGGTGTGTTGTGTTGAAACCTCTTACTTCATGGTATTTTGACATAAATGGGATAATATTTAGCCCTGGCGCCATAAAGTAATGTGGAAGGCATTTGGCAGCGTTCCTAAATTCTTGCTGTTTAAACATGAGGAAGCAGATCACTGCTGCATACCAGCACTAATTTATAGAAACTGAAAGCCGTGAGGAATCCTTCCCTTTAAACTAAGCAGGTTCTGCAAGAGTTTCTGCCTTCCCAGTTACATGGTTGAGCCCAACTACCCTCATGCAGTGAAGGAAGCCACCAACCTGTCAAATACAGCAGTTAAAAGTTGTTTAAAACATTCCCACTTCTTTCCTGAAGTCCTTCATGAAGGCTACTGAAAGTACACTCCTCTGCATTTCTTTAATGCTGAGTGTTTTAAATTATTCTAGGTAACTTTACAAAGTCTCAGGGTTTGTTTAATGCCTCTCAGTTTTTCTTCCAATCCAAAGAACACAACCCTAGAGTGTCTTTAGGCAGCAGCTGCATATTGACAATGGGGAGAGACTTGGCAGCAGAAAAAAATGACACTGGTGCCACTCTACCACCTCATTATGAGAACACCTGAAGCTAATTCATTTTTACCAGGCCTATGGCAGCCTCAGCAGCAGGTTAGTGTGTAATTAGAAGATCTGTGGTGACACTGTGTCGGCAGGGACACTAAATTCCTGCAGAAGCTGATTTAAACTTCTGGGAGAACTCTTCCAGCACCTCCATTAGTTTCTTTTCATCCTCTGGTGGGCTGTGGGTGTATGCTAGGGGCAAGTGCGTAGGGACTGGTTGCCTGTCTGGAAGAAAAGGGAAAAAATAAAACAACCTTATAGATACATTTAACCCTCTTATAGCAGAAAAGAAGTTTCTGTGATGGACTCTGTACTGCCCAAACATACCTCATGGTCTTGAAGCCAGGAAACTTAACCTTCCAGGTACCTGTAAATAATGCTAGCTAAGCATGTGTTCTAAACCAAAAATTAAACCAATTCAATTTGTGTTTCGGAGCTAGAGTGATTTTCTGTAGCACACTATGACCTGGACTCTGGAGCAAGCCCCATTTGCAGCTGGGGACAGTTTAGGAAAAGGAAGGCTTCCTTGTGGGGTTATGCCTGCCCCTAGTGCAACACCTGCAGGCAAAGAGCAGTAGCTGGCATTTGTTGATGCAGGCAGACAATGCTTTTGCACTTGAAACAACATTTTTCCTTGCCTGCTGGATAACATTTCGAGTACTGTACAAATCCCCAGCTGGAACTTCGTAATTAGGATTATTTTCAATCTCAAAATGCTTACTTTCATCCTTAGAAACAATGGTTAAATTCTAAATGCAAAAGAACTTGGGCTTATTGCTCACTCGCCATAAGTGACATGTATCCAACCAAGCTTGCACAGTTTGATGCTTTGCTTGGTTTTCCAAATCTCATCCCTGTCACTCACTCTGTAAAAACAGCTGTTACCACCATCCATTCTAAGGGACTTTCCTCTCCAAAAACATGGTATGTAGAGCCTGGAGCCTTATGACAATGCTCTCAGGTGTCTCTGGAACAACAGTCAGAGCACCAGTGCAGCACTGTCAAGTCTATTTAGCGAACCAAACTTCTGCAGCAGCCACCTAAGACAAAAAGAACAAACTTCTGGGCAACCCTGGGCAGCAGATTTCCCTGAAAACCTATCAGGCTGCCACTGGGCTTTCCAGGAGAGCAGTGATATTTGCTCTCTTAAGAGCAAATGTTTACCTGACTGCACACACCACACAACATCTGCTCATGGAAAACTGAGGAGAGAAACATGCAGAGGAACATTCCCTTCTCCATCACTAATTATGAACAACTTCCCACCTAGCCATGGTGTTTCCAGTAGCCTGTGCTAAAGTCTGCGAACTAGGTAAGAAAGCCAAGTTCAGCATCACAGAGAAGATGCTTCTAGTCTTTGGAAAGCAGGTCTTTGTTAAACATTTTTTATATTTTAGCAGATGCAGAGAATTATGATAGTACTAGTTCATGTTCTCACTTCCCTTTTATTATTTTCTCAGGGGAAAAAAAGACAGAGATGGCTTTGGTTTGCTCTCAGAGGGAACAAGAGAATGCAGAAAATGGAGGGAAACTGTGACTGATTTGGAAATTGGCTGCGTAGGACCAGAAGTGTGGGGTTTGTGGCAAAATACTCCTGCACCCCAAACCCTTCACTGAAAGGGCCTGAAGAGTGGCCATGCTAAGCTGTGGCTTCCAAAAGGCTGCAGGAGTAAGAAATAACCGACTTCAGCACTATTTGATAAGCACAAGACAGACTCAGAACTTCTCTTGCAGCTTTAAGAGCAGTCATGCCAGGATCAAAGCTCTTGAAAGTCAGTAGCTTTAGCTAAAGAGCCAGGGCATGTTCCCTGTTTACCAAAGCTGAGGGTAGACAAAGGCCAAAGGGAAGAACCTGGTGGAATTATGAAACAGAAAGAACAACTGAGCAGAAGCATTAGGACCAGAAGAAAGAGACTGAAGTAAGAGAAAAGGCAAAGTCTAGTCCTACAAAGAAGGCTGACAGCTGGGATATGGGTTTTCTACATGCACCACATGCTGACATGAAAAACGTCCATTTAAGTATCTGTCAGCCAACTGTGACTTGTCTGTGGGACAGAGGGAACAAAGTCACCCCAAAAGTCTGAGCAGAAAAGTCTGAGCTTCCTGCATTCCGTATAGAAATTCAGTGAATCAAGATTTGAGTGCCCCATCCAAAAGAAGCACTGAGCTTCTCTCTTAACTACCCTGAGTTTTCTCTTTCTGGACTGACCTGCATCACCACTGAGGCATCCCTGCTTCCAGCTGCTCCTATAAAGATGCCTGACATTTGCCTGGGAGAAAAGAAAGGCTCTGCCCTACTTTTCCATTCCCTAAGCTCACAGTGCCAAAAATGCCACTGTGCTCAAGTCTTTGCCCAGTGTTAGAAAAATTGGGGGATTGGCAGTTTCAGCTAGCATGGAACAGTAGGAAGAAGAACCTGTCAAAGCGGAGCCAGCTCCCAGTGCTCTGTGAGAAAAATGCTCATTTCCTAGCATCATAGAAAATGCTGTTTGACTGCTGTGATTCACCTTCCCTTGGCACAGTCCTACATGCAGCCATTTTCATTACAAAAATCCCCAACCCTCCCTAAAGAAATGTTTTGAAGTCTCTATTAGGTACTTTAGAGGACAAAAGCAGGAATGTAACAATATAACTCAATGTTCACTTGAACACTTAGACTTGAAACAACTGTGAGGAATGCTTTATCCTCCGCACAAGCTGCCTGGTGCAGCCTCCATCCCCTTCCAGGCAGGACAGGGATGCTAAGCTCAGGCAGGCGGGGGCTCTCCAGTCTGTGCTCCTTACCTTGGAAGAACAAGCCGCTGGGCAGCTTTGTTGCCTCAGCTGACACGGCCAGCCACAGGACGGTGTCAGCCCCCTGCGCCTCTGTGCGCAGCGAGTTTTTCATCCTCTCGTAGAAATCAGGCATGGACGACCTCACAGCTGGAAACAGAACAATGGAATGGTGGCCTGCATGCACGGCCTTTTTGGTACCAAAACCAAAAAAACCCAACAGATTCAAATTGCCATTTTCTCTGTACAAAGGAGAGGAGGCATCTCTGGAGCTTGTGGAAGAAAATGAGTATTTCCCCCTATCTGGGAGTAGGATGGCTTGAGGGAAAATAGCACTAAGCTGCCAGATGATCCATCACTTGTTTGTTTGGGTCAAATTACAGTGACAAAACTGACAACAGGATCTGTAGGAGGTTTCCTCTGCCAATTCCATTCCAAACCATGAAGACAACAAACACAGGGGAAACAGAAATTCCAAAAAAACAGTATTCTAATGGGATTTTTAGCTCCTATATTCTCACCAGTTTTAGAAAACCAGTCGCAGCACTGTATTTAAAAACTGCTTACTTCCTGTCTAAGCTCTGGCTTAATTTTATTTTGTCCAACAGATGATGAGTGTGGCCCATCCACTTTACGTGTTTATTTTTGCAGGTTGGAGAGTCTTTGAACTTTAGGGTGGGATAACTTTATGGTTCACTAAGTTTGAAATCCACAAAGGAAGTGCAAAAATAAATGCATTTTAAAGAAAAAGAAATACCAGGATATTTAGTTGGAAAGGGCTATTTTCAAGCATAAAGTAGACAGGGTAAATGCTTCTGTTGTCATAAGTAAATTTTGGAAACTGCATCCCTAGAAAAGACCTAGAGATGTAACTGCTATTCTGCATCCCAGTTGGGCACTGCAGGCTGGAAACACTGGGGAATGCACCGTGCATGGTGCATGACTGATGCTGGCCCACGTGCTCAGGCACAGTCACCCAAGAACAGCTGCAGCTCAGACAAAGGGCTCAATGGCCAAACTGCTTCTCAACAGCAGTAAATGTTTAGAGGAAGAGCAGAGGGCTTGCACAGTGGTGCATTCTCCTACATGCCCTCCCAAATTCCCAGGGTCTGCATATTGGTACTTAAAAAGGCAGAAGCTCCATCTGTGTGTTCAACAGTTCCACTACAAATGTAACTTAAAGGTTGCCTTAAAGAACCGTGTCTCTGCTGAGCATTTGTGCAGGGCTGGAAGCATTCACTGCCCATTATTATTCCCTAGATATACACAGCTAGCAGACACTGTGCAGCACAGAGCCACCAAGGGGATATAAAACTACTTCAAGCATCAGTTTGGAGAAAAGAAATTACTGCACCTGTTGGAAAAATATACTAGGAAGTCTCATTTCTCTTTGCTTTTAGACTAATGCTGAAAAGAAGAAATTATTGTCAGAGTGTGAAGCAGATGTTACCTGGAGTGTCTGCCCAGCCGGGGTGCATCACAGAGAAATGGATGTTTCTGTGAGCTTTTGCCCACTGTTCTGTCAGGACAACTTGCTGTCTCTAGGATAGAGCAGTAAAGTGACCGCTAGCACCACGTTCAACAGCCTGTCCACCAAATTAGTTCCCAGGGAAATAAACTACATCAACTGTGCCATAAATACCACAGCATTTATGTACAGCAGAAATATACACTTGCTTGCTCATCCTGACTGAATTTATTGGATAATTTCATCAGAGACTTCCACAGTTATTGCCATCCATACCCAGGCCACAAATTAAGTATTAAAGCAGCTGCACTGCTTTTACTGACCACATCTACTTGCTGCAGACTGTGGGCAAGAACTAAGCATGCAGACAGGGTTCATCAACTAAAGACAGTGTTCTCCCTTGGGACTTCTCATATCAAATGAAAGTCTAACCATGCTCTCCATGCAAGATGTATGCACTCCTAAGGGCATGCCATCATACTCCTGAAGACTATTGCCTGTGCATCTGCTTATGGGTTGTATGCAACAGGAAAGCAACAGTGACCAAGAGGCTTTTTGCAAAGTAGATGGTATGAGCTGCCTAGCAAAGAAGGGCTGGGCTTTGGTTTCAATCCCATGGACTGTACCTTGTTCTGTGCATACACCATAGTTCCATCAAATGGCCCATTTCCCGACTGCAAGTCAGATACGTTTAATTTTTGAACTAGCATGCCCCCAGAAGAGACAGTTATCTGTAATGAAATGAATGAAAAAGAAAAGAATGAAAAGCAAATGAATGAAAAGCAAAACCAGGAACTCCCCACTTTTGAGATGCACTCATGCATGCAATGTAGTCTTCAGGCCATAGTTGGAAGTCCCTTCAGAGCAGGATTCCTCTGCACACTCTTTGCATTATGCTCATGAGTAAAGCATACCTGGAGAGAAGGTCGAAGGTACATAAGTTTTTTGAGAAGTGATTTTCATTCAAAGTGATGTTGATTCATCTCATGGATTTTCTCCTTCTTTCTTTTGAAAAGTAATGGGGAGAAAGAAAATAGCAGAATAGCACTATTCGCAGTTTGTATGTATAGAATTTACCGAAGCTAATTAGAAGCCATACAAAACTTGGGAAATTTCATTTTTAAAAATGAACCTGCTGTCTTATTTTACACCAAGATCTGTAAAGTTCTTCTAAGCCTATACTCGTGTTGTACGTATTTTGCACTCTGCTGTAGGAGCTATCTTGCCCTAGGGAATCTAATAGGGTAAGTTCCCAAATGAAGGGTTTTACCCTGATTTCCAATGAAGGGTTGAGAGCAGCAGGCAGGAGCTTTGCCTTAGAGGAGGAGGTTGTTAGCAAAATCCAAGAGGATTTTAGAGATCCTTACAGCATTGTAAGTAATCCTGCATTGCTAACACAGTCAGAGAACTGCTGTCACAAGCCAGAAGGTAAAAATAGTAAAACACCCTTTTTAAACAGCACCACAGACTCACCACTCTGGCATCGGCTGCTTTTTCCAGGAGGGGCACCAGGGCAGTTGTCATGATGTATGTACCTACAAGACAGACAGGCACCAACATTAACTTTACCTTTTAAAAAAAGCTTTCTTCTCTCACCACCCTTGTAAACAACCCAAACCCCAAAGTTTTTATTTCTGAAATCTGATCTGAATTTGACAATAATTTTTTGTTGCTGCTTCACCTGCAGTGCCAACTCAACATGTAGTGGTTCACATTGCCATATACTTAGCAAAAGGCATATATTGTTTTACAGATTTTCCTGTAAAACAGCTCACTATATTCATCTGCCAGAATCTGAAGGCAAAATAGCTCAGATATGGAATTCCTTGGGTGAAGGAAGGTGATGCCAGTGAAGAAATAGGGAAGGCATTTCCCCTGCAAGTCTGGCATATACACACAGATCTAAGCTGGGTCATGAGCAAGAGAAACAAACTGCCCTTCATGCTTACAGTTCTTAGGGCACTGCATATGCACTTAAAACTTGTCCATTTTTCCCTTTGCACTATGAAATCATTCAGAGTACGCTGCCACTTTTTGTGCTGCACACAAAATCCACCCCCCCTTAAATCCCTAGTATGACCATTACGGAAGATAAGGAATCCTTGGGGGAAAAAAATGTTAACGTTGCCTGCCCAAGGCTGAGCTAAGATTACTTGGAGAAACTTAATTGTGTCCTTCCCTGCTTTTAATTGTGTTTGTTTAGCAAGGATTTTTACACACAAATATATTCCATTACCATGACCAGCACAGTTTGTTTTTACAAACACTGTTCAACTGCCAGTGTATTTGATTCAGTCACCCTAGGACACACACAGACACACCTAGTGATGTTTCACGCAACCAAGTGCAACACAGAGGGGTTTTTTTTGTTTTATCTTTTCAGAGATTTTTTCTGTTAAAATGTATTTTTTAAAAATTCCATTTAATTAAAAATTAATCTAGCCCCATTTAGTCTAGTGTTTCTGCATCTACTCCACGCTCCTGTCTTTACAAACAGCTCTAGTTCAACAATTCTATCAGTGATAAATGCATTTTTTTCCTGAGCTACCGAGGCTGTGTTTTTCACTAAGCATGAAGACATCAGCATGTCTTTATAACCTCTCTTCCACACAGGTAGTGAGATCACCCAGTTAAAACACAGCATGTTTATAAATATGGTACCAAAATCAAACATGTTACATACTTGGTGAACAAACTGTTCAGTTTCCCTGTCAAGTCACCGCAGCCTTCACTTTCTCTATCTAATCAGAAGTATGTCCATACACACACAATGTATTTAAAACCCTGGCAAATCAAACAAAGCAAATGTACTGCAGATGAGTAAATGCAGCCTGTCTTCAGCAGAAAATGTGAGCAAAAGCAGCTGCCAGTGAATAACTAGAGCCCAGCCGTGTCCCCTGGTAGCGGCGGGGAGACTGAGCGATGACATCACCGCTACAAGAACTCCCGCTGACTGTCAGGGGAGGCTGCCACGATGTGGGAAAAAACAAATAACAATCCAGAAGAAAATCACTTCAGTACAAGCTGAGAGCCTCGTTTTAATGTTGTCTGGCTGTGGATTCTTCAAAAAAGTAACATCATGTCTTGGTTAAATAAGCTGCATCTCCTAAAGGCAGAGCTGCAATGCACCAGCTCTGACGATGCTCCATTTTTCTGTTCTGCAGATTAATTTACACTTTTAAGGGGCTTCATGTCGATTTGTTAATTCTAAAGAGCTGCAAAGATGAATGCACTAATGTTGCCTCATTAACAACTGAGTTTTTTTGTTTTGCAGCCAAATAAGAGAAATGTTCAATGCCAAAATTCCTGCTTAGAGCAACTACAGCTTGTCAGAAGTTTTTGTGCTTATTTAGAACCACAAACTAACTGCAAAGCCCACATCTCCTCTTTTCCTCAAATTTATTAAGAATTCAGTAAATCCCACAAAGCCAGAGCATTCCATCTTTTTGCCCCACAAAACCACTTGCTGGTTTGCCTTGAGACAGAGCACAAACAGAGCAGTTTTGATCACAGCTTCCTATGGTAAGCAACAGTATGTGAAAACACACACACACACAATCAGGCATTATGGCTGCAGCATTTAATTTCTCCCACTGCTAAATATTTCACTGACTACTGCCCCCATTTTAAATGTTTGAACACAAACTCCTCATTCCTTTGACAAAAAAAAACTTGGATATGATACATTCTTATTTGCCTGGGCTGGTCTGTCAGGCGTAACAGCCTGGAAAAGAAATTTAGAACAGTAACAGTAGAACAGATCTACTTTATGAACAAGGTTTATTGCTGGTTAGAATACATCATCAACTGAAACCTGCCCATTTTTATCAGTGCAAAAGCCAACCCATAGTTTGATGGTGACACTCAAACAGCTTGGGAGAAGGCTCAGGATGGTCACTGCAGGGCCTGGCACAGCCGTGTACCTCACGGTACAGGTACTTGGTCCAGCACAGCTCTATCACAGCAGGCACTAACACAAAAATTAATTTCTGAGTAAAAGAGGAAGCAGCAAATGAAGGCATTGCCTGCCGCTGTCCTTGTGAAATAAATAGCAAGTTTTTCCTGTTAAAAAGACTGTGCAAGGAAAACCAAGACTGATCCACTAGAAGAAACTACATTCATCTCTGCCCCTACATAAGGAAACCAAGGAAATATCCAAACTGTAAGTCCTTTTGCCAATACTTGATTATTAATACCAATGTGCTGGATATTAACCTTTCCAAAACAAGCACTTGAGCATTCTAACACATTAACTTGATGCAAAAAAAAAAAAAAAGTTTCTTAGAGGAGAAACTTCCTCCCACAGAGCTGTTTAAAAAGGTAAAGCACACCAAATGTGAATAATGCTTAATTATCACTGGGTTTGAACTGTACAGGTTGAGTTTTGTTTTGTTTTTAATGGTTTAACACAAAAGTACATGAAAGGAAAGGCAGCATTCAACAGCACTCTGCTTTGCACTGAAAGCAGTAATTATTTGGTATCTCCTGAACATGCAGCTGGTACTGCCTGCATTTAGGACTGTGTGACAGGAACCAGATTTGTGCCTCACCATTTCCTACCACTGGAAGCTACATTGCCCACAGGGCCTGAAAGCTTGTCTCCCACTGGTATAACAGGGAAAAAAGATCAGTGAAATAGATGGTATACAACATTTCCCTCTGATGAAAAATATTTGCTGTGACACAAAGGAGTCCAGCAAGATGAATTTGGGAGTTTGCTCAGAAGCAGCAGGAATGCAGAAGAAGGTGAGCCCAGTCTATTACACCCGCATACAGGATTTCATCTTGCCTTCACTGAACTCTGCCAAGGTGAAGAGCTGACTTGCAAAACCTACTGGACAAGCTACAGCCCTGTTCTGTGTAATGAGGTTTGACACAGTACTGGCTGGCCATGTTTTCTCTAGTTTAAAAGGCTCCTGGGATAGATGTACAATTTATTTTAAAGATAAACAGTCTCTTAACATTAGCTTTCTCTGAAAAAATTTCTGTAGGCTTTATGCCTTGAATCTGATCTCCCATGACAGGAAATCACATATAATACAGAGTAATTAAAACTTTTCTATAGAGCAACACCACAACACACCATAAACCAACTTAATCATATGGTAAAGCAGACAAGGTAGGTTGCCAATCTATGCATTAAACATGGTCATTCCAGTAAAAATAATGAGCATCCCATTTCATGAGAATATACTTTATTCATGCACATTAATATTTAAGTTTTGTGTTTACTTGAAAAATATAAAAAGCAAAACCCTCCAAAAATACTGAATCACCATATATTTCCTTGTGGCCTGTCTGGTACATGCTCCACCTGCTCTGAGACCTTCTCCATTTATTGATATTGTGCTCTAACCAACAAGTCAAACTCCTCTGCAACCTGGATAAGCACTAATTCAGTGGTTTCACAATCACAGAGTGCAATATTGGTGACTTATGTGCAGGAAATGAGGCACTGTTAAAGAGATAAACATTTTATTCATATAGTAAGCTGTTTTTAAATAAAAAAGGCCCAAAACTATAAAAATCAACCTGACTGCCTCACAGACTCCTAAATAAAGTTATGCTACCTTTCCCAGGACATGATA
This sequence comes from Cisticola juncidis, assembly GCA_013400215.1. Classification (NCBI taxonomy): domain Eukaryota; kingdom Metazoa; phylum Chordata; class Aves; order Passeriformes; family Cisticolidae; genus Cisticola; species Cisticola juncidis. The sequence goes on from VXBR01004649.1 coordinate 413,039, forward strand.
CAGAAGCTGAGGGGACTCTATGGAAGACACCAATATTTGGTCTGTGCAAAGGTAGCTCTGCATGTTCTTTCAATAGTTACTCCACTGTGGGTCTCATGACATGAACAAAATGAAAGCTATCCCAGTGCACAGGGCAGCAGTCTCCAGTGTATTAGACATTGGTCTTTCTCACAGAAAACTGACAGTATTGATGTACTAAAACATGAAAGTAATCAAAACACAGGATAGCCCTAACAGAAAATATAAACAAACACTGTGCATGCAGACATCCAAACTGCTGGTGGCGTAGATCAGTCTACCAGAAGCAGGAGAAGATTCCTTAGGATTTACATATTTCAGATTGAAAATTAACAGACTGTCACATAAAATAAAAGTACACAAACACATACTCCAATTTGCTTTAAGATTTAGTGTGACCCTAAAATCTGTACTTTATAAATCAATTTTGAAGAAAATTATGATTTCAGCAGAAGTAACATTGCAAACCCACTACCTACTTATACCATCAAATTAATTGATGATACAATTACTGTGGACCCAAGTGTCTTGGTGGATTCCAGAATGGCTTTTTGCTTGATGTTCTGCCTAGCAATTAGTGGCCCACTGCTGGTGAGGTTTTTGCCCTGCTAACATTCAAATAAGGGCAGGTAGCCAGCACCATACTCAGTGAAGTTTTTCATGTGCCTGAGCTCTGCAGTACTATTAGGAACAGTGTTACTTCAACTGAGAAAAAAGTGGGAACAAAAACCTAAACAAACAAACAAACAAAAAACCCAACACCACCAAAAAACTTTAACTGTACAGATTTCAATGGCTCATTCATCTGGTAGAAATCAGTTAAACTGGCTTGTTTTTCTTGAGTCCAAGTCAAAACAAACCACAGAAACAAAGTGATTTTGGCCTGATTATCTTTTCAAGCCTGCAGCTTATGCAGTTCCAAGTAAGAGACATCCCTGAGTCTCTTCCTGAGTAAGAGATCAGGAATGAAAATTCTAGTGTGCTGTCTCTGAGGGCCAATTCCACTGCACTAGTAATAACTGAGAGTGTATGGGAAGAGTTAATGAACATGAAACACAAAATAAAGGTTTACATTTCCCACAAATGACAAAGCTCATCTCAATAAAGGTTCCTCTGTCTCCTGGGAATCAGGCTTCAGTACAGTTAGTGCATGTGCAATTATATTCAACCTTATCCTTTCACATACCACCTCTGATCCATAAGTCTCAAAGCTCTTTAGAAAGAAAATTGGAACCACAGCCTCCTTTTCACAGATGAGGTTATCTTGCAAAGATCAGGCATTGAACTTACAGCAAACTGACAGCCAATATTAGAGTTGTTTGACTTCCAAGTAATTCAGAACACCAGGCTGCACTGGCTTCTGTGAAACACCAATTAGATGGAGTTCATGTGGAGGGAAGAGACTGACAAACATCCACCCAGGTTAAGCAGCTTGCCACAGATGGGCTATAGTGTTACTACGACAGATAAACATCTTATTTCCTCTGGCTCTAACCCTTCTTGCACAGAGTAGAAGTATGTGTCTATATATTATTAAAACATGAGAGCACATTAGATTGAGGAAAAGATGCATACTGGGAGCATCATTTATCTCTCTGTGTGTTTTAGTATCCCCTTGGCTGGTAAGTAGCAATAAAAAAGTAACATATATGCCATTTTTCCATGTCAAGCAGGAAGATATGCTGAGTAAAAGCAAAGTGAGGCAGGCAATAAAACAGGAAAAAGGATTGTTTCAGCTAAATGTCTAGTGCTTCGATAAGAACATGCTTCTTTTGCCTCCACTTGCTTATCAATGCTGAAGTCTTTTTCCAAAATGACTGAATGCCACCAGCTCTAATAGTCTTTGCTGGGAGTTATACTAAAACAACTAAAATAAAATAAATTTTAAAAAGTTTTGACTGAGAAGTCTGCAAGAATCATCTCAAGAAATTATTGCTTGTTGCTGCCCAGCTCCTAGGTACAACCCTGAGCACATGGTCAGCCCGCAAGAAGAAATATAAGGGCAACATCACACAAACTAGAGGACAGAGAAAAAAAAAATCTGCCCATCAGGATTGGCAGGTCTGCAGGAACTGCTCACATTACCCCAGGCGAGTCACTCCATTTGGTTTATTTGAAAGTGTGTTTCAATCAGCAAAGTTGTATCTCTTTCACACTCATGCCTGGCCAGGGCTCCCACATGACGGTCTGAGTGTTCCATTCTGCCCCCTACACTCCCTGAGCTCCAGCAATCAGACAACAATTCCTGAGCCTCTAGCAGAGAAAAAAGGCAAGGTGTTTAATTTGACAGCCACAACAGAACCACAACGAGCCACGCAGCATTTGTGCCTCAGAATCGTTGTAAGGGTGCTACAGGCAGCAGCACAGATGCAGCTGCCACCATCTGCTCAAAGCACGTTACAGTCTGAACTCGAATATTAAACAAACCATACAATGCCTTAACTATCAACCTGCATTCTACATTTCAAGAATTTCATCCACCTGCATATTCTGACAGCACCAGAGAGGACTATGCACCTCTTGTTTCAGTTGCCATCCTCAATTAGCCAGTCACTGTGTTTTACATTAAGAGAATTTTACTTTCTATTCTAACCACTGTTATTTTTGCACATATTCACACAAGAGGACTTATGCAGTCATCTTTGTCCCGTGTGTGTCCAAGAAAAGATCAGTATATAAAGTAGTTTCACAAGTCAGATCACCAATTAGAACTGAACACTGACATCCATTATGCTCAAAAATGGACTAACAGATCAGTCAAGAGGAAAACATTCCTAGACTAGATTTAAAAGCTCCACAGCACTTCAGACACCTAAATGAGCAACTTTACAGCTTATAGAAATGTTAATCATCTATCAGATACAGAATTTAAAAACTGTGTTTAAAAACTGTACATTTAAAGCATTTTTAGATAGTTACAACCTACACACTCCTTTACCAGACCAGAGATGCAGGGTAGGAGGAAAAAAATGTGGAAGAAACATGGAAGGAACACCCTACATGTAAAGATCTGCAGAAGACATTGATATTACTCTACCTTGTTTGTCAAGTGAGGGACAACTGCACGTTTTCCAAACAAGGGCCTTGAGCCCATGTCACCCTTCAGGCTTTAGCATTAATGGGGCAGAGAGGGGAATTTAGTTTGTTCTTTCAGAACCACATTTGAATTTACAGCAAACCTATAATCCAGCCATATCTAATTTACCCAGGTTTTTCTCTGGGAAACTATAACCACAGACAGTTACTGGAACAGAAATAATTTCTCCCAAGTAAAACACACCCAAAGGCACCTAGTACTTAGGGAAATAACACAGCATCTACTCTGACACTCTGACAAGTCTTTCTCCACACAGCTTTCTCCTGCTGTGACTTCTACTGTTATGATTTATTACCGTCTCTGACTTTGAAGAAAAAGCCTGTGGTTTGTAGCCTTGGTCCTTCCTGTGTGTCTGGCCTGCAAGCACAGAAGCTTCCTGTTGCACTGCCAGCTTCTTCCAGCTCAACCAAGTCCCACTCTATTCTTGAAAGATTCAAAATTTAATCCTTACTTTTGTCTAGAGAGAAGCAGTCTAAGCAAACAACCCTATCCTTGTCTGAACTCTGAGGAAACTGGACAACAGAGGATGATTTACCTCCTTACACTTATACAATCATGCAGCAAGTGATACACGAATGATTAAAGGAGACCTATAAGTAACATCCACAAAAGATAATACAGGCATTTTCCTAGTTTGCTACAACCATAATTCAGCTTCCTCTGGGCAGCTGTAAACCTCTAGTAAGGCTGATTTACAGCTGGAAAAGCAGAATTTGCTGCTTCTACTTGTGCAATAAAATATAATTCAAGTGATGCACTAGTACAGTTGCTCAGCACTTAATATCCTCAATGTCTAAAACTAAACCAAAACATGCTTTTGCATTCAGACTGCTGTGTTTGTTTCACTCTGCTTCCCTCTGGAAGAACTGTACCTTTGCAGTAGCTGGGTTTTTGTCTGAAAGACCACAAGAGGATAAAAACTAATTAAAGGTGAATACATCCCTCAAGGTAGAAGTTCTCGTACTTGTGTAGCCAAGAGAAATTTGTTGGCAAAATAAACCCTTTTTGAATTTTTGACCATAAGAAACAGAAGAATGTTAGCAGAAGATTAGTCTGAAGCAAATGAATCTGTGCCTTTATACTTGATTTAATTGTCAGTTTAACGTATTCAGACTTGCAGAAAAATGAGCTGTATGCACAATAACACTGAAGCACAAGACATTTATACTAAAATTTTAGTTTCCAAACATAAATAGGATTTAAGGAACCAACATAGGAAAAAGGCTAAGAATAAAAATGAACAATGGTTTCCAGGTTTTAATAGTTCTAGAAATGCCTTATCTTTACATTCTCCTCTTCCTCATTCCAGCTACTGATGAACAGGAGGAAAACACAGCAACAAAGCACCGCAGTTCTTCCCTAATGTGTCAATTTGAATATATTAAAGAGTCTCTTGAGAAATCCACCTACCCTGCACAGAGGCAGAGGGGGAAGAGTGTCAGGACTGTTGGGTTAATGCAAGCACCAGGTGTCTCTCTACAAGTGGTGCAGCTTTCATCCTTATAGATACCAGCAGTGTCAGACAGCTCTTCTCTCTGGCTGTTTGCTCACCTCTTCTCCGCAGCTTCTGTGGAGGGGAAACCTTCCACTTGGCTCGCCATTTTCCCTGCCTTTCCACATCTCCACTTTCCCTTTTGACTTGCTTCCCATCGTTTGTCCCTCTTATACCAGTGCCACACAGTTCACACACAATGCCCCTTTCCCATGGAGCACCCAAGATTTGCCCACTACTGCTCAATCCCTTGACCAGAGATTGCAGCTGCTGGAGAGATCCAGGGCACCGCATATGACACAGGCTTCCTACACAGCTCTGTCACACAGAACAGGGTTGTGCAGGCACACTCAAACATCTGAATGTCTCTTTAAACATCTGAACGTGCTCCAAGCTCCATCTAAACTCCAGAAACACAAGTATGACAAAGAGCAGCATTAGCAGCAATACTCAGAACAAAGTTCCCTAGCAAATTTGAGAATCAACCTGCAATTTTCCACTTCCGCTATGATAAATAAAGATGCTGGTATCAGAACAACTGAAAAATGGAGAAATTAAAAAATGACACTCCAGACAAGATGTAACATTTCTTCTTTTCCTTCCTGGCTCCTTCCCTGTCACAGTAATGCTATGATCCCTTTCCGAGCAGCAATACATACTGCATGAACCCAGCTATAAAAACACACTTCTTTAAGCAAAATAAGTATGTTCCAGAACTGAACCTTCAAGACTCACCTAAAGTGTTTGTTGCAAAGTTTTTTTCAAGTCCATCTTCAGTTAACTCTCTGTTATTCACCATACATCCCGCGTTGTTGATCTGTAAAACAACTCCTTTAAACAAAAACAACCTACACAAATATCTACAAGGAAATCCACACATATGAGCAGTCTATGTTAATTTGCTGTTTTCTGACACTGCAAAACAAGGGGTTTTGCACTGCAAAACCCGTGGTTTTTATTTGTTCGATAAAACATGATTGCAAGCTGTGTGCAGCTAGCATAGTCTCTGACACATTTGTTTCTCTGCTTTACCTTCCAGAAGGATCTCAGACTTTTCTTTCCCACCTCAAAAAAAGATTTGCCACTATACATCTTTCTGCATGTTCACTGCCACTCCCCATTTTTATCAGATGTTCCTCATCTAGTAAGCACCAAAGGAGCTGCTCCAGGTGCCTCAGCTGTAGTACAGTAAATTTTCACTGCTAAATAAACGGGGAACTTCACTGAGCCCCTTGCCAACAGTGATGATGAACTGTTTCCTCCCTCCCTGGCTCTGTTTCTTTGGACTTTTTGCAAAAGTTGAATCTTTCAGAAGGTCTAGCTTTAAGAGGGACAATGTTATTAGCAATGAAAGTGAAAGAGAAGATGTATGGTGTCTCCAAAGATGCAGCTATAAAATTATGGCTTTTCTCTTTTTTTGTAGGACATCTGTGTTAACTGAGAAGGGACAAGAGCATGCAAACCCTGGAGCCTCCCAAAAAAAAAAACATTTACAGAAAATTAAGGAGAGAATTGTGGGCCAAACTGTCAAGTCTACATGACCTGTCAGCCAAATACGTTGGCTACACACTCCCAAGAGAGACACACATGACTGAAGTACAGAAACTTACCAACACATTTAATTTGTGTTCATTTTGGAATTTTTCAGCAAACTTCCATATTTCCTTGGGATTAGATAGATCCACGATGTGCAAGAAGATATTCTAAAGGAAAAGAAACTAAGTCACAATCAACAGGGAAAGTGAAGAGAAACCCTTTGAAGGCCTGTCTAGATTAAAAGGTTTTAAAGTAGTATGAAAAAACTATTGTCTACAGAAAATAATTAATACATGTTAATAAGCACAACTGCAAAATTTAACTTCAGGCCTTAAAACATGTTTAGCCATTGATTCAGCTGCTTCTGAGACACAGATTTTTAATGCCAAAGTTGTTAAGAGAGAGTCCTACTTAGATAAATATATGTGACAGACAGGCATAGCAGAGAACTAGAAAAATATTGCAAAGCTTGTGAAATTTCAATTTAAACTATTTAGCAGCTTTCTATTTGGCTGAGCTTTCCAAGAAAATGCTCAAGGTCACAGCATTAGAGAATAATTTAGGTTGGAAGAGACCTCTGGAGGCTGCTTGGCAAACGTGGAGATTCACCAGTCTGTGTGGGTCCCTGCTCTGAGCCTTCAGCATTTGATCATCCTCATGGTGAAAATATTTTTCCTACTGTCTGTAGCAGTGAGGCAGAATTTTGTCCCCGTTCCAATCTGTGTCAGCTGCCTCTTGTCTTCCCACTGCAGACTTCCAAGCACGGTAGTGCCTTCCCTACACACTCCCTCACATGGCTGTAGAATGCAGCAAGATCCATCTCAGCCTTCTCAAGACTGAGCAAAATCAGCCTTCAGAGTCACTTCGTACATCACACGTCCCATCTCCACAGTCACCCTCTGTGCTGACTCCAGGACACTGATGACTCCCTCATCCTGGGGAGTCCAAAGCCAGGCACGGGACCCTTGCTGTGGTTTCACAAAGGCTTAACAGAGAGGAAGATGCACTTCCCTCAGCCTGCTGGCTAGACTCATGTTCATAAGGCCTGGGGTCTGGTTGGCCTGCCTTGCCCCAGGACACTGCCCACAGAGGGACAACTTGTCATTCCCAGGTCCCATTCTGCCATCTGCTTTCCAGCCAGCTAGACAAAGACTGCACTTTATTCTGTCACCTGTGCTCTTAAAGATGTCATCAGGTTTTTCCCCTGTATTGACTCAGGCAGGATGCCACTAAAAATCATTAAGAGATCAGCTCTGTACTGTTGCTACTTTTGAAGCCACATGTTCTGGACAGTTTTCCACCCACTTTTTCATCTACCAGTTCAAACCACATCTGTCCAAACTGGCTACAAGGACATCATGGCAAACCATGTAAAAGGCCTTGTCAAAGGTAAGGAGATCACTGCTCTCCTCTTGTCCACAGGCAGAGTCACCGCTCCAAGGGGATCAGAGAGAGAATCAGAAGGCTAACAGATAGAGAGAGAACTGATGCTGAGACAAAGACAGATTAATAGGGAAAGCAAAAGCCACACACAAAAGCAAAAAATCCCAAGCCTATGAGCATATCACCCTGAGAATACCCAGTCTTGTCTGACCTCATAAACTAATCAGGGTTGGGCCTGGTTAGTACTTGGATGGGAAACTGCCTGGGAATACCAGGTGCTTTAGACTTTTTACAAGGAATTAACTGACTGCCTCCCATGGGCAGACATTCAGCCATCTCCAAGAGAGCATCTCCATCACACATAATAGTCACTTGTGAAGCCACCACCCCAAATCTCTCCCCATTCCTTTTTCTTCCCCCAGCTTCATATACTGAGCATGAAGTCACATGGTCTGAAATATCCCTTTGGTCAGTCAGTCAACCTGACCTGGCTCTGCCTCCTCACAACCTCCCAAGCAACCCCAACTTGTTCTCCAGTGAGGCAGTACAAAAGGTAGAAAACACCTTGGCTCTATGTAAGCCCTATTCAGCAACTGCAAAAGCATCTCTGCATTATTAATCCTGTGTTCATCATAAATCTGAAACACAGACCCATACCAGCCACTGTGAAGAAAATGAACCCTACACCAGCCAAAACGAGTACAATGAGCAGGGGTATACATCCACTCCAGCACTCTAGTCATGCCAAATCTTTCTGTCTAATCCCAGTGAGATCACAGCTCTGCAATCATGCATGGATTCCTGTTTCCTATGCTATGTGTACTCATGAACAGGCATCTGATGGGCTCCCAGACATGCTGCTTTCTCATGAAAACTGTGAGAGCTTCCTCAATTTTGCTATCCCCTAGACACATACTCACTGTTCCCATGACTCTACTACTCTTCTGGGTTTGGTCACTACAAACCAATGAAACCACTTTAAAACCTCCTCACCAGACTTAGCAAACCTGTTGGCAAAGACACTCTTGCTCCACTTTGTCACTGCTGCTCAACAAAGCTCATTTAACAGAGAAGGTCCAAGAGGCCACAAAGGCAAAGGCCAAAGTGACACCAGCTGAACATTCACGTGTTGAACTGCAGGGCACATATGCTCCTAGCCAAACCCTTCCTTTCACTGTATGGATTTAGGAGACCACTGCTGGGGCTTCCATGCCCTTGACTCTCTGTAAACACTCTTGATGAACTCCAGGTCACCCCTCACAATGTCAGGCTGCCTATGAGGTTGGGCAACAAGAGGCATTAGGCCAAGGTCCAGATCAGCCTCAGCAGACTCTCTGCAATACTTACATCTGAGTCCCCAGCAAGTGACAAACCTCTCAAGTCATCCAGCCAAGACTGCAGATGGGTGCCTCCATCCCCCACAGGAAGGAGCCTTCAGCCATCATCACCCACGACTTCCTCCCACTGTCAACGACTGTTCAGGATCATCTGTCTCCAACACCTCCCCTGACAGAGCTTGCTCTTCCTCATCTGTTACCATGGCACTATACCTATCCTATAAATGCACATCTGCAGGCAGAGAAGGAGCTGCCTTCTGTTGCCAGCATTCACATTCTCCCCATCTTAGAAGTCTTTATACACCACTTATTCAAATGCAGCTTCCAGCCATCCCTTCTTCCATGCAATGTGCTCTTCTACTTTCTGCAGAGATCCTGTCAATCTTCTGTTTCTATTCCCTGTGGTTCTGCAGCTTGCTCACCTCCTGCTGTCACATCAGCAGGAGATGAGCAGCTGGCAGCTCAGCACCCTGAGGACAGCAGAACCCAACAGTTGAAGCCACCATCATGTGCTGCCCCAGGCTAAGGGAAAAGTACCAGTCACTCCCTGCAACCCAACATCTGCCACATTATCCCTCTGGAGCTCTGCCTGGGCTAGTATCCCGTGTGCCAGGCACAGTTGCTCCGGCCAGGGTGGTCGCTGTCTCAGAGTGCTGGGTGCCTTCTGCATGCCCTTGCATGCTAACTGTTGCATTAACTCCTAAACCCTCGTCAGTCACTCCATGTCACAACATTCTTGCAATGTTTTGCAATACTATGGCCAGCGATGTGGATGCAATAAAAAAAGAAAAAAAAAAAAAGGCTTGACATAGAGCAGCATTATCATTTTCTAAACCACTAAAGCTAGAATTCCTCCCTCCAAAACATCAAAAAGCTTTTGCTGTTTGCTATGGATGATTCTTTTGTTTTTTGCAGATTTGCATTCTGCACAGTACAAGCACAGTGGCATTCACCAGCATACAAAGGCACATCTACTCCTACTCTTCTCCTAGATAGCACTTTGTCTCAAAGACGCACCACAGACAGCCTTATGACGTATTCCAGGAAAAGGCAGTTCTAAAATAATTATGCAGAGGATGTGTTCTCTTGCAAAACAACAAATAATCATTAAAGGGCCTCCTCTCTTTCCAAGTTGTTTCTTTAAATACTCATTATACAAGCAAATGAGAAAAGTGAAAAAGCTGAAGAAATGATATGGCATTATTCCCTGTCTGTAATTCTGCTTCCTTGAAGATAAAAAGCACATGACTTTCTCTCTAGCCATTTGATTTCAGCTCCTTAGCTGACTTTGGGTCAGAATTTTCTCACTGTAATAATGTGCTCTAGGTTGGCCCTGCTTGATCAAGGAGATTGGACCACTGAAAAGATGACCACTGTCATCTTTCCAATCCCTTCCAACCATATCCATTTTGTGAATAATTTCTGACCAAAAACTTGACACTGTTCTGCTGGATTCCTCTTTAAAACTTTCTACTTTACAAACTAATGCCATTACCTACTGGTACAGAAGAGGTAAAGTCTTTTGGGCAGATGTTCAGTATTACAAGGGATTTCAGAGATTGAAAAAGATCTAAATCAACACTTATCTGCTGAAAACTGTCATGTTGACTAAGGAAAGGGATATTCAGGCCTGTTCCCTATAAAAGTCCTCAATGGTAGCAAAGTAATTTTCAAAGTAAACCTAATCTCTATGACTTGATCTATTTTAGCAGATTAGAAGAACTTTCCAGCTCCCAGATCTAGGGGCAGGTGATTGTCAAATAACTCCATTTCAGCACTACACTCCAGCATGTACTGTGGAAGATGGAAAAAAATCTTCGGTGTATACTAGAACAGCATCCCCATCCAAATTATCAGGAAGAGTAAGTTCAGCTGGATACAGCTTGTCAAGTTGCAGATAAAGCATTTTATTATCTCTCTGGATTGTTTCTGAATGAGCACTTATAAAGAAGGATGTTCTTGAGGGCTCCTTATTAAAACACTCTTCCCAGTGCAGTCACACGTCCCACAGGGCCTCTTGTACAGCTCATCTAAAACTTCACTGCGAGCTGCTCTCTGCCCAAGTGCCCTGTCCCCAGGGTCACAAGTTCTGCAGTGCCCTCACACTCTCATGACTACAGAAATTACGGGTCTGCAGCCTATCAAAAAGTGTGAACGCAGTAATTATGCTGCTTTTAGAGGAAGAATATTATTTGACTCAAGCTTTTTTCACCAGGTGACAGAAAACAGAACATGAAGGAACCTTCTGAGGTCAAACTCACCTCTCTTCCCAGGCAGCCTGACCGCAGTTGTAGAAGGAGGTAACACAGATAATCACCAGCCTTACTACAGCCATGGGATTATACAGCTATAGACAGCTGAAAGTATTTATTCCTACATAAGGACTGATCTACTTCGCCCCCATTAAAGAACTGAAGATGTTCTTAATGCTGGTTGTGTCACACTAGGGAGCAGAAATCAAAGAGCAGATTTAGTCAATATGACATCTCTAACCATAAGTCTTCAGAATTTTTGATCCACATGAAAAACTATTACTGGAATCAAAATACTGTGTATAAGAGACAAGACATTATTTAAAATGAAGACAAGTCTCCATCCAAGTGCTGTATGTTAACCCTGGTAGGTAGTTCAGCCCCGCACAACCCTATTTACTCACACACTCCACGCCCAGTGAGAGTGGGGAGATAATCACAATGACAAAATAGGCAAAACTTGCTAGCTGAGATAAAGACATTAATAAGTGAAGCAAAAACTGAGTGTGCAAACAAAGTAAAACAAGGAATTAATTCACTACTTCCCATTGTCAGGCAGGTATCTAGTGATCCCCAGGAAAGCAGAACTTCATCCCATGCAACAGTGATTTGGAAAGCCAAACACCATATCTGTGAATGACCCCTTTTACGCCTTCTTCCTCCCAGCTTCTACTGCTGAGCAAGATGTCGTATGGTCTGGGGTGTCCCTTTGGTCAGCTGAGCTGTCCCAGTGTGACCTCTCCCATCTTCTTGTGCACCCCAGCCTGCTCACTTGGTGGGGCAGTGTGAGAATGAGAATAGGCTTTGATACTGCATGAGCATTGCTCAGCAGTAACTAAAACGTGGGTTGTCAACACTGGTTTGGTCACAAAACCAAAGCATAGCACCAGTGGAACTGCTAGAAAAGAAATTAACTCTATTCCAGCCAAACCCAAGGCACCAAGATAGAAAGATAATGACTCGTGAACTTCTCTATAAGCACACCCTCCTGAACAATTAACAAAAGCAACAGCGACAGACAGAAGGGTGTACTGTAGAGTGATATATACAGAAACAAAAAGAATGCGTTACAGAGGGAGAGAGGGAAGGAAGGGGCATTACAAGAAAAGGAGATGAAAAGGCGTGTAGAGCACAGAATTAGGACCACACCCAGGACTTTACAGAGCAGCCAACCTTACCAAATCAAGAGCATGTTATTCAGACACATAAAACCTTCAGCTCCAATGCTGCAGACTCATAAATGTTGTTGTAAGAATGTTGCAATGCATTAGCTTTTAAACGCCTCAGCCATGTAGTTAGGAATAGTAAGTAGGACATCAAAAAGCAAATCAACAACAAACATAAATAAAACAGCATGCTGCTGATGATGTTACTAATCACAGAATATATCACCTAATGAAGTTAGGTGACTCAAATGGTTTGAAGTTAATCACTTCAAATCATTTGAATTATAAACTGCTAGATGTTTCCATGTCTGTATGAAAATACTATTAAAAACATAACAGCAAGACATTGGAAGAGCATTTCAAGGCCTCTGGGCTCTTTAATATTACTAACCTTTCTAAGAGTAAACAAAAGACTAAAAAAAACCTCACCTGATTGCCCGTTTCTGTCACTATTTCCTCCTTGGCAACTTCAGCCCGTTCCTTATTTCGGCAAACCAGATGAACCGTGCCACCTGGTGGATTGTGACAAGAAAAGCATTTGATAATTAATTACTTACAGCATTTGGGCGACACATCAGCATTTTAATTAGATGAGATACTGGATATAAGAAAAAAGCTGGAATATTTCTGCTCTGGTTCCTGTGAAGGTAGGCAGGGGCATCACACAAGGCTATACATATGGACAAGGCCACTGCAATCTAAGTACTGTGCTCAAACCATTTCTGTCAAGTCTGTACATCATGTTTCGTGGGTGAAATACCAGAGCTAAATGGGAAACTGAAGCTAAGGCATTTGTATCATAGATGGTTTTTTTCATATATGCCTTAGGAAGTTCAGTAAGGGGCTTAAACAACTCAAGTGACTAGAATTACTCTGTGAAAAGGAAATAAAAGTACCGATATCAGAATTCTCTGCAGTGGGAGATATGACAAGGACTATGGTCTCAATTGCAGCTTGGGAAGTTCAAGTCATCTGAATTATTTTTCATCAGAAAAATAATTTGCAGTAGTTTTCTTCTCCACAGACCAGGCTTTCTCAAGAGGATGCATAATTTGCACCCTTGTGGGTATCAAGCAGCGAGAGACAGCAATGACTGGTTTGATCTACTATTGCCAACAGTCCTGCTTCAAGTGAGATGCTGGACAAGGTGACCTCTAGAGGTCTTTTCCAACCAATTTTGCCATGAAAGGAAGACACAAGGCAAGGTTCTTCTCAGAGACCTGGACACTTTACACAATTTCATCACTTAGCCATATTAAAGAAAGCCTTCAAACATAAGACTAAGGTACAGCTAAGCTATTTTTTTTTTCTTCATATTCTCTGATTATTGAAGTCATGTGTTAATTTCAGTCATAGCAATACTCATACTCTTTACTTTTGCCTGGTTTTAAAGGTGTTTTAGGGATTGCTAGTAGTCCACTTTGGGAAAGCTCAAGAAATTAATCCCTAACAGAAACAACAACTGTGTCAGGTCACAGTTTTAGTGCACAGAAACCAAATGCAAAACACCAACTCTACCCCGGGATGATACAGTCACACACTGCACAGCCCCGTCTGGGGTCTGATAACAAAACCTTTCGTCTACAAGAGAGGTTTTTCCACTGAGCACCAGAACAGGGGGAAAGTTTAGGCGTGACTGATACACTAGGAAAGGAATTGAAATGTATGTTCTTTGGTAAAGATTGAAACTATTTGAACGTAACACATGGGAATAGTCAGAGTAGTTGGAAGAAGACTGTTTCAAGCTGGAAGTACAGTTCACAAAACATAGAGGAAAGCCCAAATCCGAATATCCGTAAGACACCAATTCACAGAAAAGCTGAACTCAGACTACAGAAATTGTCAGCAAGATCATCGCTATTTTGAAATATCCAAGTGCTTGAAGTCAAAGCCAACACAGCTTGATTATTCTTCTGCTGAGTTGAAATTCCTTATTTTCTTGTCATGGCATACTTGAAGAGATTCAGCTTGAAGCCTGAGCCCCAATAGCTAACACTGAGTTTCAAAGCGAGATATTTGAGGATAGGACCAGAGAGCCACTTTAACTTCATATGATGAGCAATGCCCATACAACATATCAGACATGCAGTCTGAGCCCAAGGTTGTTCTGCCAAACATGGTGATCAAATCCCATACAGATCCTGCCAGCTTTCCATCTTGCAAAACCTGGTAGAGATATCCATTTGTGATCAAAGCAGTCACCTGATAAAGTAATACTTACATAAAGTAATTATATACAATAACAGTAGTAGGAACCTGTAATCAGTCACATGGTGGCACAGATGTAGATCTTTAACCCAAAGACTCTTTGATGTTTTCAATTAGTTTCATTTAACCGACTTGCCACTTTCCTTCATAAGACAGTTATGAAACCTAAGCACACAAAGAGAGAAAAGAGCCACAAGCTCCTCCCTTTCATTCCACGTGCCAGAACTCCTATCACTCTTGCACAACAGGAATTATTTTGTCAACCGTGTAAGGGATTAGGTTTATCCTTCAGCAGCAGCTAGGCCCAGTTCATACCATGTCCTTGAGTACAGAGAACAACATAAAAAAATAATTACATGTGATCAGTCAAAGGCCACGACCTCCAGGATATTATCATTAAGATCAAGAATAGCCATCCTGTTTGTTTTTTTTTTTAATGTTCTCCCATCTCATTTTTGTAAAGCCAATTGTTTTCTTTCATTGTATGATACATTTGCAGATTCCTCAGTTCAAATTCAGCCAGGCTGCTACTTGTACCGAATTAGCCTTAAACAGACACTATTTCACCAAAGTCCACAGATGCCACTATAACACAGATAGTTGTGGTAAACATGCACTTGAAAAACAATGTGCAGGTCCTCTCTGCTAACTGGGTTTCCTTATTCCAGTTTTCTCTGCACTGATTGTGCTTAAACCTCTAACCCACACCAAGAGCCCTTGAAATGACCCCGCATCCCAGGCATTTGTGTTTGTGTGTAGGTGCTGGAAGGCCAAACCCATTTCCTTCCACCCTTCTCATCTTCCTGGGTGCTCCATGGCAGCCCTGCTCACCTCTCCTCGCTATCTCCTTGGCCGTGGCCTTGCCAATGCCACTGTTTGCACCAGTGACAAGGAAGGATCTTCCAGCCACATCCACCTCCACATCAGCTGGGTTGAAGCGCTTGGAAGCAGACTCATAACCACCTCTGAACAAACCAAGAGACACCTGTGAGAAACTGGAAGAGAGCCCTTCCAAAATAAACACACATGTGGGTAGAAAAGCACTTTCCCCTCATAGCCCAGCAGCCAGTGATTGCCCTGTTTACTCTCCGTACCCACAAATACCATTGACACTGCGATCAGCAATGTATCATAGAATCATTACGGCTGGAAAAAAGTCTTTAAGATCATCAAGTCCAACCATCAACCCACCACCACCACCACGTTCACGTCCTCAAGTGCCGTATCCAGATGTTTCTTTCATCACTTCCAGGTATGGTGTCCGCATCACTTCCCCGGGCAGCCCGTTCCAGTGGCTTTGCAATGAAAGCGACAACCCGCGGTAGCGTTTGGCCCCGAGACACGCAGCCCTGGCCTCGGCCCTCGGGGGACGGCCCGGCCGGGGCCCCAGGGCCTCACCGGGCAGGGTGGAATCGGGCAGCCGCCCATAGCATTACCAAACCACCACGGCCCGGCCGCGGGGAAGCGCCGCGGGCACACAGGAACGCCCGACCCGGGCGCTGCGCCCGCCCCACGACTCCTCCCGGGCCCCGGGCGGCCGCCGCCCGTACCTCGTGTACTCGCGCAGCCCCTTCACGAACCACACGGTGTTGCGGTACCAGGACATGGCGCTGCTGCCGCCGCCGCCCCCGCAGCCGTGCCGGCCCCGCCTCTGGCCTTACATAAGGCGCCCGGCCAGCCCTGCCGCGCTAGGGAAGGGCTGAGGGGCGGCCCAGCGCCGCGCTGAGGGGAGCGTGCGAGGCAGCGCAGCGAGTGTGGCACTGCGGGCAGCGGTGGCACCTCCCGCCTCAGCAGCCGTCCGTGGGCCGGTTCTTCTTATCCTTTCTGTTTTCTCCCTTCTTCATTAGCCACGAAAGGCAGCTGTAGCCAGCCCCTACCTCGCAGCAGGCGGCTGTGCCTGGCGAAGGTGGTGGCAGATGGAGAATTTCCCAGGGCTCCAGCTTGGGGCGGATGCTGTTGCCAGCTAAGCCGGCACAGCAAACAGGGTGTTGTGTTTGGGGAACGAGGAGCAGCGCTACAGGAGCTAGGCCTGCGTCCTCTGCCCTGGAAAGCTGTCAAAGGGATGCTCCCAGAGAAACACAGACAATGACGGTTTGTCACATGAAGTAGCATTTTACATAACAAATCCATTAAATACCTAGTGATGGAGTAAAGTATTCCAGTAAGGAAAGGGTACATGGAAGGAGAGTGAAATTCAAAATGTTTTCAATTTTATGCACTTTGGACCTGTGAAGCCCAAGAGAAGCACTTGGAGTTGCACATCTGGACAGTCCATGCTAGCTGTAAGGAAATTGTCATTATAGGTATAATTATACTTTTAATTACACAAAAGGTCTATGCTTAGAAAGTTCAGTGTGCAAGTTGCATACATGAATGTATTTTATGGGGTATTCAATGCCACATACAAAGAAGCTCCTCCGGGAACCCTATCTAAGTTTTCAAGAGCTTAAGTTACCTAATTTCAATAGCCCAGATAGTGGAGAAATGGGAATAGTCTCTCTTTTTTGATTCTGTCTTATAGCCTGATACTTCTGTTTCTAAATCTCTAAATCTCTTTGCTCTGGCAAAGGCCTTGTACTAAGGTCTTCCATTTTCTCAGCACGATGTGTGAGTATTAGGCTCATACAAAAGGCACTTCCCACCACGAAGTTACAACTTTTGAACTCTGCCCTGCCTGCTTGTACTGTACATTACCTGTGAAGTAACAGTTCCCAGAGGGGAAAGAGACACATTTTCACAGTGATATTTTCTTCCATGCAGAGGCCATCCAGCTACATGTTGTACCTTTTCGTGAAATCTAAAAATGCTTGTTCTTAAAACAATTGAAAGACTATTAAAAATATAAATGCAGTAAGACAGATTGTGCTTTATTCCCTTGTTATTTCTGTGTTTACCCTATTTTATTTATTGAGAACTGTAATTATGGCTTAGTACAAGCAAAATGGGATGATGGCTCTGATGTGTTTTGTTTTTAGTTTCACCCTGTGTTCTCATAAATTGGGAATTTCATCCCTGCAGTCTGTCAATCTCTGAAAGTAAATGGGGTGCATGCAGATACACAGAATTCCTCACAGGCTGAACCATTTGGATGAGCATGATGCTGGATGGTGCAGCCCTGAGGTGCTAACCAATGTGTGCATGCCTGGCAGAAGCTGTCCATGAGTCAGACACAAAAAGAGATTATGGCAGGCAGAGAATGAGAGCAGCTCATAATATTTTGGGGGTTAAGCAGTAATGGGCAATTATGGCGTATTACTCTTATTGAGTTTACAGAAGATGTTTGAATGTAATGTTGGCTACCAGTGTCATCCTGATAGATACACAATTTTCTCAGAGAATATGATATAAATACTGCAGTGCCCCTACTATGATGTTAGCTGTGCCCTTCTAACAAATGGCATTTCAAGGAGATTTTGTAAATGCCCAGAAATTATGCCCTTGCCAGGGTACACCAATCCCAGAGCACATTCAGCTGCAAGATTTCTGCTTAGAAACACTTGCTTTTTCTGTACTGAGTGGCTAGGCTTGCACCCAGGAATGAACTGTCACAGCACTCTGTCTGTCTGAGCAGCTTCCCAGAATCAATCATTAAGGCTGGGAAAGACCTCCAAGATCATCAGTCCAACCTTCACATCAAAAGCGAGCTGTTGCACGCTGTCCCAGCACCACTTAGATGTTTCTGTTGCCTCATTTCATCTCCTGTGGTGTTTTGCTTCTGTACTGTTGTTCCAGAGGCAGGAGGCCGTAGAGATTGTGTAAGTGCTCTCTGCTAACCCAGCCAGCATGGTGATGAAGGGCTGTGCAGGAGAAAGGCAAGAGGAACTGTTGCCAAGGGCTGGGTGCTGCTAATGAAGGGCCTACATCTCAGTATTCTCACAGGAAAAATTTCTGCCCACTTCAAAGGTTTTGACCCCATATCTTGCCTTCTATACTGATTTCTAGGTTGATACATCTTGTTAGCTGAATTAGAACCTATTCTGGAGCTTTGGAAATTCGAAAAGTTATAGCTTCTGGTTTCTTTCTTGACTGCTAGTAGCTTAGCAAACTAACTTCAAAAGGACATTTCTCTGAACATGAGGGATTTTTTAGACAAAGAATTCTTCTCATGGATTAGCATCCTACATCTCAGACCCCTATCACAGCCAGCAACTGGTATATTTGTGTCATATATAGCTGAAAGTGGGAGAGCCAGAGTGTCTTGAGCTCCTAATATTTTCCTTATTTGAGCATAGAACAAAATGGCTTCACCCAGGCTAATAAACACAGCTCAGTCTTTACCCCTCGTAAAACATATCCAACTTAATTCTTAGCCTATATCTATACTGTCAAATACTCCATTGCATATTCCCAGTCCCTGATCCACTTATTGTCCATAGGCAAATGATTGTTGATGCCCAGGTCACAGTAGCTCAGATATCATCAGGGCATAGTTTGCTCAAAGGGCAGTTTGTTCCCAAACACTACATGTGAGGGCACACCAGGGTTAACCCTGCACAGCCTTGGCACTGGTGGTCCTGCATTCTGGTGCGTGCATTTACCAGTGTACAAATGGCCCCGAAGCCTGTTACACAAACCCTCCATGACTGCTGGTAATCCTCCAAGCACATAAAAATTCTGGAGTATTGTGGCTGTGAGTCTCCAGACATTAGGATTTTTCATGGAGTAATGAGTTGAGAATCTCAATTTTCTTAAATCACAAGAGCTGGTGAAAAATACCTCTCTGGTACTCAGCTGGACTAACATGAAAAACACACCTTAGACTTGATCTGTCTTTGTACCTGTCAAATAGCAAGGAGTTTTAAGCAAAGTTTTAATTACTTCCAGCACAAAGGAAAGTTGAAAATGCTGGTTGCTGTTAAGGGCTGTGCATTTCAGCATGTTTCATATTTTCTTCCCAGGGGACAAATCTAAGAGTGGAGTACTCAAGAGCTGAAAAGCAATTATATATTTTACAAGATGTTTAAAACAACATCAATGCCATTTTGCCAATCTCCTTTTTTTTTTTTTTTTGGTGAGAGGCTAAGATCTTGGTCTTGAGGACAACTGGCTTCTTTGCTTGCTTCCTTCCAGAGATCTGGCAAACTGTTGTGCATTCTCTCCTTTCCCTGTAGTTACTAATTTTCTAATTAAGTCTCTGTGCCTGCCCCCATTAAATCAATCAGAACTGATTCAGTTCCCACTGATTGCAGTGGGAACAGGCACAGGCTTTAAGGGCCAGGTTTGCAGGAAAGCTCAGCATCTATAATTGGGGCTAGGTTTCCGAAGGAAGTGGTAACTGTGTGCAAGCCACTGCTGTGGGAGCTACTCCCAACCCTGTTTTTACCACGCTGGCCTCAGCTCTGGATGTAGAACACTTGAAAACTCTGCCTTAGGAACTTGCACTGCCCCAGTCAGTGTAATAGCAATCAAGAGCTGTCAGCAGTTGGGGGAGAGGCAGCTGACACTTGTCCTGTTGTCTGGATGAAGCAGAGGGATTCGTGACCAGTTGAAGAGGAATGTAAAACCCATGAGGTCTCAGGGACATGTCTGAAGTTTATGGTAGTAGCGGGGTGAGAGAAGCAAAAGTTGATCATCCTGAATGCAGTGAGGGGTTGAAGTTCTGACCTGTGTTGTGTTTTTGTGAACAGTAGACTGTTTTCTTTGTTGTGTACCCAATTCATCAGCAAGTTTGCCAGCTGCTGTCATCAGCAGTGTTGTTTCCAGTGAAGAGTCAGACCAAATGACCTTTTATTATTGAGGAGCAAGTGTGGCAGTATGTCATCAGATCTATCACCCATTGCTCAGGGGCCAGTAAAAGGACTCTCATGCTGTGCCTTATCAGAAGTATAGATTTGCTTTATCAACTGCTGAGAGCCCTGGTCTCAGGGACCTGCAGGGCTTCCCATGGTTAGACATGTCGTGGCGAAGAGAGGGACTGCTTAGTGTCCTCCCAAAGTGGAAAGAATTGGCTGAGAGCAGCAGCTAAACCTGCTGCTAACCTAGTTAATCTCCTATATATCAAGTAATTTGTGCAAGCTGGGGTGTAAATAATTGTTTTATAAATAATAGGATGGCTTAGGATATTTTAAAAATAATAAAACAAAATGTTACGGTTGATATGCATCTGAGAAAATATTTTTTTAGTCAGTGAAAGATATTTTTGTGATTCGCTTGACTGAAAAATTCTTCATGTCCTTACAGTAAACATACTTGAATGCATGCATACATGTTGGTTGCTAGGCTGTGGCAATAATGCACTTATCTATTGCTATTAACATTTTCCTCAGCTACCTGTTTTTTTTCTTACTGTTCTTCTCCTGGGTCTTACTGTTCTTACTACCAGGTTTTGGACAGGAATGCTTACAGCTTATTGACTCAGGTGAGTCCTGCTACACTTCATTTATTCTTCTGCAAGTCTTACTTCTTATTAGCATTTTATTCCAGCCCAGTTGTTAGCAAATTGCAGATATTATCTAGTAGAATGTATCCTCCAGGAGGTATCTACAAGCAGAGGGACACACACACCTGCTTACATGTTTGCTTTTTTGTTCAAATGCCAAAGGACTAGTCTGAAGTTTTGTGTCTTCAAGCAGTTCCTGTGCTGTTGTAACAAAACCTGCAGAGATCAGTGAAATTTATCCATGCAAAGCTGTGGAGCCAAACCTTCCCATGCAAATAAGCACCAGACGTGTACTTAAAGTCTTATTTCACCTGGACAAGTTTTTAAAAAACCACAAGTTCACAAAAAATACTGAAGCAACTCTGGTTTTGATGCATTCTGAAAATAAATAGTATTTGTTATGAAATACTATTGTGAAATCCACTCAGAAGTAGAATAGCAGTACAAAAGATAAAAGTGATAATAAAGGTGTTGTCTATAGCAGCTCTTGAATAACAGTGAATAGTGGATTTTTTTTCCTGCACTGTTTGTATGCTGTGTAGTCATTTCATATTACACTGAAAGGCTATTTTTTTTTCAAAAGGACTGAGAATCAAATCCATAAGATATCATTGAAAGGGACATTAAAGATCATGTAGTTCAAACCCTCCTAGTGTGGGCAGGGACACATTTCACTAGACCAGGTTTTACCATACAACTTGTCCTTAAACACCTCCAGGGATGGGGCACCCAATTCTCTGGGCAACCTGTGCCACTATTGTGTGTAGTCACAACCTGTGACTACTCTTACACTAAGGAATTTTCCCCTTTTCTAACCTAAACCTCTCTTTCAGTTTGAAGCCATTCCTCATTGTCCTGTCACTATATACTCTTGTAAAAAGTCCCTCTCCATCTTTTTTGTAGGCTCCCTTCCACATGCAGGTACCTAACTCTCCTGAGAATCAAGAGGACCTTATACATAAAAGCTTTCTTGTAGGTTGATTTGCAGGCCCACAGTTTGCATCTCTCACATTTGAGCTGCTTACTGCAGCATGGGAAAGGAATCATGGGTTCTTCCTTTGCTTGAGTATTACTAATCATACAGAAGAGTCAGTATGGCTGAGATTCAAATCTGTGGGCGAAATCAGTCTCTGATATAACTATTCATCTCAGTGAAATTGCAGCAGGCTTGATTAAAATTATCATGACTGGTAAAGTACCTTAATTTTTGGACCGCAGTCACATAGGCTTATGCACTTACACTCATTTTTATTCAAAAGAGACATTTGGTAGAAATTCAGTGTTACAAACACATATACATGATTTCTCAGAATTTCATACAATTTGTTCAGAAATCTTGCAATATGACATTGTTCTTTTCAGCAGTTTCATTGTACTATGCAATATCAGATGGCACTTGCCAGCCTTTTTTATTTTCCTTCAAGTACTATATTTTCTAAAAACGTTTTCTGTTTCCTCCTATGGCTAATACCTGTGGGACTTGCATCTATTCCAGCAGTGATCAGAAAGCTGAAGAAGCCTATGCCAGCAAGCAACACTTTAAAATTGCAGTCCTGATGTAACAATCCTTTCTGTGTTATATGTAGAACATACAAGGGTCCTTGTTGTGATGCAAAGTCCCTATCAACTATAATTTGGAGAAGATTATTTATCTGAGAAAAGATTCAAGAAAACTTACAAAAACTGGTCTAGTTTAAAATGTTGCACAATATATATGAGTTATCATCAGTTTAATCTTTGTAGCCCTTTCCCTGTAAAATCAAAGCATTTAGAATCCTTTACACCAACCATTCCTATTTCAGGATCTGGGACATTTGAAACAGCTCTTGGCATAAAGATGCAGAAGCTATTCCAGGTTATTTTTTTTCCTACACAGTTACCTTGTAGTTTTAATGTCTGATGTCTTGGGACCTCATAAAGCTCAGAGCAAGTGCTCTGTGAGAGAAATCATCCTCACTGACAGCACAGCGTCAGTTTCCAGTCCTGAGAAGATAAGGTCTGTGATATGTCTGATGCTCTTCTTTTCTCTTTTCTTTGGGCCAGCAGGTAGGAGCTGTCTGTGTTCAGCATTTGGAGTGAAGGCTTGCTTGTCTGTCTGCTGCTTCTGAAATAGCTATGGAAAGCTTTTCTCTAGAGCTTTGGAATCTTATGCCTATTGCTAAAGAAGATGGAGTAGTGGGAGGACAAATATACTGTGGGCAATAAACTGTAATAAGTGTAATTTATTTCATGGCTCCTGACAGTGCACTTTTATGTATGTGTATAGAGTCAGCGTGTGCATACAGAATTGGCTTTGGGTCTTCATAATATTAGATTTCTGTAGTACTCACAACAAGCAGTGAGCAGGCTATCTAATTCATTGAAATAATGTATATGTTTTTCCTTTAAATACTGAAACAGACCTTTCTTTCTCAAGAAGGGGGGATGATGTACTGAAACAGAGCTGGTTTCCTGCATTGTAGTCAACGTTGAGTGCATAATAATTAGCTTAAGGGTATATTTTGTTCAGGTTTTCAGTAGACATTTATATTACTATGGGAAGAAAATGAACATTTTCAATTTGTAATTTTAGTCTAGTGGCAAAATTCAAATTAAACATTTTAAGGTGTAGACTGTATTTTCAGCTGCTTGACCTTTGGGCTGTAATGACTTAATTCCCCCTCAGCTGCTTGCTGAGGAGCCACGCCTACTTCTGGAGCAGGGACTGAGCATTTGTCTGGGACACCATTAGTTTGAGGCAGTTCAAAATGCTGCTGCTTGCAAGTTAAGGTGCTGTGGCCCATGCATATGTTCATAGCATATTCATTGCCCCTAAGTGAGAGAAAGTGTCTTCAGTTCTTTCATTTAGGTTTGAGTGCTTCATTTAGCCACTGGGGCAACTTGAGAGAAACCATGCAGCTGCTGGTGCTTCAGAAGAGTCACTGTGACTCTGGTGACTCTAATCACATGCTCAAACCAGGTGTCTCTGCTCCAGTCCTGCAAGATTCCAATCTGCTGAAAGCACAGAAGGCAGTGCTTTGGGCACAGAATTGATGGCTCCAACAGTTTTAGAGGTGTTGGTGTTCTCACTTGTATGTGCCATAGCGTATTGATGTACACAAGGTAAAAGTAAATAGTATCAATGCAGATTTTTTCTCTCATGGTAGTAGCAAAGTGTTTTGTTTTCTCTTATAACTTCAGAATATTTCACAAACGTGTTTTTCCTCATTCATACCACCTCTATAATTTTGTGTTTGTACCAACTGAACACTAGCACAGTGACTTGGCAGCACTTTCCCAAGTGGAATGTGGATGCACTGGGTTCTCATCTCTGAAGAATTATGTCAGACTGTAGAGAATCAGTCAGTCTTAGCCTCCTGTGAATGAGGCATAGGCCTCAGGTTTACTGTTGTGTGGCTGAAGTTTGGCAAATCACTGCACATCTGCTGAGCTGCCACAACCATGCTCACAAAAGCACACTGCAAACACAAGGCAATGTCACCTTACATCTCTTCTCCTTTGGGCTGAACTAAAATCTCTTACTTGCTCCAATAGGAGGACATCATCATGTGCTGTGAGGTCACTGGAATCAATGCAGACTTAAATCAGGAGTATTAGCCCTTAATTCCTGGTGATTAAGAATGATTCTAGGCATATTTTGCAAGAACAGGGAAGTTTGTACTAGAGCCCTGTGGGTGGAGCTACTTTCTTTTAAATTTCTTTTTCATTATCAACTGAGTATCATTTTCAACTGAGTTTTATGCCCGTTCCAAGCTTCTGGGTAAAGTTTCTGTGTAATGATAAATAGCTGCTTTGTTACATTTGAGTGATGGATGGAGTTATGCCTTCTGATAGGCAATTTCTTAAACTTTTTGGGTTCTTAACAAATGAAAGATGCTCTCCACTGAAGGTGAAATCCTGTAGATCAGTTCAGAACTGAACCTTGAAATCCAGAAGCTCAAGTGGTGAGCCATTGTAGTGTTGGTAGTAGGAAAGAAGAATCCATGAGTTTTAGCAGACAAAATACACAAAAACACACGTCTTTTCCCTGTGCCTTGTGTCAACCTCCTTTAGAGGGCAGCCCCTCCATTTTGACCACATTAACATAACTGCATAAGAGCAAAAGCAGAAAGAGCATTTTTATACTGCTTTCATCAACACATGAAAAAACAATCTACCAGGACCACTTCTGGGGTTGTTCCATTACATGTCACAAAAAAAATTGTCTGTGTGCATGATGGTGCTTTTAATACTGCTGCTGCTGCTGCTGACTAAAATGTTTACATTACATCTGTCCATTAAGTACAGATTTCCATATGTACAGCACCAATGTTAACAAATCGACTGTACTCTCACACCACAACCAGAGAACTGCTGTAGTAAACACATCTGCCTGAAATTCTCACATCCGCACCCATGTCTTATTGTTGTGGCTTATATTCAAAATGCCAAGGTAGCGTTGTCAGTTTTTCTATGAATTTGGTCACAATGGTTTGACAGTCATCTTTGTGTTATTGTGGTACTGATGAATTACTGCTGCAGAAAAAGTGTATTCCCTGATGGGGGAATGCTGAGCCCTGGTTGAAGTACTGATCTGACACTCAATAGCTCAGTTCCTTGTTCTGCCAAAGACTTGCAAGGCAGCTTTGGCTTAGTTTGGCTGTGTTGGATATATATGGATGTATTCATACTGTCTGGATCAGCCACAAAGTGAGATATAGATGCTCCCTAGTCCAAGTTAGGAAGAGACCTGAGGGCCGTATTGAGGCTGCCTTTTCGACATGCTCGTATTGCTATCACAGCTCTTTACAGGCCAGTCTGACAGGGGCCTAAATAGCTCTCTAGTGAGCATCTCAGTTACTGCCAGAGTCCATGTGTTGTGCAAAGTGGCCTGAATACAACCCTTTGTCTCAACTCCCTCATCTGTAATGCAGGGTCAATAACAAACCTCAGCAAGACTATGGGGAGATGTTCAGATCCCAGTGAAGAGGACAACATGGCTGCTTTTATAGGCAAACATCTACTGTGCTATATACAACATAAGGGGGGCCTGGTTTTAGAGGAGTTTGCTATCTGCAAGAGCTTGCTCCTGATAAAACATCCAGAGTTACAAAAGGGATGTAGAAGTTAGCAGGAGTACACCTTGGCACCTGCAGCAGCATTTTTGCATAGACTATGCTGTGCTCCAGCATAGCTATTTCCAGATGGCACCGTATTTTATAATTTCCTCTTGAAGTTGACTGCTATCACACATATATACTGTACAACAAAGATGTACACAAGGGTGAGTTATTGCCTGTTCTTTGTTGTACACACTTTCCCAAATATCTGGAGATTTATTTATGTAGCATTTAGTCTTCCTCAGAAGAGAATCTTTGCCTGGAAAAACAGTATATGCAGCAGCTACAAAAGATAAGGAGAAACAGAACAGTATGGCTAATAATGAGAACACCAACAGCAAAAATGTACAGGGTTTTGTCACAGTAATCCTGGGGCTGATGAAAAGGTGGGATGAAATTTGGCAGATACACAGAAAAAACCCAGTAGTTCCCAAGAATGAACCAGAGAAAGAGGAAAAGGCTGAGGGTTAGATGGATGTAGTACTTGTGAGCATTCTGCCTCCAGGGATACTCATCGTCGTCATCATCATCAATCACAACAGACTTGGAGAGCAGCTGCCTCATCTTGGTTGAGTCGTACAGCAGGAGAGTCACCTGGAGGAGTTGGGGGAGAAAAGGGAATAAGTAAAGTGGCTGCAGAGAGTCTGAACACCTTCTGTCCACTGCCAGTCTTTGGGTCAAATAAAATTAAGTGGGGGAAAATAGTGTAATAGAAACCTAAGGAGCAACAAATGAGGCAGGTATGGCTGGACAATAATGCATTTTTTCCTTGGAGGTTACTCAGCAGTGGGGGGTCATACATTGAAAAAAAAATGTTGATGGAAAGGCATGAGAACAGATTGTGTAGGGAGATGGCAGCAGCTCCCACGCTGGAGACTTTTAAGAACAGATTAGAGTAACTGCTAAATGACTTAAGTAATGTTCCTGCCTTGTGGTGGGTAGATTTTTCTCTTCTAACTCTCTTTTTCCAGGAGTAGAAGGTTGAATCAGCTTATATCAATTGTGAAGCATGTAGACTATGACTTAAACCTCAAAGAAATTGCTTTAGATACTTGCAGTGTACTGTTGTCAAATTTTCTTCAATTAAGTGCTGTTTCTTCAGATTGCCCCATTCCTGCCTGCAGTCGAAACTAGCAGAGAAATATGTGGATTGCCACGATGCCAGGTGGCTAGGAAGGGCTGGTTTAGAAGGAAATGCAGTAGGACTCATCAGAGATGCCTGGATTTCTTGTTTAGTCTTGGCAATACAAAGAACACAGATAAATTCTCTGGGGGTCTCAGTCATATTCTCCTTCACAGAGTTATAGTCTGTGCTCATTTTTCTGCTTGAAATGAAAGAGAAGAGCACCCCTAATTTTACACTCTTCTTTTCCCAAAACACTGGCCAAGGAAAACCTGTTGGGGTACATATTTTGCCGGTTCAGATTTCATTCCATGTGCCTCATTTTCAATAGGAAAAGCTTAGCAAGAGAATCCAGAGTTTTCTCTTATTCTTACTCTTCCCTGTAAAATTGTTTGATTATATATAAATGATTAAATATTTGTTCACAAAACCAATTGGTTTTCCAGCCCAGGTGTTGGTACCAGTTTTTGAGAAACATGAAGTCCCCGCACCAACAAAGTCAAAAAAAAAGGTGTTTCCACTGATGTCTCACATCCATTCAGCTCTTTGAGCTGAACACTCAAAGTGACAGGCTTGCTCAAACCATCATCTTCTCATAGGAACTTTCTTCCTAGGAACATTTATTTTACACCTGCTCATGAGAGACAGGAGGGATAAACCTGCCTGGCCAGTGGCTCTAAGGTTACTGCATGGGGATGCCTGTGGCTGCAGCTGAAGCCTGCTGCAGTCCATTAAGCTTTCAGCTCAGCACTCAGATTCTATGAAGCTCAGCAGTGAGAATGGGTTTAAATGGCAGATGAATATTGGGTTTGAGGCAGTCAGAGAAAGCTCCCAGGTAGATTTATGAATTTCAACTGCATATAAGTAGTTCACAGAAAGCGCATTTAATTCTTATGGATATTGCCTTTTCAAGTGTGATTAAAGAAATTGCTGGCAGTCGCTTACATTGTTACTAGCTGCTAAATATACATTTATGGAGCAGCATGGCATGAATTCAACAGGCCTCTCTGGGTGCTCTAGAATGGTTCAGTTGAACCAGTGAACAGTTACCATTGCTTTTTTAAAAGGCTGGAGGTGGTAAAGAAATAGATGAGGAGCCTACAGACTGCACAGATCTGTGTTAGAATGACTTGCCATTAGATAATGTCCATCCAGAACAGCATTCATTCAGACATCATCCTGCACCCATGCTCTGACCTTTTAACTTCCAGAGCTTAAGCAAATGCACTGCTTGATGGAGTCAGTGCAGTGAACAGAACAGAGGGCAGAGTTCAGACTGGCAAGAATTGGCTGCATTGAATTTGGCTGCAGACCAGGCGCTGAGATGGCACGTGAGTGAAGCTGATCCAGTTCTGACCAAATGCATTTGCCAAACTGCAAAATAAGCAGTCCTGCTGTCAATTGAAGTAAAATTCAAACCATTATTTGACATCAGCATAAATATTAACTGATGCATTTGCCACCTTATTTATAGTGAGAAAAACTGACTTTAAACTGACTTAAAGAAATAGCTAAGAACCAGCCAACATTTTTTAAGAAAGCTTCAATTCACTAGCCTCAAAATTTCCTTTCAGTTCTGCTCTAGTCTTTTCTAAACTATTATTAAATGAACCTTTGATTATACAGATAAGTCCACTGGTGTGGTCGAATGACTAAGCATTTGCCAGTGGAACTCACAACACAACAAATTCCTTGTAACAAGATTAAGCACTTCCTTTTTTTCCCCATTTTCTTATTTACTGACCAAAGGTCCTTGGAGGGCACAATTCATATCCCAGTGATGTACTGTGGTTCGATTGGGTTACCACTGTGAAAGAGTGCAGTGAATGCAGAGACCTGCAGAGGAGTATTCTTTCCCCTTTCTTTCAGTCCTGGCAAAGAAAATAGACTAGAAATGTTGTGGCAAGGCTCTTCCTGCTCCCTAGCAGCCAGTTAACACCATCTGCAAAGGGACTGTCAGAACAGGGTGGATCCTTTAGAGTCAATGCAGAGTTATAGCTTTATAGTGGCCAGGGTTTATCACAGGTACAAGGGTGTCTCTGCTTGTCAAACTGCCAGAGTGTGGCTCAGCAAAGATATAAGTGAGCACAGTCCACTAGCAGACAGGTAGTTGTGGTTAGAAAATGCTGCATCTAGATTGATAAGCCCTGCTGTGTTGCAGGGATGTATTTACCTTGGAAGGAAGTGATTCTGCTGCAGTCATTTACTTCTGGCCAGGTCAGAGTGGGAGTAAATTGAACTTGTGAAGGACTATGTACAAACACAAGTGGTTTTGTAGTATTCCAATAGCAAGGAGAGTAACTTATTTTTTGTCCTGTATATATGAAAATAATGGAGAAAGATTTTGACAAGCCTGGAGGATTGCTTGTGGAAAAAGGACCCCATTTACCACAGGCATCCTGTTAAGTAGTCATTTCCCTCAGTAGGGATGGTAGCACAGATGCTGTGATGCAGGAGAAAGTCACACCACAATGTGTGGGACAAAGCTGAGCTCATTTGCGGCTGACTTGACTGACAGGTGCTTTTGGTGCTGGAATAAGCACACTCCAATCCCAGCAGATCTCCAGTACTGGGTGCATGTGACTGTCTGCAGCTTTCATTATGCCTTAACCAGCAAGTCAAAGTCAAGTCACACAAAATATTTTTCACACACAGAAGGCACATTACCTTTAAGCTGCCAATCACTCCACCCACCAACAGATATAAGGGAATCAGTGGCTGAACTGGGCAGTCTTCCAAAAACTTCATTCCTGAACGGCAAAAATGAGTGTTTGTTATCTCAAGTGACCAGATACTGCAACAAGCTGCACAATGAAAACTATAGGTGCTGTAAATGAAGTTTAGTGCTTACACCAAAGACTTTTATCCTGTGTCTGTTGAAATGGGGCCTGAATTAAAAGGGGTTTGCACTTCCCACTACAGGAGTGAGGGCCATGAACAAGCAAAAGGCAGGAGAAGGAAAAGAGAGAGCAAAGGCAAACCCAACATTACTGTTTTCTGGCATTACTAATTGGATCCACATATAGAGGTCATTAGCTTCAGCCACAGCTCTTCGTTAAATGAACCATTGATGGAGATGGACAGGAAATTTTCATCAGCGGTAGAAAATTCACTGAAAATCAAAACTATGAAAAGAAGGAACAGTGATAAGCTTCCCCCAGGATTTTCCTGCTCATTAGTTCCTATGAGTGGGGCATGTTCCTGAGTTAGATGCCTGGAAGCTTGGGAGCCAAGACCTGTGGGAGCACCAGGAACCATTTTAGCTTTCCAGGCAGCTGAGAGGGAGCTGTAGAAACTCAGGTTTCCAAGCTGTTTGGGTTGCTGGAGGATAAAAGAATTGGTTGTTACGGAGCTGGGGACCCTGGCAACCCTCAAATCTACTGCAAGAAAGGGAAAGCTGGGTAAGTTTCAGGGAAGAGAGTGTATGGCTGTGTGAGGATGTTGCTGGCGGAGACTGAAGCTTGTGATACAGGTCTGTGGCAGTGAAACTCATCTGTCCAAATATAGATGTCTGCAATGCAGGCATCCATATGTGAACTAGTTTTCTACACTCTGTAGTCAATAGGGAGAAATAGGCACTTGTGAAATTCAATTCATTTGTCCTAAGATAGGCGTTTGAAATGGGTCGGGTGAATTGGTCCCTGAAAGCACTTCCGTCTCTCCATGGCTATACAAGGAACCCAGAGACTCAGCTGTAGAAACCTGTAGGTTAGCTGGGATGAATCCCCCGCCCAAGTCTCTTACCCAATGGCATCTTCAGAAATTTTAAACAGTTCATTACACCATAATTTTATAGGTATTGATCACAAGTTTCAGGGCTTTGACTGACCAGTTGCACAGGGTAGAAAGTATTTTCAGTCTTCTTGCTGTATAGTTTGCAAGGAAATATTCTGTCTTTTCTCTGAATAATTAGGGTTACCTAGCTACAGGATACTGAAAGGAACGTGTTGGTCTTAGTACTAAACATCTCTCAGGTGGAATGTCTTGCCTCCATTTTCAGAACTACACCAAATGGGAGGAATTAGGAAAGAAGTACCTCAATTCTACTCAGTGGGTTTTGGTTTGGTGGGGGTTTTTTATTGTTTTGTGGGGGGAGGGTTGGGTTCTGTTTTGGTTTTTCTATAGCTGTAATATTCTGTAGCTTGTCAATTTGCCCACCAAATCCACTGCCATTGCTGGTCCAGAACATTGCTGATGTCCTGAACCTCTCCTGCACTCTTTGCATGGCATAATACAGGTGTTCTGGGTTGTGGTTGCTTGCTACAGGTCTGACTTCAGTCACAGGACACAGGACAGTGTTTTATGGTCTGCAGCTTTGTGTTCCCCTGTGCATAAGGGCTATCGAGTCCAGTGGACTCTTCTATACAAACTATTTATTACCAACCTGTGTATAAATGAAAAAGGCTGCGCTTAGATGGATTTGGGATCTCTAATCTTTCATTCTTATTACACAGCTGTAATTTTTTGCCCATTTTGCCACTATGTAACACTGAGACCTGCTTGGACTCCCAGCTTTACAGGGATAGGCAGCAGGGAAATTGTCACAAATTACATCATGTTCATAAGAAAGCTGCTGCCAAGGTTTCCAGAGTCCTTGGCCATCGAATAGCCAGCCACAAAAGCAGCTGGCCAGGGATGACTGGGAATATACTTCAATTTAGGAACCGAGGCAATTTCTATTTGCAATATGTTAACTGAGATTTCAATTTGAGGGGAAAAAAATCGAGAAAAATTGCCATTCTTTTTTTTTCTCATGCAGTTACGATTCTCTTTCCCAGACAAATCTATTATGGAATCCTTTCATATATATACTGCGTCAATCAGTCTTGGGAAGGATTTGAGTGACAGACAGTGGCACTCCAGGTTTTGGGAGAATACTGCAGATAGATATGACAGCAGAAGCGTAGGTCAAAGCAGGTGATACAGTAGTAACTTTAAAAATACACACCAAGCAAGGTGTGAATAGGAAATACAGACCTACAGTTGACAGATGGGCACTGCTATTTGTTACAGTGAAATCAGTGAATGTGCCAATCAGTTCTCACACAGCATGTGTTTATCTGGGAACACCAAAACTGGTAGGAAAGCATCAGTGCTAGCTCTTCTTTCCCATGAGCAACAGATATATTCTCTTTTGACTGCTAGAGATGGGATATATGGACCATGGGAGATCAAAAGTCTGCTTCTACTGCAGTGCTCCCTGCAAGATTGAACAATCTGTGATTAAGAGTGAAGAGTGAAAATTGAGCCTGACCACAACACAGACCAGCACAGGAGTACAAATTAATGAACCAAATGCCTTTGCAAGATCATACACAGCCTGAACAGCATCCAAAGTGAAAAACAAATGTGGGACAGCGGAAGTACTTGCACGTTTTACCTCTTGGCTACCACAGAACAAAACTGCAGTGTCATCCAGGACATGGGGTCCAGCAAGTGGAAAGAACACTTGTGAGCAAACAGGACGTGAGCTTCTCTAGGGCACCATCTGGGGCAGTGCTCTGGCATGGCCCACAAGGGATTGCTACAAAGCAAATGTCCACGTGACTCATGATTATCCATGAGATGAGGGGTCAGGACAAATGACAATCAAGACAGCATTGGCCACTTTTGAGATGCTCTACTCTTCTCCGCTGAAAATGGCTAAAGTACACTCATAGGAAAGGAGGGATGCTGTATAGTGAGGCTGATCTGCTGCCTGGTGCCCACTCCATGACTTTTTTCCTAATGGGAGGGCAGAGACCACAACATGCCAGGCCATTTTCAGGTGCTCCTCATGGATGGCTCCAGTTGTCATCACTAAGCACAGACTTCACTCAAGCCCTGACTGTGAGCCTTACACTTGGATCTAAGTGCTGCAGGGAATTTATCTCAAAGTAATTTCCTTTGGGCACCATTTTATCAGCAAAGCAGAGGACTGGCTGAAGGACTGCAATGCAAGGAAAGATTGTGTTAAACAAAAACTGCTGAAGCACAAGACTGGTTCCCACGTAAAGGCATGGAGTATGAGAATAGGCTTCAGACAATTCTCAGGAGCATTTGAGATTTGAGGAATTATTTGGTGTTATGAGTTTGAGGAGTAGTACTGGGTTAAATTTGAACAGGAGACAATTTAGACTGCTTATGAAAAAAAAACATGTCATCAACTTTCAAATGTGATTTAGCTACCCTTGGGGAATTCTGTATATAGAGGTTCTCTGGATGACATACAAGAATGGGTTATTGAGAGTAATCCTTCACTGTCCCAGAAACTAAAAAAATTAAAATAAATCTCTATACCTTTGGAGTTTTTAGTGAAAAAAGGGATCTCCTCTGCCAGTAAGAGTGAAAAAGCTGCTAAACAATCTATGGCTTAAATGATGTCACAAGTCTGCAGCTTGGAAAATATGCTGAGTCCTTTTCATGTATCTTGAGTTATACTGTGATTTACAGCATTATTGAATTTTAAGAGTATATAATGTTAGTGTGTAATTATTGCCAGGGTTGCCTGTTATTCATCTCTGAGTTTTAACAAGTATTGTATCTCACTGTTTTCCTCTATTGGAAGCAAGAGCCAAAACAACTGGAGACACATCAGCAAGTTTTTTTCTGAGATCATAGAACAGAATATTATCAGAAAACCATAGGGGTTTGCTTGAAAAAGAAATATCTGCATTTTCCTTGACATTTCATATTCCTAAAAATGCCTTTGCTGATATGGAGCTGCAGGAAACCAATATCCTCTGACAACACTATATTACAGTGACATTATCTTTTAATGTCAGTAAGTTGTGGGGAGAAAAAGGGCTCTGTATCTGATGCAGGAGATATCCAGAGCTCCAGATTAATATCTTACCATAGATCTTCCACTTCTCACTGATCTTAAAGATACTGTGAAATATTCCTGGGGAATTATATCTGTAAGTGGTCAGAGTCCAGACCCGGATTCATTTCCAGGAGGCAGGATGTCAACGTGCTTGGAAGCCATGCCACATTTTGTATTATACCTTCCCATCCCTATTTCACAGTGCAGGCACATTCAGCCTGGGGAAAAGCTAA
Source organism: Cisticola juncidis (assembly GCA_013400215.1). Classification (NCBI taxonomy): domain Eukaryota; kingdom Metazoa; phylum Chordata; class Aves; order Passeriformes; family Cisticolidae; genus Cisticola; species Cisticola juncidis. Next base: position 447,167 of record VXBR01004649.1, read on the forward strand.
AGCGAGAATCTTCTTAAGGGATAAGTAGCAATCTTAAGTCATGGATAAGTATAAGAGCAGAAGTGTTGAGATGTAACAGTTCAGTCCATTTCCTTACTTCCTAATTGCTCCCTAATCCCTTGTTAGGACTTCCTAATTCCTAATTAGGACATCCTAATCAGAATCCCACCACAGTCATCAGTGGTGCTTTGAAAGCCTCAGATTAAAGGAATAGCACCAGCCTTTAGCTGAACACTTATTATGTGTGTTTGGATAACTATCCATGCCAATGGGCCAGGTGTCCCAACTGCCTCAAAAGTCACCTCATCTCAAGGCAGACACCTAAGAGAGGGTGTGGGAATTTCAGGAATGTCCATTTCCCTTAACAGCCTGCAAGGACAACACACAGTGCTCAGCCTGGCTGTGGATGCACACAGTCTGAGTCCAGGTGGGATGCAGCTTGCCCTCAGCATCTGCACCTAGAGTTCCTTTGGACCAGCTTTCATGAATAACGAGGCACAAGGTGAAGAGCTCCTCAGAGACAAGGGCTCTTGAGGACTTTGAATTCAAAATGATCTGGATACACTGGAAAAAGGCATTCAGAGTCCACGAGATGAAACCTGATAGAGCCAAACACTGTGTGTAGGGGAGGAAATGTCAATGTAAATAAAAAATGAGATATGTGTGGTAGGGAGCAGCACTGCCAAAAACCATCTGGGCTTACAATGCGCCATAAACTAAATTGGAGGAAATGGATTGGTGCAGAGAGACTATGTTTCATTTTGAGGTGTGTTTACAGAAATCTTGCATGTTAAACAGAAGAGATAATTACTGTGCACTGCCCATTCCTCAGGTCTCAGCTGGAGGCTTGTGTTACATCTTTCTGTTTTTTATAAGGGAAAATACTTACATTGGCCAGAGGTCAAAGGAGGGAAGCAAAAATGAAAAGGAAAAAAAAAAAAGAAAGAAAGGAAAAAAAAAGCCACAGAAACAGTGACCTATGAGGTCAGGATGAAAGAATTAGGTTTTTAAGACCTCTGGGAAAACAAAAGAGAAGATGGAGCAGGGTTATAATAGCAGCCTTCAAACAGTTCAAAGGATCTCTTGAGTAGGACAGTGACCAATATGTTTTTGTGACCACAGTGGGCAGGATAGGCTGTAATCTGTTTAATTTGCCACAGGGAAGATTGAGGTTGGATATGGGGAAAAATATTTTGTCTTTGAGAGCAATAAAGTGTTGAAATAGCCTCCTTGGGAAGCCATGGAATTTCCTTGAGCAAGGGCAAGTCAGACATCTGTCAGGGATGCCGAGAGCATGCGAGCCAGTCTGAAAGCAGAAGTGGATTGGTGTTTCTACTGATGTTTTTCAAGTGGGGCTCACAACCCATATGGAGGATGTGAAAGACCCAAAGAGAGCAGTGAAGTGTTAAAGAAAAAATAAAAATCTATGTTAATGATAAGGCAAAGGTGATGCTTAAGAAAAGATGAGCCTTATGCAATTTAAAAATGTATAAACTTCTGCAGCTCAAAGGATTTTCCTTTCTTAAATATTTGATCTTGAAATGCTACTCACAAATCCAGCCTTCAAGGGGTTATACTGAGACAGAGCAGCCAAAAACCATGTCTGACTTTCAAAAAGGTAGAGAAACAGCAACCTATAGCATCTCCTTTTCCCTTCCAGCACTATGCTTCTACAATTTTTTGCAGTGTAGTTAATACAGAGGGATCCTGAGTAATGAAATTTTCTCATGTGTCAGATTCTGAGCCTCCTCCCACAGACAAAGCTGGGTTTTGAGGTAGAACACACTGGAGGGGGTTTTAAGATAAACAGGGTTAGAATTTAAGTACTTCTTCCTCCCTGATATGGAGTGTAGGCTGAGATTCTGTCTGAAGCTGAAGTACCAAGAGGTTTAATAGTGGGAAACTGAATTTTCCAGCTCCTTTCTTCCACCAGACGTGTTAACCTGCCACACAGTGCCAGAGAGATTCTATTTTCAATTTACTTTAGTAGTCAACTTACCTATAAAAGTCATGGACAGTGGTAAGGCAAGGAAAGCAAGGAGCCCAAATATAAAGCATGCTGTGAAGGAGAAAAGAAAGACAGTGTTATTTGGGCTAGTTCAAGTTTAGCGGCCAGCAGTTCCACCCAGTTCTTTACAGATGTTCTGTATCCACACAGTTGTGCAGGAAGAAATGCAGTGCACTTGATGGGATGGGAATATCCCCTCTGTGGTCAGCATTTGAGGTGACAGGACCATCACATATTTTATCACTTCCAGGGTGCAGCAAGAGACACAAACTGCTTTTGCAGCTTCTACTTGTAGCTTGTCTTATTGCAAGGGCAAGGAGTCATCCTCTGCTGCCTTATCCTGCATCCTTTTCAGAGGCACTGCCCGGCGACTTTGCAGTAAGAAGTAATTTTGCATCAGCTAATCCATGGCGACTGATGAGCCATATCTGTTTGCTAAGCAAATAGCAGCTGTAATGCCATTCCACTTAGTTTTCATTGATAGCTGAATAAACTGTCTTTATCACAGATGTGAATGGTTTCTGGCTGGTCTAACTCCCTGACCCAGCTTAGCTCATGAACGCAAAGGCAGCAGCCCTGCTGCAAGGAGTGGGGTTTGTCACTGGGCCAGGCCAGCTGAAGCTGTGTGGAAGGATGCTCTTAGGGGTGCACAGACTGTCCCTGCAGGTGAGTGGACTTGGGGGGCTTACTTACTCCCTAGAGGGTTTGCTGGTGTGTCTGAGCCCTGATATTTTCCCTGCACAGCTGCGTGCTGCAGAGGATGAATGTTTACCTTCACAGAAGGTGAGGGACACTATCATCAAGAACAGTGTGAGCAGCCTGTCTCACAGGAGCTGTCACCTCTGTGCCTAATCATGAACACTTGGCAACGTTAAAGTGGAACGCTACCCTGCCAAATGAGAGTAAAATATAATGAGGACATTCTGTGGCAAGTGTCCCTGCAGAGCCCTTCCAGAAACGGCTCAGGCTGCAAGTGGGTGCCTCAGGGTGCCAAAGTGCAGGTGGGCACAGATTGCAGAGTGGCTGAGAAGAGCATGGTTAAGAAAAGGAGTAGGATGTCTCCTTGGAGGCTTGTGAAAAAAATTTTGGAGCAAGTATTTGGAGCTGGCTTGGGACCAGCCCTTTCCCCAAGTAAATTGTGCCCTGCAGTTCCCCATGCCAGAGAACTGCAGCCTCTGAAAGGTGCATGGTGTCCCCCTGGCCATGCAGGAGCAGGGACACTGCCAGCACCCTGCAGATAGTGCTGCTCTGGGAAATTCTGCAGCACTGCCCAAATATCACCCTCAGGCTGCCTTAGAGAGAAAGGGCAGCATCAGTGCCTCTCTTGTACAGAAGGAGAAACAGAGAGGACATAGGAGCAGCATCAAAATTCAGAGCAGATCCACCAGGCTTTCTGACTCGCAAACACTTTTCATGGGAACACACCATCCCCCACATCCTGCTCGTGTTTTCTCCAGCGAGAACCAGGATCTTACACTTCAGCGCTTGAGAGACATCTTTCTCAGAAGCAGCATGTTTGTTATCTCTGTGAACTGGGAGAGACTGAGGGTATTTTGAGCTGAAGAAAGCACTTCTCTTCCTTTGTGCAGCCCCCTCCTCCTTTCCCTGTCGGCCAGTCTCCCTCCCTCCCCTCTCTCTCATTTTTGCTCAGCCTCCTATCTCTTGAGTGCTGCACAGTACAAAAATTCTTCCTCTGCTTGAATATTGTCCTACTCTTGACTAAGCTCTTTCAACCACTGACAGCCTCTCATTAGAACAACTCAGCCCTTTTCACCACATGTCACATTTTATGCTTGCTCCGCTTGCTCTCCAGTTATCTAGACTATTCTTTCATATTAAAAAGCGATAGTATTGTAAATGAGTTGGGCTTCCAACATCATTTGTGGGCAGACAGTGCCAACAGGCTGGGTAATTCATTTATCTGGTGCCCAGAGAGGTGCAGCTCGTGTTTGCAGGTATAGCAGCCACTGCCTGGTGATGCTGTAATTGCAGCTCAGCCCTCGCAGCGACATCAGCCCTCTGCCCGGGGTTTCGTAGCTGCCTCCCGCCCCTGTCCTTGCTGCATGGGAAATGCTCAGGAGCCCGGGACGAGGAGGAAGAGGAGGCATCGTGTCATTTGTTGATTGTGCAGAACCTGCTCTGCCTGACCCCGGGGAGGGACGCTGCAGTAAGCTCTGAACAGTGCTCAGGGGGCTACTGTGAGGCTGCACATCTGGCACACAACTGTCCGCGTTTGCTTGTGCCTGACATCTACCCAACAGCCCGATTTTGGAGGGGAGAAATGGGAGGTAGAGACCACTCAGAGCTCAAGAGAAAAAGATAATGGTTCATTAGTTCCGCTCCCAAAGCAGTCGCTGGGAATGTATTTACTCATTACCTCCCCATTCAGCTACAGCCTCTTAGGTCTCGAATTGGAGGGGCAGATGCAGAGTCCGGGAAGGCTTCCAGATCCATGTTTAACAAAGTGAGACTCTTCAACAGTTGCCTACACAACTAGCGGGGCTCTGCAGCCGCTCTGAGTGCCGCTAGCAGCACTAAAGACTGATTTTCCCTACCCGTGGGGGCGTTTCACAGCAATGCTGCTCAGCTGGGATCCACGCATTCCTGCCTGGCAATGTCTGGGCTGTGCTGCCCCGCTCCGGTCTGAAGACAAATTGTTCCAGGAATGGTGTTTGCCGCAGGACAGCGCAGCTCAGCGGGGAGGAAGCTGCTGTGCAGGCAGGTCCACGTGTGAGCTTGTGGTGTTTTTATGTCACAGGCTGGTCAGAGAAGCCCCTGGCCCCATTCCTCTGTCTCATACTGAGCCTTTGCATTTTCCACAGCCATCCTCTGCAGCTCTCCTCCCAGTCCTCTGCCACCCCCTTGTTGTGCCTGGCCTGAGGACACACAGCCTGTTGCATTTGCTTGGGATCTGGAGGCAGTACTGGAGGTGACACCAGTTCACCTCTGGGCTCCTCAGACTTCAGTTTGCTCCCACGAGTTTTCCAAGTATTTGGAAGTTTCAGATCAGCTCAGGCTGTCCCTATTTACTTTGAAGAGAGAGAAAAGTTTCTTTCTTTTCAGGTAAGAGTCTTCACAGGATTTTCTGAAGCAATTTGTGAATACAAATCTCAATCTACTTACTCTCCTCAGAAGAATGCTAATACAGCTGTAGTGCAAGCTGCTCAGTAAAGTGACAAGCTCTCTGATAAAAAATACAGTAATAAATGAAGTGGTGGTTACATTACTATGATTCCCAAGTGCTATTTGTTCTGTAGCCTGTCAGGTTCTGCATAAAAAAAAAGGATTTTTTTTAAATTTAATGCTACCATCTTCCAAACAAATTCTGCAGTTACCCCAGGATTTATCTGCACAAACAAGCTGAGGAGCAAAACTCCGTGTGAAAATTCACAGTGTGCCTTTTGGACACCCTGTGGGAATGCCACTGGGAAGGAGCCTGAGTCCCAGCAGTGTGGGTGTTGGGAAATTCGGGTCAAATTCAGTTGGCAGGGCCCCATGCCTGCTGCTGCCCTGAGGCAGATGCAGATGGTAGTGCAGCAGCTCAGCAAGCAGTGTCACAGTGTGCTGCACTGCAGCACGGGTGGTGTAACAGGCTGGAGTGCAGATGGAGAGCAGGTATTTTCACCCATGTTTTATTCCTTCGTGGTATCTGCAGGCATCCCCTGAAGTACTGATAGGCACTGGGAGAAAAGAAAGAATGCAGCCTGTGAGGGTGTTGTGACAGAGAAAGTCTCAATGGATCTTTTGGGGAACCAGCCCCAGCAAGGTTGTATGTTTTGCAGGCCAGGGATGAGTCTGCCCGTGATTTTGGTAGCTGTGGATACTGGCTGTCCCTCTGTGCTTTCAAGTCACAGCAAAATGTCACTATCTCAGATGGGATATGCAGAAAAGATTTGAATGAAGTAACATGAAGGAAAGGAATTAAATCTGTTTCGCTTGGCCAGCCACCACCAAATGAGAAAATAACAGCAAGGTTTGAGTGCCCAAAACCAGACCTGTGACTGATCCAAAGAGTAGAGACATGAGATGTCCTTGTGCAAACCCAAAGACTGCTCTGTTCATGAGGCTAAATGCCATAGCAAGGAGATTTATTGATGGACTAGTCTCTGGGGATGAATGGCAGGAATCCCATCCCTGGTGTGATTTAATCCCTTGACCAAACTGGATACTCAGAAGCTGCAGGATTCAGGATAAGGAACAGGTATTCCCATGGAGGCCTTCAGTTCCAGTGCAAAGCCACCATTTGCGGCAGGGGAAGTGTGAGAAAACTGACCAAATCCCAGCTCAGGGCCACCAGCTGTTTGCTGTGTTCCATCACTCTTTGCTTAGGCAAGGTTGCATTACTGTGAAACAGAACTTTGGTACACAGATATCAGCATCTCATCACCTAAAATTTATGTCCTAGGTGTAGGTGCTTTGGGAGTTGAGCAATATTGCAGAGTGTCTAGCCTGAATTTTATATTGTGCCTCTGGATACTGAACTACAGTTACACCATGGTCTAAATTCTGGATTTGGACCATTGTGAATAATTTCCAGAAGTAATTTTAAAACAATATTTAGGCATTACATATAGAGCCATTCAGTTTGCTTTGCAGTAGACCTAGGGTAGTGGATTACTCTTTTTTTATTTTGGTCAGAAAATTGAAGACTGAACTTAAATTCCTACACCAAGAATGAAAAGATGTTCCACAGGTGCAGGTGAGTTGGCTCTTGGGAGTTATTTAAATACTAGGAGGCTAAAGGTAAAAATGTATGTTTTTGCTGAAAAGCTCCTTGAAAAATATATACATGATGATGAGGAAAATTAAATTAAGCATCACTGCACTTCATGAGGGCTTGCATTTTAATAACTATAAATAAATTTTGGATGCACTAGCTGATCCATAGCTAAAGCTGAGCTTATTTTGAACTTAAGCATGGTAAGAACCTGAATATGCTTTTCTGGTATGTTATTTCTGAGTTCCTTACTCATGGGTAACTGTTCAGATACCCAAGAGGCTGCTTCTGGTGTAGAAGAGCATAGGTAAGATCAGAACTAATCCCAACCATTAAAACAATTCAGAAGGATTAATTATTTTTTCTGTAATCATTGATGTTCCAGTGGTAATTTGATAACAGGGAATGGTAACATTTTGCTTGTAGACACTAGGAACAAAAATCAGAGAGAACACCACTTTTGACTTTTCAGATTGTGATATTCACCAACAGGTCCAGATCCCCCCTGCATGTCCTTTCTGCATGATGTGAGGGATCCCACAGGGACCAGTTGGGTCCCAAATTCTACTCCCAGGCACTTGTCAGGGTGTAATGAGAGTGCCACAGGCTCTGCACCCCTTGTTTTTCATCACTCCCCAGCCCTCCTTTTCCCTAGGGCAATGATGAGCATGAAAAAGTGGGCCAGAAAATATCCTCTCCTTCTTTGCCTGTGCCAGGTTTCTGCAGGGAGGCCTGGACTGAGCTTTCTGTCCCTTTGGCCTGATTTTCTCTGCCAGATTGTAAGGCAGTAAGGAGTTGAGGGGTTTAATCATTACTAAAAGTTCATTCTGAACTTTGGAGCCTTTTAAGCAAAGCAAAGATCAGGAATACAGAAGACCACAAGGTAACACCCTAGACTGGCAAATGCAGCGATTAGTGTGGGTAAAGTATCAATTATGATGAGTGGTAAAGGGTTTGCTCCTTCTTGTATTTGAGTGGAACTAGAAATTGCTACTGCCTAGCACTGAAAGCAAAAGGCACTTGCAATTCAGAGTGAAAAGGAGATGCAGTCAGCAGGAGTAAGCTGCTTTAAAACCCATGCATTTTAACCTCCTGCTGAGGACACTGCTTCCCTGATCTTACAAAACCCCACCTCTGAAGTGTATTTCTCCTGTACCTCTGTGCATCTTGCACAGCCTCAGCCCAGGTCAACTTTCTGCTGTGTTGCTCCTTGGAGAGCAAGAGCTAGCCTGTTCAACCAGCTGTCAGCTCATTACAGCCCTCTGTGTCCTCCACCCTGGGTGGGAAGAACTAGTTGCTTTAAAGCCTGAGCAAGCCCAGGCTGTCATGCAAAAGAATCTCAGCCCAGTTGGAAACTGGTGCTTCCAACCCACAGCAAGGGGCTGCTTATGGGAGATACCCCCACCTGCAGTGGCTCTTGTGCCAGGGAGCAAGCAAGCAGAAGGAAGAATAACCTGTCCCAAATCTCACTGGGTGGAAGGGGGTATATTCCTGACCATATTCCATCCCCAGACTTTGTCCCTGTGCCATCACCTGGGCTGGCAGCAGTTTTGCTTGGCAGGAATTGCTCCTAGGAGAGTTTTGTTCCCAGGCTGGCTGTGCTGCTCCTCACAAGGTGATTTTCCTCATGGATGCTTCTGCTGCACAATGTGTAAGGTAACACTTCAAAGAGGAGGCAAACACATCATTTTGCTTAGGCTGTCTCTTGCAGCCCATATTTAGGTACATGGTGGTGTTTGTGTTTGTTTGAAACTTTGTGCTGGTTGCTATACTTCAAATACTACAAAAGCTGCACCAGGCAACTGCTGTTGGTGTAGAGTTACTACAGCACATTTCATGAGCACCCAAAATTGTCTAGGAAAGGAAACTTCAGTGGAAGATTCAGGTGGAACTTGGTACCATTGTGATTCCTTTATATACCTGGCTTAGCAACAAGGCTGCTTAAATACGTGAGGCAATCGCTACCAGAAGTGCCTTACCATTGCTGGCAATTTTAGATATGCACCGGTGGCAGGCTTTCTCCAGGCCAGCAGCCATTGTGGGAGCCCTCTGGGGTGCCTGTGGAGACAGAGAAATTAGAATGGCTATGAGAAGTGTCTTAACCTTACGTAGTATCTTGACTCAGAGTACTCACACGTGCTGGCAGGCTTTCACTACCCTCAAAATCTCCAAGCGTGCACAAACACAGCCAGCAGCGTGGCATACCCCGAGGCAGGAACACCTTCCAGCAGCTCCAGGCTTGCCTGCTGGTGATGATGCCCAACCTCTGGGGTCACTGGGAGGGTCGGGGAGAAGTATTAATGCCAGTTTAATCATTTTCTTCCTGAAAACTGCGATTCCATCTTTGTTTTGGTTGGGTTTCGGGCAGAACAAAGAGCACTTAGCTGTCATGAGAAAACCCTGGGAAATAGGTGGGGTTTGCTACATAAGCTTCCGCAAAAATTAGCTAGTGAAGAAATATGAATTTAAAAAAGGAAGAGAGAGGATGAAAAGAGTTTTAAGGTCAAGGAGGATTCTGAAGTAGAATATGGAATAAAAACTGCAAACCGCAGGGAGCCTAGAAAAACATGCCTTTGACAGAAAAGTAGCTGGATTAGAAAGTAGCTCCTTGTAAAGAAGAATTTTTACAAGGTGGGGTGAGGGATGAGCAAGCAGCCAGGCATCCAAGGTCGGGCCTCAGGCAGCACCAGACAGTAAAGTAGCATCCCACATCCCTGGGAGTGTGGAAAGGTCACACACACACAGACACACACACTCCAAGCTTCAGCTTCTGGCCAGGGTCACCACAGGTCTGCCACCACCAGCAGCTGTGACAGAGGAAGGTGTGTGTGGAGGAGGCCAGGATAAGGGAAGCTGCATTCCTACACCTACCTCAAAATAGCCTCTAGGTTTCTTAATGGTTAAAGAGCAGTGTCTCAAGCTTAGCCTCATTGTGTCCTAGGTTGTCATGAAATCCACCCTAGGGCTTTCTTGTGCAGTGCTGTGTCCAGCTTGGCCCAGAGCCTACTAGGGACCATGGGGTCCCAGGCATGTGTTGAAGATAAGAACTGTTCAAGCAGCTGATCCATGCCCATACCCCCCTCCAAATTCTATCCAAGCCCTACTAGCCCTGGCTGAGCAGAGGAGACTGTCTCCAAGCCCAGACAGGACCCTCTGCTCCCGTGGGGAAGGGGATAGGGTTTGCTCCTTGCACAATGGCACAGCAGATGCTGTTTCCTGGCAGTTAACAGAGGCAGGTGTGGTTTTACCTGTGGGTCAGTGACCAAGAAAGAGTCAGGGACAGAGGCATTCACAGACATCCCACCAGGTCAGTAACCCTTGCAGGTAGCACCCATCCAGATTTCTAGTGTGCCTGATCTCATCAGATGTCTCATGGCATTTAGCTCTCCTTTTCCAGCTCTCATCTTCATATCCCAGAGGACATCTCCATCAGTACTGAACCATGGAATGGAATGGAAATTACGCACGAGTGCCTGACCTCTGGTGAGTGCATGTGTCTCATACCAGCCACCAAACCTTCTCCAGCAGAGCAAATACTGCACCTATGGGCTGCAACTACTGATGAGCATTTAAAGGAAAAAATAAGCACTGTTGCATGCTCAGGGAAAACAGAAAGGAGGAAGGTAAGCTGGTACTTTTCCCAAGCAAATGACACATTAAGACTTTCAGTGCATGTTTGTTTCTAGAAGATGCACAAACAGGCATTCATTCTGCATCTGGCAATGGCTGCTGACAAAGGTGTTCTAAATTATGCAGAGATCAGGAATATTAGTCTTTATGTAAATGTTTATGACTAAAATTACTTTTATAGCAGCAATTCCTACAGAAACAATATTTATCAATCCAATGCCATATTAAAAGCAGTTAAATATCAAATTATATCAAGCACAGTTTATTGTTACTGGGAATGCTGTATTTCCATAAGCAGAGGGTAAAATGGACGTTTTAGCTTTATTTACTGCTTTTTTACACTGAAAGAAAAAAGACAAACTGAAGGAGGACTCGGTAGCTGGAAGCATGTCACCACCTAGTGACAGAGCCCAGGAGTGGCCGTGAATCAGAGCTCGGTGCGTGCAGCTCTAACAGGTGAGGTAAAGAAAGAATTCCATGATGGCTGTACATGAAGTGTGTTCACACAAGAACACAACACACATAACTACAGGTAATGGTTTCAGTCCTTCCTCAGACGTTGGCTTGGACTTCTCCAGGCCTGACAAATCCCTCAGAGAAGTCACTGTACTTGCCAGATAAAAAGTTGTTGCCCCTTTCTCCCACACCTTTTGTGATTCTGCAGAAGCTGCTGTGGGTGTTGAGGATGAATTATTTTCTTTTGTGCCAATGCGTGAGGGTGCTAAAGTGCAATTCAGCAACCAGGCAGCTGCAGAACTGTTTTGTTTCCCAGCTGAAGCAGGGAAATTGTCACTGAAACTCACAAGAAACTGGAATTGGCACAGCATGAAGACTGGTGGCATACAAGGGCAGGAAGGTGTCCAGCCCCACTGTGCCTGCTCCCACTTTGATAGTGAGTTGGGAAAACCATATGAAAAACATAAAACTCAGCCAGGAAAAAAAGACCAAACCCAACTTCTGAACCCCCTCCCATCAGCCCTTCCCTGAGTTTGTTTCCCCATTGGAAAGAGACCTGCCCTTGGGTTAGAAAGGCCAGCAAGCAGCAGAGACAAGTCTTGGAACCCCTTGCAGGAGGCTGGAGCCTCTCCATACACCTGCTTTTCAGGGGGGCAGGTTGCAACCGAGCCACACTAGAGCCACAGCAGCCCTGTGCCTCTTCCAGGCTGTCCAACACTCCTCACTGAGTGCCCTCACTGCTGGTGGTCGGCAGCCAGGTTTGCCCACCCAGAACACATGCTGTGTCTCACATTACTGCCTCCTCCTGGGACTCAGTTCCTTGTCCCGTACAAGCAGCAGTGCTAAGTGTGTGTAGCACAGACCCTCCAGCTGTTTCTTTTATTTCAGCTAGTTCTAGCCTTAAACTATTTTTCTGGTCATTATTCTCACCCTAAATGCTTAGGTAACTGGAGTCAAAAGAAGGTGAGCACTGCCTGACTGGTGCATGCCTGACCAAGGGCAAAGCCAAAAGACAACTCCAGGCTGGCCCCACCATGTGCCAGTCCAAACGAGTCCCATGTCCACGTCTGTACTGCGGTGTTTGGACTTTTCAAATTGAGCTCTTCTCTCTCCCAGGTGCAGGTGCCCCACTCTGCACTGGTGCACACAGCAGGCAGAATTGGTGGGGCTTCCTAAGATCCCAGTTCCCACTTGATGGCTTCTGACTGCCAGGAGGTCCCTGCTGGGACACGGGACGTGTACATGGGCCAGCAAAACCCTCCAGAGCAGGGACTCTTCTCTAAGGACTGCTAGAGGAAACAACTTCTTTTTATTTCTCTGAAATATTCAGAGCAAAGTCCTCTTCCAGATCCTGTTTCCTAACAAACCACAAAGCTCCACACTGGTTTTTATGCCAGCACACTGTCCTCTTCCCGGCAAACCCCCCTTACCTGAGAGCGCTGCGGGTGCCAAATCCGTTCACCTGCGCGGTGGGAGATGGGACAGGGGATCGCAAATCCAGCCTTCGGGGGAAGCCACTGGGAGAGCCCTCTGCGGTGGGACCCCGGAGCTCTGCCCGGCTCCCTGGGGCTCTGCCCGGGGCGGGGAGGCACGGAGGGGGGCTCGGTGGCTTTTATTGCTCCCGGCCTGTCGCTCTCACAGCTCTCGACGGCAGCACCGTGGGAACTGTGGGATGCGGGAGCTCTCGGCGGCAGAGCCCATCCTCATTAGTTTCCCCACTCCCACGGCTGGCTGGAGCCACAGCCCACCCTGTGCCTTTACAGGGTGACAGCAGGGGGAAGCAAAGGACCCCACACAACTGTGACTGTACAGGAGGGAAAAAATCATTCGCTAAGTCTTTTCTTTTAGAGAGGAAAAAAAAATATTTATCCAGAAATCAGTAGAGAGTGGTATGTACATGGTTCATTCTTCATGCAGCTCCCCCCTTTACCCATCAATGCAGTGATAGAGCTCTTTGCAAACTACCACAGGTATCACTTTAGCTGTTGGCTTCTCTATGTCTTGTGTCACCTGTTTGTTAGGTGGTCACCTGCCAGGTCTACTTCCCATCAGCAGGTGACCATCTGGCCTCTCATGTGCAATTATAGGTGTGGATAATCTGCTGGAAAGCCCTTGTTTCTGCACAAGAAAAAGAGGGTTTGAGGGAGAGCTCCTCTGTAGGAGGAGTGACAGCATTAATAAAGATTGATGTGTTTTGAGTCCATTCAGGAAGGCCCTGCAAGAAAGAAAAGGTTACCTGCTGCATAAGGCATCGGCAGGGAGCTGTCAAAGTGCCTGTTCCAGCTCAGAAGGAACAATTCTGCTTTCAGCTGCCAGGTTTGCACAGTTCATCACCAATATAACTCCCACTGCTGCACATTTTGCATAAAGAAAATGGGTCCACACTGGGTCAGCCATGGTAAAGAAAATGATGGTGTTTGATGGGTAACTTGGCATACTGCTGGGCCAGCATGTGCACAAACACAGCCACAGGCTGCTTCTTACAGTCTCTGTGCTTTTCCCTGCAGCAAAGTCCAATATGCTGGAAAAAGCCCTGACCTCGTGGTGGAGTGACTGCCTGACTGCCGCGGCCTTGCACAGGGAAAATTTTGGCAGAGGAAGTTTGGCAGTGAAGCAGAAGGTGAAGCTGTGGTCTTTATCCAGTGCAGTGAGGCAGGGGTTTATCTGAGCACTTAGACAAGGAAGCCATGCACTCTGTACAGGCAATGAAGGGAGCAGGGAGACCCCTCTGGAAGACTCTGGTGCTCTCCACTGGTGCTGGAAGAGCAGGAAGAGACTGAGACCATCACCCAAGTGGCCAAACTGGACAGCTGGGCTTTCTGTGCTCCTGGTTCTTCTTTCCTTCAGTGTAATAAAGCTTCTTCTCCCAGCAGACGAAGCTGTTTTTCCAGTGGTTGTTCCCAGGCCAGTGCCTGGCATTAGACATCAGCAAGGATTTCAGTTATGTCCAATATCACTGTCTGCCTTTGGGGTGCTTTTTCTCACCCTCCATAAAGCTCTGAGGCAAGGTGGGTTGCCTGTGTCTGCTGAGGTGACGCCACAGGGTCACACATCCTAACTCAAGGGATTCCAGATTCTGTGCTTCTCTCCTTGTGACTGCTGAGGTCCAGGGCTGAGCTGAGCAAAGGGATTCTGTAACACTGCCACCAAAAGCACAAGCCAGAGCGTGCTCTCCTCAAACACAGCCTCCCCTCAGACCAGGAGGGACTTTTACATCCCCACATGATACACACTTGGGTTTTTTCACCAGGTACCTTTTTGGAAGGTTGCACCTCACCATGAATTTTCCTGGGGACATAATGATGAGCATGGAGAGGGAAGGAGCCATGTAGAGATGCTGTTGTCTTTCCAGGTGGTGTTCACCCTCCGTATAGGGTGACCACTTTTGCCACAGGGCCATCTCCTAACTTGATAACTCAAGAGTCAAAATCAACATAGAAATAGTCCCCCATCTCCTACATATTTTTTTCTTTTCAAATTGGAAGAGCCTGACTGTTATCGTAAATGCTGGATGCAATCACAAATGTTATATTTTCTTCTATAAATTATCCTTGTGTATTGAAATATAAATAGCCAGTGGGAAAGAATTTGCCAGTGTACATTTCTTCCATTGTTCAAGGCAAAAAATGTGTACTTATCTGCTGAGGGATACACTGTGCAGTGGAAACCAATCATCAATACCAACTTGCCAGCATTTTAATGATCGCCTGTGGGAATCCTGGAAATTATAACATTCAATCATCACAAGAAGATCATAGAAAAAAATAACAGGGACCAAGAGCTACACTGGCAAGTGTAGCCAGTATTGACAGCAACATTTAATAGTACCATTAAATTGCTTGATTCTGGTGTTGTTGAAGGAGCCTTAGGAAGATACTGGGACTAGAAGTGCTATTGATGCAGTGAGTCACTGTGTGCCCAGCCCGACAGCCCCTGGGCTCTGAGAACCATGAGGTGACCATCTCCCTCCCCTGGGATGGTCTGGAAGCTGCAGAGCTTGGTGCAGGGCAGAAGCTGTGAAATGCTTCCTCCTGCTGACACCCACAAGATCAGACCAGGCCCTTTCCTCTCATGTGCATCCCTGAGAAAATGTTTTATGTGTCTGTTAATACAAATTACAGTGCCAGGTGAAGCCTACTGCTGTGGATGTTTCAGTTCCTTGCTTCTTCCCACAAGACTGTCTTGAGGAAGGGATGTTTATATGCTGGTCTCCATGGCAGTTTGCTTGGCAATGCCCAAGAGGTAAGACAGAAAATGAGAAAATATCAGACTGTCTGCCTCACACTTTCCTTGACTCAGGATAATTTATCACAATGTAATCGAGGCCTAAGGAACAGAGAGACAAAAGACAAAGTGTGCTGGATGACCTCCAGGGAGAGTGAATTTAATAAAGTCTAGTAAGGGATAAATGCCTGTGTTGCAGCTTTCACTCAGTCAGGTTATTCAGAGGGTCTCTTTTTCTACTTTAAATATGTATCACACAAGCAGAACAGGATGAGATTTGCCTTGGTTTTGTAGGAAAGATCACAAGATACCAAGGAAGCAGCTGTGGCTTGGGATACCTGCGAACCTCCTGCCCCAGATACTGGAGCATAATCCTGGGAAAGTAACAATAGATGTTCCCTGGGTCCATAGCCATTGTCCATCTGAGGCATGGTAAGGAGCCAGATGTCCTCACTTCACTTGCTTGTATCACTGAGTCTTCAATTACTTTACCAAATTCAATCAAAAATGGCAAATAGATTTGCAAGATTTTAGAGGGAACCACCAGACAGCAGAAGCCAGGGCAACAAATGTACATGGCGTGAGGTTTCTCTGTGTCCATAGAAAGCCAGGCTAAACAAAACTCCAGTGCTTGAAAAGGTACTAATGGAATTACTTCCTTAGGAAAGTTTGCTGGTTTCCAATAGGAAAAAAAAATCATTTTTATTAAATGGCATTCATCAGAGATTGTTTCCCACTGGTAGTTCAGGAGGTGAACCTGTGTGTTGTTCTGTGTAAAGAAAATTTTCCTATAAATAATAAATACATTTCTTTTAAAATTCCAGTCCTCTGTTCCCCTGCTTATCCACCAAAGTAATAAATAGCCCAAATAAATGTGAGCAAAATTTAACCACAAGCCCAGAATATTAACTGGGAAATTCCAGTACTCTTGAAACTTGCAGTAAAAGAAAGTAGAATTACTAAAAGTATAAAAGCCAAAGCCCCTATTGAAGTCCATGTATTTTTTGTTTATGCCACTACAGAGTGTGCTAGACAAATGTGTAGAGATTGAAAAACCCTTTGGGTGTCCCTGAAAAATGAATTGGGGGATAAAAAGATTAGCTCCTCACACAAGGGCATAATAAAGCTACCGAACATTTCTGTCTTAATTGTGCATCGTGCTAGAGTATAAGGGAAAGTTATCACAGCTGAATAAAATGCTAAACTCTCCTAGAGCAAAATACTTCCTTTAATATAACAGCAGGAATATAAACCTCTCACTTGTAAGATATAGCTGACAAAAAAGGCTTATAACTCACAGAGGCTTTACATGGAATGAAAAAAAAAAAAGCTATGAAATTACTATTCTTGAAATATGATAATCTAAATCAGCAGTTTAATTTGCACTTCTGCATATCAGAGTCAATAGTCCCATTGCATACTGACATAATAAAAGTGCTGTTCCATTGACAACAGAAGATAACATTGTGCGTTTTCATTTTTTTAAATTTCATTTTCTCACCCATGAAATATGCCTTTTGCCACCTTTCAGTGCATTTGTCCTCAGGTGGAGGATAGTGAACCATATTTAACATCATATCTATTCAACAGAACTGAAAATTCTAACCCTCCAAAAGAGAGGAGCACAATCCCTGCTTGTAAACTTAACTCATGGGAAACAGGACCATGTGTTTGCTGTAGAGTAATTATGGTGAATAAGGAGAAAAACAGGAATACCACAGAACAGCTGAGTGACCACAAATGAGCTAGGATGGAGTTCAGTGCAATACTGACATGTGTGGAGTGAGGAGTCTTCCAGTTGCAGTTGTCTGAATGTGTGATTCTGGAAAGAGAAAAAATCATTTAAAAAAGAGAGGTATAGCAAATCTGCTTTTTCAGTTCAAACTACAGTGTTCATCTAGTTTAGGCTACTAAGAGAAAAGCTAAGGGCATAAGCCTAATCTATGTAAATATACCAAGGATAAAGAATTGCTTATGCAAAATAATAATTTAAAAAAAAATACTTGGATCAAGTGAGTATAAATGGATCATTAAATAGAATCTGATTTCTAAATCATCAGAGCAGCAAGAGTAGGAAACAACTTCTCATTACCTATAGAAAATGGCTTTTCCTAGGCTGAGAAGACTACCAGATGCACAAGCTCTTTATTTGATCTGGAACAAACGGGTCTGAAACTTTAGATCATCTACAGTTGCTCTAGTTTAAATTCATTAAATTAATCAACTGGAAGTCTTACTTTGGGCTTGGTTTTTTGTTTGTTTTTGTTGTTTGATTGTTGAGGAGTTTTTTTGCTGGCATTGATGTGCTGGGGTAGGTGTGTTTAGATGATGTTTCATTATTTCTGGACCTGTGAGGCCACAGTGTAGAGAGCGTTGTGTGCAGCGGTCAGAAGGCTGCCATGGAAAGGCCTCTCTGCATCATATTACTGCTTTTGTAAGGTGAGGATGTGATGGAGCAACTGTGAAAGAGGGACACAGAAACTGAGAACTCCAGAGGTCTTTTTTTTGCTAAAGCTGAGTCTTTAAAAAAATGGCGTTGTAACCAAAACTTGGCTTGATTCACCACTGGAAGGTGCCTGAAGTTCCTTCCACAAAACATATGGCATATATGGCATATACAGAACTTTGCCTAAAGTCAGTGAAGATATTTCGGGATTCTGTAGCTCCTGCTATCTCATTTTCTCTCTAAGAATACTACTTCCCAAATCCAAAGATACGTGAGCGCTTGCAGCACAGATGGCCCCTCCTGTGCGCAGTAACTTTTCCAAGAACACAGATGCTCCCTTGAACGATACACCTCCACGTGGGCAGAAATCAAAGCCTTTGGACAGGTGAGGACATCTCTTTAAGACAGCTCCATATGTTGGTCAGAAAGTGATTACTGCTATTTTAGTGATGGATGAAGGACCACTGAGGCAGAGCAGTCCTGCACCTACTTTGAGGTCGCTGCCCATTGGTACATAGTGGAAGTGGCAGTGCCACACATTAGGTGGCATCTCATGATCTGGGTATGACATGCATTCGTATCCACTGCTACTGCCCTCCTGGCTGGGAATCAGATACAAACTACAGACACTGAAATGTTGCTTTGGAATGTCCCAGCTGCCATTAAGGCCAGTGGAGAGCCGCTCTGTACAGAGCCAGTGGGGTCTGTGGTGGGATTCAAGGGGCAAAAAGGGTCCTAAAAGCACTCCATACACAGAACCCATCCATATAGCCAAGTTCCAGTTATGCTTTCTTCACCAAAAAAAAAAAAAAAAAAAAAGGTGTTGAGAGCTTCCCACTCCTTATCCTTGAAAGGAAAAGAAGTTTTTTACTGATGTGCCAGAGAGCAGAGTTTTATCTACCTAATGTTTCCCAGGAAGGATGTTACTGGTAGCACTGATGTTGAAAGCACTTTGGAGTGAAAATCATCCCTATGTATTACCAGGAAATTTGTGTTGAAACGGCAAAGGATGAGGAGTTGAAAGTTGAAAGAATCTCTTTGTCCTTTTTGATAGTGGAATTTATATAATGGAAATAATATATCCTGCTACTGCAACTTCAGAAATTTATGGCAGGCGCTCAAATGTCAAAAATTTACTCCCAAAGGTTTCCTTCACCATGTCACTACTGCAGATGGTGTTTATTCTGCTGTTTGCTGCACTTGCACCTCCAAAACATCTTGTCTAGAAAAACAATGTTTTGCTCAAAATTCAGAAAGTATTTGACAAAACAATATTCTTTCCACCATCAATCTTTTCCAGCTATAGCATCAAACAAGGAGCTGTAGTGGGGACACAAAAACACTCTGGAAAGAAGAAACAGCTCCTGGAGGAAGGGTAAAAAGCTGTTTTCTGACCTTCAGACAATGAGGTATTTTAGCAGAAGTTGCTTCCAGCAGAAGTACTGAGACATTTGAAAAAACCTTGAAACAAAAATTTCAAGCTGGAACAAATTTCCAAGGGCTATCTGCTAGCAATTGTGATAGTTTTAAATTTTGGTTTCTGCTGGAGTCTTCTTGAAACATCTCATTCTTCCTGCCTGTTCTCAGTTGCTGGCTGGATGGTTGATTTTGTGATCAAATAATCTGGATCAAGGTCTCACAAAGAGGTCACTGTGACTCACTGTCACTGTGAAACCTTCTACAGCCAAAAAGAAAATTAACACTCCTGTCTAAATTTTAAAGCCATTTCAATAGAAAAATAGAGACAACTTCTGTCAGTAAAGTGCCTCTTTCACATGTAGGATCAGGGCCTGAATTGCACTAAATGTATTTAAAACCTACATAATGAAAATATTGTATACTTGCACAGAGAAGGTGTTCAAATGACCAAAATTTCAAAAAATAGCAACATAAACCAAGGTTAAAATACCTGCTCTAAAGACAGACCTTGTTTTCTAATCCACTCTTCCACCACTTCTTGCCAATGACTTTAGTGGAACCAACTGATTTAAAAGTCAGGCAACTCTCCTAAAGCAAGCTTTCAAATAGATTTAGGATCATGGGTTTTCTTTTGAAAATCATGTGTTCTTGGCTGTATCTGTGCTCAGCTTTAGCTCCATCACTTGTTTAATTTCAAATAACACAAGGTACAGTAGCACTTCCCTTGGCTACCAATTTTAGTCATACAACCACAACCACACAATCTGAGAATGTGTCCGACATTTAGTGTGTGTGCTGTTTGTGTCTTCCAGACAGTTTTCCTAAGCAGGGGAGCTAGTGAAGGTAGTGAAACCCACACATGGGGTTTATTATGCTTCAGAAGCAACCACCATGAATATGGAGCAAAGTACTCGTTTTGGCTCATGGCCTGCCAGGAGCCCAGTGACTCCTTCCAGATTCCAGCATCACTGGGCTTCAAACCAAGGGCTCCAAACTTTGTGAAATTCTGTCACTGTAGGTGAACAACACATCACTCACCAGTGGGTATCAGAGACCCAGGTGCCATTAGGACTGCACTCCTCTAAGTGTTGCCTGTCTCTGTTCTAGAGTTTTCAAAATGGTAAGATTTCCAGCAGCATGACATGATTCTTAGGGACTTTATTTCTTTTGATGCTAAGAGATAGTAACAGAGAGGAATAATAAGAGTCTTAACAAGTAAGGACATGATTTTTTTCAAATTCGTTTTACATCTGTTCACAAAAGGCCTCTCTTTAGTCAGAGAACAGATCTAAACAAGTATCAGACTTGTTAGCCATTAGTTCTGCACTCTTAGATTTGTCTGCAGAAAATTATTTTGATAGCAACCAAAAAAGTGTTTGCGGACTTGTGGAACAAAAATGATATAATTTAGTCATTTTCTATGAGATAATAATGTTGTTTTAATTGAAAGAGGTACTCTGATACAATTACCCTACACCTTTATAAGCCTGCCTCAGGAGCACAGTAAAAGAACTAATGGCAATATTTTTAATGTACCGTGTGAGAAAAGGCTCTCAAAGTCTTATTTGTATCATTTTATGCATGTTCAGGCAATGGAAGCCTCATAAAACCAAAATGATTCCCAGATTTTTTCTGATCCAAAGGAAACTTTAGCCACATGGGTTAGAGGCAGACTCCAAGGAGGGACTCACTCATACACATGGGTGCCCTGTGCCCAGTATGTGTTGGGATATCTCCCTCAGCTTCCAGCTGCAGCTCCCAAAGGACACAGGTCTCCTATGTATTGCCTTCCAACAGACAACCTGCAGAGGGGTTCACTGTTAAAAATGTCACTGGATGCTTCTTTTAAGACACCTGGATTCCTTCCTCTATATCAGAGTCAAATTTGTTTTCCTAAGAAATTTTTCAGCTGAACCCTGAAAGGGCAAGAGGGAAGAAAAAAAATATTCCTTGTTTCTTTCTGCCTTGGGTTGCTGCTCCTCCGCCATGCTTTCAGGAGCAAGTCTTTTTTTTTTTTTTTTTTTCCCAAAGAAACCTGGCTGAAACTGCTGCCCAGAGCAGGTTTTTATTTATAACGCAGCCTTTTCCCTCTGTGGAGCTGGAGGCACTGTGCGAAAAGTCATAATACATCTAATGAATCAGGATAAATAATTAAGCCCCTTGAATCCTAGCTGTAGAATTATGAGGTAGAATAGTGAACAGAAAATCAGATTTTTGTGGGGTTTTTTTGTTGTTCAAGTTCCAAGTGATTTTGGAAGCTGTAAATATTTTGGAGGAGTCTGTGAAGGAGCAGGAGACTGCCAAGGATCAGAGGGACAAGGCATCAGGCATCACAGGGAAAAGGGCAGAGGTTTCTGTTCCTCAGTAGGAATCTGCTGATCCGGGATGCGGGGAGCAGTGCAGTGCAAAAGGCTGCTCAACCCCTCTCCAAACCAGCAGCACCTTGAATCATGGTGGGAAATGACTTACAGAAATCCCAGGATAAGAATTTCTGGAAAGATCAGCTCCTCTGGGAGAAAAACAAGGCCCTTGTGGATGAGGACAGCATTCTGTGGGAAGAAAAAGAAACTGCAGAGAGATAAAAGAACTCTCCTGGAGAAGATAAGAAGGTTCTCCAGGAATATGAAATAGCTTTAAGGATTATAAAATGTCGATCTGGGTGGAGGCCTTTGGTCCTGAGAGAGAATATCTTTTCAGGGAAAAAGCAGAAATTCTTCTGCTAGGCTCAGAAACATGTGGAAAGCCATGCATACTGAAGTGGATAGTTTATTGAAGTAGTGATGAATTTCAACCAGTTTTCTAAAACAACATCTGTCATCCTTGGTATAAACCAGAGGAGGAGTTTCAGTGGGGGGTTTTTAGGTTTTTTTGTTTGTTTGTTTGTTTGTTTTTTAATGCATTGCACTCAGGTTTTCAGGACATTATTATTTCTTTTGAGGTTCTGCAGCCTAAGGAATGGGGTACACCTCTGGTTTCCTGGCCCGTCAGCAGGGAATTTGTGGATGGGTAAAGCCACAAGAATTGGAACTTCATGGCTGAGATCATCCAAATCTCATAAAAGCTCACCTAACTCAGTGCAGTATATATCAACTAAATAAGACACTGATAAATGGTAGCAGTCAGATCCCCTATATTTAAGGGTCACAGTTAACACTTGAGTCTTAATGGGGCAGCTTGTCCTGTTCACCACATTTGATGGAACATTTGATTTCCCACTGCTCTTGGGAGCATGATGGGAACATTTACCCTCTCAGGTGAGCCTCCCTCGTCAGGTGTCTGTCCAAGAGAAGTTTTGGTGTCAGCCTTGCTGCCATGGGCAGAGGGCAGGGAAGAAGTGGGAAGGATGACAGAAATCAGCACCTTGTGGGAAAAGATGAAAGCTGGAGGGAAAGTTTGCAGCAAGTCCCTTAGTAAGAGGGAAACAAATTTATCAGTTTGTGTATATTTGTGTGTGTGTAAGAGCAAGAGAGGGTGCACACAGAGACTGAGATTGTTATTCATCTGCTGAACTCATATTGCCAGTGCAGATACAGGAGCCTCTGACAGAAAACCCTCAACAACTGTAAGCAGCATGTGGTCAATATTTAGCGATATTTCATGGAATCATAGAATAGGTTGGGCTGGAAGGAACCCTTGAAGTTCACCTAGTCCAACCCCTCTGCAATGAGCAGATCTCTGCCCAACCTGACCTTGAATATTTCCAGAGCTGGGGCAGCCACCACCCCTCTGGGCAACCTGTTCCACAGCCCCACCACTGTGAGTTTATCTGATGTGAATACAGAACCAGAGCCTTCTGCCAAGTTTTGGCACAGCAACTGCAGCTTTTTTTAACTTCTTGAGAAACCAAACTCGGATGTTTGAAGTTTTCAAAGCTTGAGCTGTACAGGCTGTTCTAGAGACAAATCTCTATTTGTTTGTACATCCAGAAGGAACATGGGGGACAAAAGCAACAGTGAAAAGTACCAGGTATTGATTTTTTTCTCTGGAATGGTAGCATTAGTAGCTCATTCTCCTTCTATGCAGGGTTTTAGCACTGAACAGACTCACGGACACAATGTAAGAAGCCTTTACCATTGCTGTTAAAGAATCTGATTCTTCTGTGACTGTCAGGCATTCTTAGGCTGTCACTCAAGGCTGTCACTCAAGTTCAGTCCTTTGTGATCTACTGAAGAATAAGGCTGCCTGTCCTGTTTAATTTTGCTCAAGTTAAATTATGCACTATGTCTTTCCTGTCAAATCCATGAATATTTATTGTTCAATGAATAACAAGTCCATAAAAAAAAAGGCCAGCTGATTCAGCTAGGGTAGGATTGTTTTGCAACCTTGGTTATTATTCTATTAATGCCATGTAAGGCAGAGATGAAAATGACCTATTAGACCATTCAGTGCAACTTCCTACAAATTCAGAACTCTGACATGTTAGGGCTTTATTATTAGGTGCTATAGAGAAGAAGAACCTTTCAGGAAATAACAGTATTCAAAAAGCGCTTGTCACTTAATAAATTTTAATGTCAAAAAGCCAAGAATTTATCTCAGTTATTCAAATGCACATGTCAAATTAACATCCATTTAAACTAAAATTAGGTGTGCTGTCTCTGGCAAAGAGCTTGAAGCACATGGAATGCTCTTAGGAGAGCTGCTAGTCACTTCTGTCAGGGCAGCGCAGAGCGGGGTTTCTCCGGCGCTGTCGGTGACAATACAGCGGGTGTGAAGTTTAAGGCACAGTGCAGCACAGAGGAGCCAGAAGTTCAGCCAGAGAAAAGCATAAACTTACATAGTTTTAGACTGCTGGGAGCTCCCCCCAAAATATTGCATCCACCTGGTAGCTTCAGAGTGGCCTTTGCTTGGGTGGCACTGCTGGAGAGAGACTGCATGCAAAAGGCTTTCCAGGGCTGGGTATTTGAAGTGGGAATTAGAGAGCAGCTGCTCTCTGTCCAGCACCTCTGGACTAAGGATGAATTTCAGTCATGAAAGAGATCTCTGCTAACTCTCTGGAGTGATAAAGTAATGAGAGGAACTAATAAAATAACTCCCATATTAAAAAAAAAAAAAAAAAGTTACATTTATCACCTCTGCAACATACACAGGGAGACTGTAAAGATGCGACATTCAGAGTGACAAAATGCACCTCTCTTGGAAGAGCAAGCCTGCTGATCTGGCTCAAGTTGGCTGGAGGGACCAGAAAAAAAACTGTAGTTATCTGAAGAACTGAAGATGACTGAAGGAATAACTTACCTGGAGTGGAAGGATCTAAAGAAGCTGCCAAGCCCACCTGTGCCTCAAAAGCAGCTGTACCTCTGGTGCTCTGTGGAAACACTTCCCTAAGCTGTTTTTCTTATTTAATTCCCAGCGCTTGTGTTTCACAACCATCACTTTACCTATAGGTTTTTATTTACATTAATGTAATGGAGTGTTTTCTTTCAAAGGTTCTGCTCAAGCAATTCCCACCAGAATATTTTCTGCTCCAGGCCACAACAGAAGTGGAAATTATGAACAGCAGCTTTGTTACTCTAAAACCACAGAACATCCCAAAGTGTCTCACAGAGGGATGACAACTCCCAAAGAAAGCAATAGAGATTGAGTCAGTAGTGACAAATCAGCTTAAATATTTGAATGAGAGAAAGAAATAGTTCCTGAGCTCACCTGCACAATTTTGAAATGCAGCAGTGTCATCAGAAAGCATTCCTGACACAGCTGTGGAGCTAATTCGTGGGAGAGACAGAACATACAAAATGGCAAAAAGTCATTTAAGTCAACTGACATCTAGATGTGTCACAAACCGGAATGGTAAGAATGACAGAAGAAAATTAAATTTATTCAGTATATGGATGTGTATATTTAGCTGTAATTATCGACTCTACGTGTCAGGCACTGCACAGGAGGAATGTCAAAAACCTCTAAGGCAGTCCTGTGAATCATGGGAAATTGGAGGTATCAAGCCCATCCAGCCACATATAGAAATTCTGCTGCTGTTCTTCCAGTAAATCTGACTGAATTGTTAAAAGTGAGAGCAGAGAGGTTCCACGGAAATTAAAGGAAAAGATAGAATACTGTGACTGAAAATACCAGATAGGAAAAAATAACCACACTTGAATCCTTCAGAAATTAGTGTCTAATGTGGGTTAAAGAAGAGAAGAACCACAAAGAAACTGCATTTTAAAAACAGTTCTATAATGCTGCAAATATCTCTATTTCTCTCTTTCTCTCTCTGTTTCTCCCCTCTTTTCTACTATTTAAAATATTTCATTTATTGATTGAACTAAGAGCATGATCTGCAGAGAGGGAATTGCAGATTCTTGATGTCTGGGGATTTTTGGGAAGATTTTTATCCTGATCCTGTGATTTGTTCAATCTGTGTGGTCCCTCAGAGGATGCAAAATCTCATATAAAGCCATATTCACAATCAAAACCAGGATTCTGCTATTGCTAGCTCACAGGGGGTGTGAGAAGCAGGCAAGAGGTGCACTCAGAGGTAGTGGTGAATTTGAGCACAAGCATACCTCTCCTTGATGATGTGGGGTTTATGCAAAAAACAAACAAACAAACAAAAAAACAAAAAAACCCCCAACA
>VXBR01004649.1:472656-563698 GCA_013400215.1 Cisticola juncidis
AAAAAAAAAAAAAAAAAAAAAAAAAAAAAAAAAAAAAAAAAAAAAAAAAAAAAAAAAAAAAAAAAAAAAAAAAACCAACAATACAGGTTTGCACCCAGGATCCTAAAAACCATCATGGCAGCCTTGGAGCTGTGCAGATAAGCAGAGGTTGTATCTTGGTTCTTCAGGTTTGCCATTCACGACGCAGAACCACCAAGCTAGCAACCAGTTTCCCTGGGGTGCAAATTGTCCTCTTCTTCTTTGTGGTTGTGTGTACACAGACACAAAGCAAGTGAGAAAAAGGGGCCAGGAGCCAGTCAGTGTGAGCAGTGCAGGCTAAACACTGTCACCTCCCTGCACTACCCCTGCTGTTGGAAGCGTTGGGTTAATGACTGAGAGCAGGAGCTGTGCAGCCACGGATTTACCAAATCTCAGCTTTAAGGCTGTGGAAACAGGTAACCTCAGCATGTGACAACACACCTTCCCTGCCATCACCACCTTCCTCAGCATCCTGTGCCTCACCACACTTCTCAGAAGAGCATGAAAAAATTAGTTAGGAATGGTAATTTTTTGGTGTGAACGACTGCTCACCCCCACATTTTTAACATGAGTTACAGCACCATGATTTTGCTATCCTGCAGTACAGCTTTCTGAGTGTTCTGGCGTGGGAGCTTTTCAAGAATTACTGTTATTAATCTTCATCTTCATGTGAATGTTACCTTTGCAGAGCTCTGCTAAGCTAGCCTGAGAACACCTAAATGGAAATTGGGTTGAAAAGCCGTTATTTGCCTGCTCTACCTGACAGTAAATTTTCAGTTTGTGTATGGATTTTCTTTCCTGTTCCACAAGATTTGTGGCTTGACTGTTGTACTGCAGGAGGGAAGATAAAAGTGTGGACCAAGGTAAAGTCTCTCTGGGAGCCCAGCGAGTACCACTTTTGTGAATGTGCTCTCTCTTTGCTGACTTAACAACAAGAAAACCAGCTCTCCCTTCATACTCCGCTGCAATTTCAAGCTGCAGTCCAAACAAACCAAATCCACTGAAGAAAGAGCTATACATCCCCCAGTGGCTTCATACCTGTCATATAAGCACCAAATGTGTGTATGAAGTGACCTATGTTGGCTTCACATTGTACCAAGATAAACAATATTTTCTTCTCGGTGGCACTCGTTTGCATCTATGCAATTAACAGCAATGTTTAATTTAAAAAGCCAGCCAAGCAGCAGTCTGATGAAAAGGCTTTAGTACTGTGAAATCGAGAGATGAAGAAATGATCTGTGACCTGAGCTTTTGCACTGCTCACTCAGGAGCTGCACTTCCCTGAGAGCAGATGCAACCGAGGGCTGGTAGAGGTGGAACTGATTACCAGGGCAGATATCACTTGAAGCATCCACCCTTTCCAAGGATGAGGAGAGGAAATTTATGTTAACTGAACTTCCTTCTAATGAAGGCATAAACAACAAAGCCTGCAAGGATCCCTCCACAGGGAGCCATGAGCCCTGCTCCAGCCTGCTGGAAAGCAGCAGAAGCAGCACAGCAGGGTGCTTCCTGCTTACATGGTACTTACATGGTACACTTATATAGAATTAGAGGTTGGAAGAGACCTCTGAGATCACTGAGTCCAACCATTAACCTAAAACTGCCGTTTTCACCACTAACCCCAGTCCCCAGCATTGTATTCTGTTATGGCACATGGTATTTTCCATTCCAAGGTTTCACAGGGTGCCACACATCGGTGCATGCACCCTGTTGTTCTCAGGAGAGCAGTGCAGAGGACTCTGTTACCATTTTAAGGAACAGAACACAGAGGGGCTGAAAAATGGGTTTGTGGCAGATCTCCACTCCTCCCATGGCACCAGCCTGCCAGCAGCACTTAGAACACTCACAGATAGTAGCTTTCGAGAAGTGTGGTAATGACTGGACATCTAAATCCACACCACTGTCTCTTATGGCTCCTGGCATACATATCTCTGGGACAGATAAAAAATGTGATGCATTTTACTTTTTACCCTCTCAGTTGCAGATATTTATTAATTGTGAGCTTACGTTAAATCACAGGTGAGTATGTTCCATGACCTTAGTCTCTTGTTGACACCATTCATTATGGTATATCCTTATTTATCATTTAAACAGCCCACTTACTACCACTGATTCAAAAGACAACTTTTGCACAAGACTGAATTAGTTTTTCAACACCTGAAGTTTTCTTTTGTGAGTCCAAGGGTGACAGCTGACTCCAGCTCTCTCTGGAGTCGTGGTCTTTGGCTTTCCTGGGGAGTCCTCTAGACAGTCCTGCTTTCCAGAACATAGCTTTCTTGATCCTGAGTGAGTAAAGACTCTTACCTCCTGCAGCTCCAGCTGGAGAGGACAATGGAGTTCATGTAAATCCTTGGCTGGAGGTCTTTGGGGCTGGCAAGGAGCAGCTTGTGGTGCTCTCTCTCAGGTCCCCACACTTAACTGGCCCTACAGTGCATGCAAGGAATTTACTATCCTCCTCCTGAGTTGTCCTCCATGTGATCTTAATTGTCATTTCAAGATCTCAGCCCTTGTATTGAATCCTGTGTTGGAGCAGCCCAGCCCTGCTCAGCCCCAAGCCTCCTCCTCTACTTGGGATTTCCTGGTTCATGGCAGCCTACCTGGAGACAATCAGTAGATTATGGTATAACCTACAGCTAGTCACTTTGAGAAATAGAGAAAATACACCAGGATAGAAGGCAGAGGGGCTGGCTGGAAAGAGAGGACATGGCCAGGAAAACCCAAGTGGGTGGCAGCTATGGCCAGCACAACCCTGCTCATCATTTGCCAGTTTCCCATTGAACAGCAAATAATGGTGACAAATACCTGTAAAGTTTCATGGCTAAAATGATTTGTATTTGGGGTACAGACGCTAAACTCCTCAGTTTAATGCTGGCATGTGAAATTATCAGTTTGCAGCCTCAGGCACAGAGACAATAGCTGCTGCTGCACACATTATCAGTGCTGCGTATTTTTAGACTCTTGTAGGCGTTTGTAGTCGTTTCAAAGAGCCTTGATGATTTTTTTTCATATGTTTTCCAGCAGGAATGAAGATGGTTTCCTAAGCTAGCTGGATATAATGACCAGTGTGAAAAAAACCCAAAAAGGTGGAGTGACTGTTTTTATTTCAGGTCCAGAGCAACTCTGAGGCTGCACAGACATTTCCTTCTGCTTTCCATGTTAAAGACTTCGTGATGGCAGCTAGAAATACTTTTTGTGACTGCCCATTTTACCATGCCCCCTAGCAAGGACATGGTGCTCAGGGGTTGCAGGATGATTTCACTCACAGGTATTAAGGATGGGTCTGGTTTTCTCCCTTGGGCTCCCTGAAGACCTACTGTCATTAGGACAATGGCAATTGTACCCAGTTGCCTATATCTCATTATGAAAGAAAACGTGTGAAAATTAGATTTTAGTGGGTTCACAGTTCCTATGAGATCAGTGCTGAGTTGTTCAAGAACTAATGTCATTTTTCCACAGGAGTCTGGAAGGGCTGAGCTGAACCCTGCAGGGAGCAGGGGCCAAGGAGCCACAGGAAAGGGTTGGAGGGCACTTGGCTCCTTTCAATTCACCCATTGCAAGGATGCAAAGTGGGGCCAGGAAGTGGGGGAAAGCCCCAGCCAGAGCCAAGGGGGAGTCATGGGTGGGCAGAGCAGGAGTGTTCAATCCAACAAGACAGGGAACAGAAAACGTGGGACAGGTCCTGTACAGCTCAACCTGAAAAAGAGGTGAGCAGAGACACAAATGGAAAAGCCCTGAGGGGCACAAATGAAGTTGCTGATCTCCCCTACTACAAAATTCAGGAGGCATGAGAAGAAGCTAGCTGCATCCTCATGAACAATTTTCCCTACTTTAAGTTGTCAGCATTCCCTAATTTCCAGAAATTTAGTTTTATATGCTAGCCCTTTCCAAGTATTCGGAGGTTTGGAGTATGTGGCCCTAAACATAATGTTTAAATGTTTAAACCAGAGGCAATCTTAATTCCCCTTTAAACCAGGTCTTCTGCAGGGTTTTGTGCTGAGTGCCAGTCAGCCAGCCATTTCCAAGGGACTAGAAGTATTTTAGTAGCTGCAAATCCATCAAAGAGGTCCTGCACGATTTTTAGATCACATTTCTGTAAAAATCCTCCCATGCTAAAGGATGATTTCTGCAAGGGACACCAACACCACAACCAGCTCCAAGGTGATGCCTTAAGTTTTAGCTTTCATATTTTCCAGATCCTGTACTGCATTGGTATATAACTCTGAACTTCATATAAAGTGTTAGCAAGTTCTCCTCACAGTTTAGTCAGACAAAACAATCCTTTTCCAGCCCGACAACCAAGGACACCATTGCAGCTTCAGGCCCAAAAAGAATAAGCAACAGCAAATTGAGGAGAGCAATCTGGGAGAATGGGACTTCATAACCTGAAGCTGTAATTGGACAATTAACCTCAACATGTAAATGGACCAAAATTTATAAAAGTTTGAAAACTCGGGGTCCATCTTGGGTCCATCTTGGGCAGAGCCATGGCCAGGCTCTTGTACTGCCCAGGGTGTATCCTTTGAAGGCCTTTTTAATGAATACTTACTTTAGTCCTTGAACACTGTCTAGCCTCTGTTCCAGGTAGCCTCTTTAGGCATCAAATGTATATCTGCAAAAAGAAAAAGACAGGGCAAAGCAGGTGAAGAAAGGAGCATCCACGCATCCTTATGCTCTTGTTGTGCACTGCTGTGTCCCTGCTCCAAAGGCTCCTTCTGACCTTTCCACACCAGTCCCAGGGCTGGCAGGATGCCCAGCTGCACAAGGACAGCAAATACAAGAAATACAAGAAACTCTTGGCAGCAGCCTGCTGGTGGCTGTCCCAGAGCCTTCCTAGGCAGCCTGGGTATGCAGCAGCCCCAGTTTCTTGTTACTACACTGCTAGACAAGCTTTTATTAGAGTCTTGTAGGAGCTTAGGGTTTATTTCTGCCCGAGCAAAAGCATTCCCACTCTCAGCAATACCAAAGCAAATTTATGGGTTCATATGGAAGAAACAGACACTCCTCATTTGGTTTATTATATGTTCTAAACAACCTGTCTGGTGCCAGTATTTCTTGTGTTAGATGCCATCAGTAATTGTGTCCTCCTCGTTTATCAATTAATGTTTGTAATGAAAATATACCCAGCCAGTTTAACTCATCGAGAACTCTGCTGTGGTTGTAATCATGGGCTCTAAATGTCCAGCATGCAACTGCAATCAGTGGTAGAGGTCATCCGTGGTATGGCTGTCTTCTCATTCTGCAGAAACAGCTGGAAGAAAACAGCAGTGAGAGACAAAATAACCCTCTTGCTGCTTTTAAACATTAGCCGCAGCCTATAAGGAGCTGGAGAAAAGGATCTCTCTTATTAAGCTGTAACCAGCATTGTCTTTTTTATTATTGTTATTAACTGAGCTTGACAAAATATCTGGAGAATCACAGCTAAGCTCCAGGATTGCCAAGATTTCAGGAAACAGTGTCTCTGCTCAAAGGGAGTCCTCCGAGTGTTCTGGAAAGACCTGAGACCACCAAAGCTGTGTCACTGAACTGACTCTGCGCAGGGCTAACCCGGGTGATGGGGCAGTTTGCTGATGAAGAGCAGGCAGAGGTGGCTGATGCACCAGAGGGTTGTGCTGGCATCCAGAGAGAGCACAACAGGCTGGGGAAATGGGGTGGCAGGTATGTCAAAAAGTTCAACAAGTGCAAAGTCCTGCACTTGGAGAAGAACAGTCTGAGGCACCAGCCCGTGCTGAGAGCTCTCCATCTGGGGAGCATCTTGGCAGAAAAGCACCTGGGGGTCCTGGTGGACATCAAGTTGATCATAACCCAACAATGTGCACTTAGGGCAAAGAATGTGAATGGTGTCCTGGGCTGCATTAGGAGAGGTGTTGCCAACAAATTGAGGGAGGTGATCCTTCCTCTCTGTTCAGCTGTGGTGAGGCCGCTCCTGGAGTGCTGGCTCCAGTCCTGGACTCCCCAGTACAGAGACTCCAACGAAGAGTCATGAAGATGATAAAGGTTGTGGTGCACCTCCTCCTATGAAGAAATGCTCAGAGAGTTGTGACTGTTCAGCCTGGAGAAGAGAAGGCTCAGAGGGATCTCATCAATGTGTAGAAATACCTGAAGGGAGGGCACAAAGAGGACACAGCCAGGCTCTTTCCATTGGTGCCCAGTGTGAGGACCAGAGGCCATGGGCACAAACTGAAACACGGAAATTTTCCCCTGAACATCAGGAAGTTGCCACTGTGGGGGTCACCAAGCACTGGCATAGTTAGCCAGTTTTCAAAAGCTGTCTGGAAATGTTCCTGGGCAACTGGGTCTAGGTGGCCCTGATGACACCCAGAGGTCCCTTTCAACCTCAACAATTCTGTGGCTCTGTGAACCCAATTGCTGCCACCACTATGTGCTCTTAGCACATCGCTCTTTCACAGCAGAGCTTTCTTCACAATCAAGTGACCTGGAGAAAAGGTGACCTCTTTCCAATTCTCAGCTTCTAGAGGCAGGGGCTAGCAGCACATTCCTGTTTGGTGACAGGAAATCCATATTCCCAACATGGTGCCACGTGTTCCTTGGCACAGGACCAGCTATGGTGGGAGCAGCATATCTGATGTGGGCAGAAAGATAGGATGAGCTTTTGTGGCTGAAATGCATTCCCCAGCTTTCTGAGGCCATGGGAAATTCTGATTCCTGGCTCTTCTTGTAGTCAAACCAGTCTTTCTGAGTGGAAAAGCCATCTCTCAGATCCCTGGTAGTTGCTTTTGTGGTAAATACAGTTGGGGCTGAATAACACTAAAAAAGATAGCTTTTCTGCAATTAATTATTTTCAAAAGGAACTAGGATTCAGCCAAATGCCAATGAAGCCAGAGGGAAATGGGAGTTGGGCCATTCCTGAAGCAATGAAAAAGCTTTACCAGCAGTTTAAGAGCTATATCATTTTATTCACAAAACGAGAGAGATACTGTCCTTTGCAATCATTTTTCACACCTGAATTTTCCATTCATTCTGCAAATAGTATCACTTAAATCCCGCACTAGTATTTTAGTACTAAGATTAAAGACTTCCATACAGTGGGAAAGTCAAAAACAGAACTTGAAAATATTAATGAAGTGAATGAAAAATGGGGTTTTTGAAAAATGTCTGAAATAACTTGTTTAGTGGGGAAAATAGGATGGGAAGAAAAGCAAAATGGAAAGAAACCTGTGCAAGAGGGACTGCCTAGGATTTTTTAAGCCCAGGTAGAAAAGAGATGTAAGTACACAGGGGCATGCAGGGCTGTAAGTTATGCTATCATGACTGGTCACAGGATAAATAAATGAGAGGGTCTAATGGGTTTGACACTGCAACCACCTGCAAGAGCAGCAATAAACTAAAGCTGGGAGAACTGCTTGATCACAAGGAGCTACCAGAGAATGGATGGCAGGGTAAGTGGAAGACAAAAGTTCTGGAGTCTAGTGGCTTGCTCTGTGCCCCAGCATCTGTTTGAGCAACTCACCAGATCAAGGAAAATTTTAAAAATCCATTTCTGTCTCTTTTTTTGGTTCTTGTGTGTTAAAAGTTCTTTTTTTGCTCAAGCCAGTGCATGCATTGCAAAAACGCTGTGGCCATTGCCAGCACTGGATGTGTGTGTACAGCACAGTAAATTAAACAGAGAGAGTGTTAATGCTGGTGTGAGTGCTGTCATCCTCATCACACCCACTGCCACCCCTAAACGGGTAATTTGATTGATAAAGAAGTAAGCAGAAGGAGAGAAGGCAGAGGAAGTGCTGTCATCAGCAGAGATGGGTAAACGTGATGCACAAATACACTCACCTTGGCAGAACCCTGATTTTGCTCCTTTCATTATTCTTCAGGTCTCTTGTTACAGGGGTTTCCAACAGATTTCTCTGACTTACTCATACAAGATGCTGAAAATGACAGAGGAGCTGATGTTGGGAAAATGGTCATATATGTCTGACTCAGAGACCAAAAACCTGTCTGCTGGCAAGTTATGTTCTTGTTAGTTTGTTATTACGAAGCCAGAAGATAGTTTTTTCAAATTCAGTATTTTATTTTATTGGTGGCTTTTGAGGTTTTTTTAAACAAACAAATCAGGCAATCAGGAGAACAAAGCAAGACAGTGATGAAGAGAGAGCTGAAATGCAAAACACCCTTGTTCTGCTGGGGTCAGACACCACTCAGGTCACTTCACCTGTGCTGTAGCTCAGCTTCATGTAAGATGGAATCAAAGCTTTCCTGTGGAAGTGGCTTGATGTTTTATTGCTGTAAAGCAACTTTATCTCAGGGTTTACAGTTAATAACTGCACAGGGAGTCATTTAACAACATTAACAACAGCAATGACAGCGTTATCAAATCAGTGGTGTATTTTCCATAGAATTCAACAGCTTCCAAAAGAGAAAAATGGTGAGGCTGCTTTGGGCTCAGACTTGTTTTCCCACCCATCCCCTGCCCTCCCTGGCCTAAGGTCCTGGAACCAAACTTTTCAAGCAAAGTTGCTTTTCTTGTTACTTTAAAGACATCTTGAGAGCGAACCTATTTTTTTCCTACAGTTTAGTGTGTTCAGAAGGCAGAACTTCCTGCCAAATTCCCATTTTGTCTCTTCTATTTAAGTTTGTAAAGTTATTGGTGTAACTATTAATAACTGGTTAATGGTTTAATTGGGGAAAGGAGTCCTGATCTGACATCTTTTTCAGTGCAGAGGTGCTGTGTGAAACCTTCCTTGGACTTGCAGGTTTTAGGGTCCTCCTGACTCCATCTGTAGGCTGTGGTGGGTACTGGTCAGACCTTGACATCCCTCTGAATGACTGGGGCTTTCCACTCTCTGAGATCCTCCAGCAAAGTGCCCTGGTGGCCTGAAAATCCAGGTGCTCCTTTCCCTATAAAAGCAACCTTCATGTCCTAGTTTCTCTTGGGTCACAACAGCCCCAGGCAGCGCTACAGGTTGGGGGAAGAGTGACTGGGAAGTGGCCCAGCAGAAAAGGACCTGAGGTGCTGGTCAATAGCTGAACATGATCCAGGGTGTGCCCAAGTGGCCAAGAAGGCCAAAGGCATCCTGGCCTGGATCAGCCACAGTGTGGCCAGCAGGACCAGGGCAGGGATTGTACCCTTGTACTTGGTACTGGTGAGGCCACACCCTGAATCCTGTGTTCAGTTCTGGGCCCCTCACTTTGAGAAGGACATTGAGAGGCTGGAGCATGTTCAGAGGAGAGCTTACACCTCAGATTACTCACACTGACTTTCTCAGCCCACCTCTCCTGCCTGTGGGTACCTGCACCAGCAGAGGCAGGTGAGTATAGGCATTTTCCACCCAAATCACCCTTCCAGCAGCTTCTTACAAGCTACTGGTTTAAACTTTTCCTTTGTAACACGGTCTTAGCTAGAGTAGTGTTAGCCAGGTCCTCTTTACACCCAAATTTTCCTCCCCCATGGTCATGAAGAAAGCAACAGGCTACCCAAAGGCCTTGCCTACCTCTTGTTCATCCCTAAGATGATGATACCCTTAAAAAGCTCCATGGTCTGTAAAGAGAATGATCAAACAAATGCTTCTGAGTAAGTTAGTTGTGGCACAGATATATTGGCAGATGTATGGGATTTTTAAATCTTCCTGCTATAGTGAGAAGATAAAATTCCCAACACAAATGGCAACTCTGCAGCAAGATTCTGACATAATTACTGTAATTATATTGTCTCTGCACTCTCTCATAAATCAGTGACAGTATATATTTAATGAGCCCTTCCTCGTTCAGCAGGTTGCTCCCAGCTGCTCAGATCCACAACTGCAATGCAGAGGTATCTTAAAATAAAATTAACCCTTGGAAGGGAGGCCCCTTTCTGTGAGGATGCAGGAGAGCCTCTCGGAGGCTGCACTGCTCACCCTTCCCTGCATGGCTGGAACATGGGCAGCCTTCAGAGCAAGGGCTGAGTAAAATTTTGCCCGTGCTGCCTGAGTGAGCTGGGTGAGGTGGGTGTGGGCGCTGTCAGAACGTGACCTGCTGGCAGCCTGATCCCGGGGCACACCTGGCCCAGCCCACAGGGATCGATTTTGCAGAGTCTGATGCAGTGCCCTGTAGGAAAGCCAAGGGTTGCTGTGACTTCCCCTAAGGTCTCCTTAAAGCAGAACCCCACCAAACAAGTAGTCTTGCACCCTCAGCTCTCTGGGGAGTTTAAACTCACACCACAAGGTGCAGGTTTGTCCTGAGGATGCAGGCACCTTGATTTGGCTTCCTCCAGTGCAGCTTTTCTTCTTGAATCGCAGCTTGTCAAAGGAAAAAGAAAGCAATTTCAGCAGACACATCTGTACAACTCAGGATTTATTTAAGCATCAAATAATAAGAAGTACCAATTCAGAGTTCAAGACAAACACACACTAGCCTAAAATCTATTCCTGGGCTATATAATATTGTCAGGCCAAAATTTTACACATAAATTAAACTATCCCTTCACGTTTTTCCCTTTGCTGGTAGCCGGCAGTGAATGTACTGGATCTTCAGATGCTTTGCAGATGAAGGGGTTTCAGTGGCTTGGACTGGACCTGCAGTGACATCTCGTGGTCCCCCACGAGGTGAGGTGCTGGCTGCTGAGTGGCACAGTCCCCGACCCAAACC
Organism: Cisticola juncidis; assembly: GCA_013400215.1. Classification (NCBI taxonomy): domain Eukaryota; kingdom Metazoa; phylum Chordata; class Aves; order Passeriformes; family Cisticolidae; genus Cisticola; species Cisticola juncidis. The sequence continues at coordinate 483,253 of VXBR01004649.1, forward strand.
TCACCCCGATGCCCCCGGAGCACAGCACTGCTCAGCGCTGACCAGCACAAACCTCCCTGGGGACACACCTCTGCCTCGGGTGAATTCTCCGGGGAATTCACACCCTCCCCCTGCCACATCCCTTCACCTTCACTTGCAGCACCAGGGGAGACTTCAGAAATCATCATTTTTAGCATGAAGGTAAATCAGCCATGAAAATCAGATCATTGCACAGGGAGCCTGTGGGTGGGCTGTACTTGCCTGCAAAGCCTTGTTACTTTTAACTCGAGACAAGCAGAGGATTTAATGTGTCTCCTCCTGTGCTTATGTCTGTCTGAGACTCACATGTGAGCAGGATGTTTTGCGCTTCACCACTTCTTTTGTTGTGACTCTCAAACAATTTCCCACTGAAAACCAACACGCTTGCTGTTGGCATCTTAGTAGGGGAAATTAAATCCAACATTTCAGTGTTATCTGATTTCACATCCCTGCACGCCATTGTATAATTTCACCACCTACTCATTCTTTTTCTTCACACACAAGTTCATTTAGAGAAAATACAGTCCTTGAGTGAACACTTAGTCAGAGAAAGGTTGTAATCAGCTCGGATAGAATTCAGACAGCTTATTTACTTGAAAAAAATGGGAAAAGGAGGAGGAAATGAAATGGAAAAATTCTTTCCTGTGAACTTAGGGCAACAAAAAATTGTATGGCAAATCTATAAGAGAAGAAAAATAGTTGAAAAACATAACAGGCAACAGTAATCCTGAGCTATTAAATAAACTAAAAATAACAGGAAAATCAAAGATCTGATTCATTAGATGTCTTCTGTGTTCATTAAAAAAGAATTTAAAAGTTACAACAAAAGACTCACAAAATTTTCCCAGTGCAAAATAACTGGATGCCCCCTGAAAATTATCAGATAAATCAACACTTACCATCAGATAGGCAGCAACTGAGTCGTGCTGGGAGAACATGCACAATGCAGACACCTAAGATCAAAACCAGGATTTGAAAAGTTGCTCCGTACTGTCTAATCTGTCAAAACGCTCAGTTCCTAGGAAAGGGGACAAGTGGGGCACACTGCTGAGCACCTTGGGCACTGAGCTCAGGGAGTCCATGAGTCCGTCCTCTTAGGCACCTTCCTCCAGCCCTTTTGCTGTAGGGGCAGCAAGGGCAGCAGTCCCAGGCCTTACCTCACTCTGCTGGGGGCTGCAGGCAGCTGGGCCGGTGGGGACAAGGGCAGTTCATAATTACATTATACAGAAATGCAAACACTGAGCTCCACCTCATACACCCCTCCAGTGAGACTGGATGTGCATCAGGAGCTCAAATGTAACAAGAGCACATGATCACAAGTGTCAGGACCATCACCTATAATACTTTTTCTTAGCCATGTATAACTATTGTAACTTTCTCATAGACATTTTTGCCTTGGGGGTGTTGGTTGACAAGAAGTTTAACATGACCCCAGCAATGTGCACTCACAGCTCAGGAAGCCAATCATATCCTGGGCTTCATCCAACACAGCGTGGCCAGCAGGGAGAGGAAGGGAATTCTGCCTCTCTGCTCCATTCCGAGACCCCACCTGGAGAGCTGCATCCAGCTCTGGGGCCCTGACATGAGAAGGACACGGACCTGCTGGAACAGCTGCACAGGAGGGCCATAAAGCTGCTCAGAGGGCTGGAGAACCTCTCCCATGAAGACAGGATGAGGGAGCTGGGGCTGTTCAGCCTGGAGAAGAGAAGGCTCCAGGGAGATCTTAGAGCACCTTCCAGTGCCTAAAGGGGCTATGAGAGAGCTGGAGAGGGGCTTTTGACAAGGGCATGTAGCGATTAGACAAGGGGAAATGGCTTTAAACTGACAGAGGTAGGTTTACATTAAATATTAGGAAGAAATTCTTTACTGTGAGGATGTTGGGGCACTGGCACAGGTTGCCCAGAGAATTGTGGATTTCCCATCCCTGATAGTGTTCAAAGACAGGGCTCTGAGCAATCCAGTCTAGTGGGCAGGGGAGTTGGACTAAATGAATTCTGAGGATCATTTCAACCCAAACCATTCTATGATTCTATGATTTATGCAAGTTTCACGGCCATTTAAAGCCTAAGACATTATGCAAATATAATGAGCAAACCTTTTACACTTCATTTCAAATATGAAATAAGTCAATCTTTCTTCTGGTTTCTCAGCACTTCTTGAGAGCAGGATAGTGTGGTGAGTCCTCTATTCCAATATTTTTTCGGTTTATGTTACTTTCACAGAAATAAGAGGAAGCCCATCTGAGGAGGTCAGGAGCTGGTGCAGGGCAGCTGCTTGCCCCAAGCCAGGACTCATCTCTGGCTAACACATTATCACCAAATCTGTGGCTGATTGCCGTGTGCATCTGAAGAGCTCCCATCTGCAACCTCTTCCAGTGCTCCACAATCTTTCCTGTCACACAGTTCCTCCCTAGTGACTAATCTAAATATTCTTTGGTTCAATGAGCCTATTATTTTCTTGTTCTAGTCACCATGAACATAAAAGACACTGAAAAGTTGAAAGGAATAAATTGTTCTCTTTGTGTCTTGAGACTTGTATTTCCTTATGGTATCCTGTAGGCAAACCTACTCAAACTCCTTCAATCTTCTTATATTTCTCATTCTCATAATACATACCTTCTCACATTTTCTAGATTTCTGTTAAATCTCATTGCTCTTCTCTGAACTGTTTTTTCCTAGCATGACATATAAAACTAGACCTCCTATTTCAGCTCTCTCCAGAGCAGAACAGTCTTTATACCTCTCAATGTTTTTCTTCATTTTGCAGTATTGCTGTGTTGTTAGAATGGGTCACAAAGTGAATGCCAGACAACCACCTGACCTTTTTCAACTGCATTGACCTTAAATTCCTCTCTGTTTGCAAAGTTTCCTGGTTCTGTCCAATTTCCTGAGATGATTTTGAATCCTATTTCCACCTTTTAACATGCTGGCAACCTCACCTGTCTCAAGATGAAACAACACTGTGTCTTTTCCCCTCCTATATTTCCTGCCTGAAACAGATCAGAAAGCAGTCACCTTGTGCATATGTACCCTGCCATCCAACAATCTGTGTTTATGCTCTTTTTATTCTGAACCCCTCAATAAAAAAAAAGAAAAAGACACACAGTTATTTGTTTGATTTTTTTTTAAACAAACCATATTTTTACTGTAAGGACTGGTAAGAAAACACAGAATAGTAAAACTTCAGACCCTCTTTTCCACAGGGACAGGCACCTATGGCATGTTTGTGTATGCTGTGGAAGTAATCTCTACATGAAGAGAGTTTAAAAACTGATTTGTAATTACATTTAAGACAGCGCTGAGAAAACAGGAAGACCCCTCCAATACTTTGAGAATGATTATTTGCCTCTCCAACTTGTTTTTCATTTTTACATTAGGAGAAGCAAGACTTAAACCCCTGTTAGAAACAGCTCTATATTTCAGTCAATGAAAATAAATGGTTATTTAATGTTGTTTAGCAAAGTATTTCCTTTTCTTTCCGTTTCTAAATTAGACTATAAAACTCTGCTTACATCAGAGTAACAGAAATGGACAACACAGCATTCTGGGACAGGATCCGGTGCACCAAAGATGTTTATTCCTACTGTCCTGACTCTAAAAAGTGTTAAGGGGTGAATCTGACATCCACAGGGATGAAGTTACTGGAAGATTTGCTAAAGATGTAAAAGCAAAAAAAAAAAAGGGTTGTCCAGCCCTTTGATTTCTCATTGAAGTAAAGAGGGGAACGAAAATCAATGCAAAACATAAATACCAGTTTAAATTACAAATTTTCTTAGTTCAGGTTGTGTCATTTATTCATATGATGGCAAATAGCAGCCCACTTTAGGGCCATTTTCCCACCTATATAATTTAAGCTTTTAGCCACATTTTAAGCCATCAGCAAGCTGGTGTTAAATTTTGCAATAAACTGACTCAGTTCAGCTACACTGGAGTCACACCGGTGCTAGTTCTGCTCAGCCAAACCAAGGTAAATACCATCTTTGCTCACAGTTCATAAAGGCTTCACTCTGTCAGAGGAGACACACAACTGCCCAACTCTAAGGAGCTCCTCAGGGTCCAGCAAAGTATCTTGGATAACTGAGACCAGGAACTGTTCTTCTGCCTTCATGGACTTCAACAGGAATGGAACGGTTCCTGGTGACTTAAAGGAGTTTGTCCCAAACAGGAACATCTGTAAACAGAATAACTCAAAGACAATCTCTTGTGCAAAAAAAAGGGGAAAAGGACTCATATGGAGCAAAAGAGGAAATCAAAGAGAGCAGTAGAAATGTGCATCAAAAGGATGCAATACCTCAAAGCAAGTGAAAATCTTTGAAAAAGACCTTTCAGAGAGTTACAGCAGGTGGAACAACAAAGCATTTTTGGTCCCAGGAGATGCCATGAATCCTAAATACAAAGTTCTCACAGTGACATGACTAATTAGGATTCTGTGTAAAAATTCAACTTCAGACCACAGGTTTCCTTATGCCATTGCTAATTTCATTTAGGCAAAGTTAATATTTGGCAGCTCTGAAAATACTTTTGCTTGATATTGTCTTGAAGTAATAAAGTTTGAACAAGTGAAAAGTATGCAATTTGGTTCCTAGCAAAGAGTCACAGACAAAATCTTTTAGACTCTGAAAATAACAATTATTTCACTAAATGGTGTGTGCAAACAAGCTGGTTCATTATAGTGCCACAGATTATTTCCATTACTAGAAATAACTGGTGACCTGAAAAATATCCACAGTCCATACAACCCAACACTGACTTGAGTTGCAATTTTCTTGCGAGCTGAAAGAATACTTCACTTACAACACTGAAGCTGTTGATGAAATAAGTCAGACTCTCCCCTGACTGGGGAGGAGGAACATTGCCCCCTGCACCAAGAGTCCAGTGCTTCAGATGTACTGTTCTTCATCTGCTCTGTTCATGAGCAATGACCACTTTCCCCCTTCCTCCTCAGTGAAACCATTGCGTCTTGGGAGCCTGTCTGAAGCCAAGGAAGAGAGGGACACTTGGCTGGTCTGATCCCAAGGAGATGGTTTGGAAGAATCTCCCCTCCTATCGTCCATTCCAATGTGAACACTGATTTGAGAAGGCGTGAGTGGCTTCATGTGGCCTTGAGCTTGTGCTTCATAACTTTCTGTGTCTGGCTTCTTGTAACTAAGAAGAGAAAGAGAAAAGATATTAACAACAAGAGGTCAATGTGTAGAAGCATCTGGCACTAGAACAAATCAGAAACTTCTCATAACTTTAATATATTGAAAGTGTTTATCTAGAAAAAATAATTTTATAAATTAATTGCATATGTTTAAATTAAGTTTCCTACCTAATAGCTCACAAACAATTAATTTAAAATGTGTGGTGTCAAGAGTGCAATGGTCTCAAAAACCAGTTACAAAATAATTATTATTACTACTTGAATTTTGAGCCTGCCAATTCTCTCAATCCAAGACAAGCACAGAAGGGAGGAAGATGAAGAAATGCAGAGCACTTCTCAAGATGTTTCTGATCTGAGTTTTCAGTCATTCAACATACACATACCACTGATTGAGCACTCTCCTGTTGCATTTAGGGAGATGGTTTAGTGGTGGACTTGGTGGTGCCAGGTTAATGATTGGACTCGGTGATCTTAAGGGTCTTTTCCAACCCAGATGATTCCATAATTCCATGCACTTCAGGCACAGAGTTCCATGGCTAAGAGTATGCGTCACACAGCATTAAGACAATGGGACTTGTCTTAATGAGGGGACTCTCAAAGTGAGGTTCTTTAATGAAAATTACAAGTTTGCTGTATTATTAGAAGGTTCATAGAAGACAATTGCAGATGAATGGATTCAATGGTACAAAAATCACTTTCTGATTCAATTTATACTAAGCCAAATCCCAGCAATGGCAAGTATGAGCAATCTTCTTCACATATATATGCACTATTGTGTTTTTTGGAACCTGAAATTCTGTTCACCTGATCTGAAGCTCCAAGAAAGATTATTTTCCTAAAGTGTATCCTGTAATACAGCTTCCAAAAGTCTGAAGTCAAATATTTTTTAAGGAGTTCTCAAAGTCTACCCAAAATGGTGTGTGGCACTTAATGCAATCAGCACAAGGTCAAAAGAAATGGAGAATTAAGGAATCCCTTTATAAAAAATTGTCATTCTTTGGATAACTATACACAGAAACCTTTTAGGATAAAAATCCTGTAGTGGTAGGGCTGATTTTGCAAGCAGACATGTATTTATGTCATTTGCATTTATATTGTGGTCTCATTGAGCATTTGCAGGATTAGAAATATGATGTAGTAACAGATTTCCTGCATTATTTTATACTATACTGTACTGTACTATACTGTAATATACAGAAGACCCCAGCTACAGGAAAAATGTGTGAATGTTTGGACCCATTTCAGACACCATAAAAAGTCTTATTCTTGAAAGGTGTTTGCTTTCTATGCTGTTAAGAATAGGTCCATTATAACTGCCAAAAAGGGCACTCAAAAAATATACCATTAAAATAAATAGAACTTGAAAAATCTTGCTGTAGATCAGAAATTGATTTGCTTCCAAAAGAATAAAGAAATATACCTTCTGCAGCAAGGTGCAAAAGAATAAATACACTGCTTCCCCATTTCTCTCTAGCTAAATTAAATAGACAAAAGTAAAAACCAAAGAGGTACAACTATTTTTTAAAAAATCTATTGTTACATGGAGAATCATCTTTCAAACTAATTGTTCATTTGATATTCACAGCAAAACCTTCTGATCATTACTTTACTTGGTATTGAACTAGATCTCCACCACATGGGCCCAGGTGGCATCCAGTCACACTTTTAGCTGCTACTTAAAGCGTACTGCACACTGTCTTAGTCCAGGCAAGTTCATGATAGTGACACCTGTCTCTTTTGGAGCCAAGGATTAGACAGAATAACCCCAAGCTGATGGACTTTCAGGTACTTGTAGATGTAGAAAGCCCAAACTAGTGTCTCATGTGAGCCCCAGCCTCCTTTCTGCCACAGCTCCCCAGCGGATAAACACAAGACAACTTGCCATTTCAGCTGCAGGGAAGACAGCAGGACAGACACAGAAGAAGCTGCCATTGCAGCTGATCCCATCCAAGGCTGAAGCACGAGGCCAACAGGCATGAACACACCTAGCAAAAAAAACATGAACATGAGCCAGAGCTGCTCGTCCCAGCACGGGCATTCCCACCCCTGCATCTCACAGAACAGATCAGCAGTTCTACAACACAATCTGCTGAGACCTCCAAAAACTCAGCTGGATCAATACATGTATTTACTCACCTATTACTAAACATGTCCCTTCCATTGCAAGGGATGACCTTTGCACCAATACAGATACAAGACTGCAGCCACAGGATAAGATTATTTGTCCCTTACAGATATTCTGCACGTATGAAACACAGCAAAGGCAACAGAAAGACAAGGAAATAGTACGGGAAAAGGAGGGAGAAGTTACTCATAAACAAAACAAAACAAAAAAAGGAATACTTGAAGTAAGTTTTAAGTAGGAATTCAGAGCATGAGAAAATGTCTGACAGAGAAGTAAAGAATACAAGCAGTAGGAGAGAAAATGCGTGATTCAGGGCAAATAAAAAAAGGAGCACCCAAAAGTAGGATGGTACATCTGATTAGAGCTGGGTTTGAATATACAGAAACTAATCCCCAAGTACTGCTATATGAAGTAAGAGCATAGTTTTAATTTCATCCAGAAGTATTTACTCTTAAGAGGCAAGCAAAGAGAAAAAGAAATATGAAGGAAAAAAAAAAAAAGGAAAAGAATGTATTTATTTTGCCCTCCTTCTACCAAGTTTTAAATAATTTAGGAACCTGTCTTTGGTTCCTTGAGCAGGGAATTGATCCTAGAAGAGGCACCACAGAGATCAACTGTGCTGCTGCCTTTGACAAGCTGAGCTCTGGCAGCCACGTACCTGCTGCTATGGGTATTCCGAGCATGTTATAAATTAGGGCAAGAATCAGATTTATTCGAATTCTTCGAACTGTTCTCTTGGATAAGTGAATACTGGCAACTACATCCAGCAAATCATTCTGCAAGACAGAAGAGCACTGACAGTTTTCCACATGCAGTCTTCAGAAAACTAAACCAAAATGAAGAGTGTCAATGATAAAAGAGGACAGGCCAAAACTGTGCTCACTCGGATAAGAACAACATCTGCAGCTTCAATGGCAACATCAGTGCCCGTTCCAATTGCAATTCCAACATCAGCCCTGGCTAGTGCAGGGGAATCGTTGACTCCATCACCAACCATTGCAACCTTCTTCTTTCCATTTTGGAGTTCCTGGACCTTTGCAACCTTGTGAGAAGGAAGAACCTCCGCAAAGACTTTTTTGATCCCAACCTATGTGCAAAGAAAGACACCCCATTGGTGACGTGCCTCATGCTGGAAGGAAGAGCCATTTGCTTTTCTAGGTGAAACAGGAATATCAACCCAACTGATTCTGGTGAAGACAACACTTGCAAGCTACACAGAAAACTGAAGAGCAACATGCCTTTGGCACAAGAACAGGATTGATAAGAGCACCCACCTACTGCAGAGATGCTGGCAAACCATACCCTGCCCACAGCACCATGCTGTGCATGGCTTCTGGAGCTCCACTGCCCTAGCAATAAAGATTTGTCACTTAAATACCTTCAGGGGTTGAAGGAGTTTCTCAGTGAAGGTAGGGTCGGCGACAAAGTATCTCTATAAGCAAAGTTGCAGGGGAAGCAGGTGGTTTATTGTGAGGGCCTTGCTTGTAGCTGCTAAGCACAGCTAAAGCAGGCCAGGAGAGCAGGAATAGAGAACAAGGTTCTGAATACCGTACATTAAATATCTTTCTATGTTGAATAGTCTGTGTTAGACCAACCAATCTAATACAAGATAACAACATTTTCATACAGCCAATAGAAATGTCCCATCACCTAAGGCAACTAGGAGAGTATTGTTTAATCAAGGGAGCTGGCCCTCAGCTTAGCATATCGTTGTTCACAAGCTTGTGGCTCTGTACCTTACACCCTATATCTCAAAGGATGCTTTCATTTCTATCCTGCTTGCTGAACTCATACTCCCAGAATCTAAACCACCATATTTGCAAGGTCTTTCTACTTCATCTTGCCCAACAAGGGGTGGTGACTCCACCACTTCCCTTGGTCCTGCTGGCCACACTGTACCTGGTACAGGCTAGGATGCCATTGGCCTTCTTGGCCACCTGGGCACACTCTGGCTTAGGTTCAGCTGCTGTTGACCAGCACCTCCAGGTCCTTTCCTGCTGAGCAGCCTGTAGCCCTGCCTAGGGTTGTTGTGACTCAAGTGCAGGACCTGGCACTTCACCTTTTTGAACCTCTCAAAACTGGCCTCAGCCTATCAATCCAGCCTGTCCAGATCCCTCTGCAGAGCCTTCAAGCAGATAATGCAACACATGAACTGTATATGATCAAGCAGTTACAGCAGGGAAATCACAGAGGCAACAAGTATGTGAAGGTCTCAGGGAGATTATAAAAATCAAGCAGATGGGTGGCTAAATGCTTTCAATCATCCACATCATAACTTATGTGGAGTTGCTAGCAATGTCTCTAGTACTGTAGTTGAGAAACAGATGAGTGTATTAAGTAGTGCTGGGATAATGCCCTTTCTTTGGCTGCCTCACCAGGCAGAAGCAGCTTCTCACCTCATGAGATAGAAGACCTCTTTTAACCCATTTAAAAGTAACATTTTATAACATTTTTAAAGCTGCTTGCCATTTCTTTCCATTGGAAAGTATGTTCCAAAAATTCAATGAAAATGTAGGTTGACACAAACTAAGCTTGTTTATAACATTCATCTGTGTTCCTGGAACCATAAATTCAGACTGGTTTCTGAAAGACTTTTTCCCCTTGACAAAGAAAGTTGGGTGGGAAAGCACTTTACCATAACTGAACACAAAAACAGAAGTGTGAAATCCAATAGGAGGGGTATTAAAGCATCACAGAGAGAAACAAAACAGATCTCACTGCACAGAAGAACATGCATATACCACAGTGCTGGCTGAGTCAGCTGTGTGGTGGGATACCTGAAGAAAGCAAAGGGACACATGGTAAGAAGTAGACCAATGGTAAGTAGACCATGGTAAGAAGTAGAGCAATGCAAAGGGAAAGAGGAAAATAAAGATTGAGAGGGTGGAAACATAGAAAGGTAGAGAGAGAATCTAACTTTTTATTTATAGTTTGAGATGGGGGAAATCTCATGTAAACCCAATCTCCTTTAGACTGCTATACTTCTTAACAATAATTGATGTTCTTACATTACCCTTTAAGATAATGACAAATCCACCCTGTGGATTCCCTAACTGTGACCACGACCGGACCTTCAAGGAGCTTTCATTCATCACTAACCAAACAGGTCTGCCTTTCAGCAAAGGGAAGCAGGAGGTTTCAGCTCAGCAACCAATTACTGCAAGAAACTCCATTACTCTGGAGAAGTACTGACTGCATGTCTTCAGTGGGATCTTAATGCAACCACTGGCCTCTACTATGCCATAAGACTTGACCTGATTTTCAGTCCAGTTCAAGAAAAATTTGTCTTCATTTAATATATCTAGGGAAACCGTAGTTCTAGGGAAACTGAAGCTCCTGCTTTAAATTCACCAAGGCAAACAGGAGTTTTAAACCCTCATCATGTAATTTTTTGAAACACGGAGAAGCAGATACCTGAGTAGCAATGGCTTTTGCAGTTTTCCTGTTGTCCCCTGTTAGGAGCACCACATCTATTCCCATGCTCTGCAGTGTGTGCACAGCAAGGGCTGCCTCCTGCTTGACAATGTCTGCTATTGCGATCATTCCACACAGCACACCTGCACAAATAAAAGCATCCTCTGTCAGAGAGAGCTGTGGGAGGCAAAGTGGCAGCAAGAGAACAGAGCTCCCCCTCCATTACACTGTGGCAGCTTGTGAAATAACACATTCTGAGCAATACTGACACATCTGCAGCTTTCTCATGATCTCTTTATTGTTTGCCTGTTTCAGATCAAATAATAAACACCTTTGATATTTAGGGATTGGGAAGATGAGGAGGATAGTAGCTTTTAAACAAGCCTGACCTCTATGTTTTATGGTATGGACAAATATGACAGTAGGTCAGAGAAAGTGTTGGTATTTGTAGGTCAGATGTTGAAGCCACTCCTCCAAGAGGAAGTATATAGAGCTGGTGTTACGTCCCCTTGTCTTTCAGGGTTGGATCTCTACCAGAATTAATTACTTTAATTGAGAAGTCTCGTATCTGCCTTCCAGTACATTGGCTTAAAGGTGCATCCACACTGCCATCACAAGCAATTGCCTTTCAAAATTGCTCTCTAAGAGCATCAAGAATATTTGTTCAGTAAATGAATCATTGGCCTCCTTTCAAGACCACAGGTGTGCTGGCATTCTATCACCACTGCAATAATTTCTCATATCAAGGTATTGTCTGAGATCTCTTTCTGCATGGCACAGATCAGAACCCCACTGGCAAAGCTCATTTAGTCTAATCTATTGTACTTGACTGATCTAACAAATCATTTTGTTAATTCACTGCATGTTTTGAAACCAGTGATAAGAAGGGACTCACAATCATCCTTCACTCGTGTAAATTAAGGATTGGACATGGCACCATAGTGGCACTGCTTGTTTGAACCATGATCCTAGAGAACAGGGCGTTCAGAAATTAATTCTTAAATTAAAAACTACACAGCAAAACCTTACAAACACTGTTCTGTGGTACAAGCTTCTTCTAAGAACACCTTGATACTTCACAGTTCCCAAGCAGTTCTGCACTAAAAGATTAGTAGTGTCTTGACACTAAGCCAATGATCAACTGCTTCAGATTGTTTTCATCTGTTCTGCAGTAGGATTGACTCATATTTGTAAAGTTACTCTAAGGAGGAACAGTTACCATCTATGGCCACTAGTATGGCAGTCTGTCCTTTTGTTTCATGGTTTGTCATCGCATCATTGACATCATTTGTAATGTTCAAGCCATTGCGCCGCATCCACTCACGGTTCCCGATCAACACCGAGTACTTCTGAGAAGCTGTCGGACCTTTGCACACAGACAGAAAGAAAAATGAGCATCTCAAACAGCGTACGCAAGAGAGATGCTTGAGGAAGACAAGGTAGGTAGAGGCACTGCCTGAAGGCAGTCTCATAGAAGTTTTCTGTTCCAATCTCAGTCTGTGCCTGTTTACACACAGATCTGCGTCATGGGCTTAATGGAAGCACTTGCTCGTGTTTGCCTTTGTCAGCCGGCATTGTTCCGCTGAATAAGCTCAGTACGCGCATTTAGCAAATGCCATCCTGCTTTGTTCTCACAACTAATGGCTTTCAAATATAAAGGCTACTTCTGACAAGAAAAAAGTAGTGTAGTTCTAACAAACAATGCACCTCATTATGAATTCAATCCGACTTCACAAGAACCATATAAGCAGGTGAGAAAATATTACATTAGCACCATTCACAAATGGCTCAGTTCTGATGATTGAAGTTCTCATTCTATTTAATTCTTCTAATAGCTTTCTCATAAAGGTCAAGAGCACCACAGCCTTCTGAAGAGAACTGATGAGCTCTTTAAGGAAGGCTTTAAATACTTTTTCTTTCTCTCCTACACTAAAAAATAGCAAAGTGGCTTCCAGAGACTCTGAAACAAATCTGAATATATTGGCCTAATCAAAAATATCAGGCACTAAAATGAGTTTTCAGATATAGCACACTTTGTTTTACATCTGCTGAATAAGTTTGGGGTTGGATTTTTTTTTGTTTTTTATTAAGTGCCGTGAGAGGTAGGAAACAAAACATCCAAGTTAATATGGAACTAAAGGCTAGGACATAAAAAGTTGCAGTAAGATAGCAAATTGTAAAGGTAACTGCTCTAAATAGTAAGATAATGCTAAATGGCAAACTTTGTTGTCTGCTGGACCATTCTTCTGTCCAAAAGGAACATTGCTGGGTATGCCTTTTTGCCTATGTATTGTATGGAAGTACCACTTCATGTACTTATCACTTTACCTACTTCTCTTTGTTTTTCTGAATTGCAGAGAGAGATCAAGAGTTGTGGAGAAAGCTTCAATTTTTATTAAGGCACATTTTTGTCCCTCCTGCTCTTTGCCTTCTTCTGCCCCATATTCACCTTCCTCTTGTACATAGTCTGGTAGGTGGTTGGTGCTGTTGATTCATTCTCCCTCACACTGCAGCTGGCACAGGGACAGATAGTCACTCACCTTGTGATTCCAAGAGCATGATCACTGCTTTATCTCCCAGAGGAGCACTGCTGTCCCCACTCCTGTTAGCATCACTGGGACCTTTCTCAGCTGTGCCAAGGATGGCCTCAACTCCTCCAACCTTGCAGCTGATACCACAGCCTGGGACTGCCTGGAAGTCGGTGCAGTATCCCAGGCTCTCAGTGCCAAGCTCCTGCAGATATAACCAGAGGCCATCATCAATCTGTGCTGCCCAGGTGGGGTACAAATATTAGATAACTCTTGGCAAAAAAGAGGCCTCACTCCTCCTCTTGACAATGACTGACCAGCTGAAAAGTAGCCAGGAGTATCAGTAGCACAGAACTAAAAATAAGGATGCTCTTGTGTGCTGTGGCTTAGATGGCTAGAAAGGGGCAGCCATGCAGATCATAGCCAGGTTTCAGCCCTAGCACCTGCAAGCCACAAGGAGCAGTAGAAAAACTACTTTTTCTGGTAGTTTGAGGATGAAAAAATTAGATTGTTGGTTCATGATTTCAGCCAAAACTAGGAACAAAAGAGAAATGTTTCAACATTAAGCCATTCAGCTTCTAAAAGATGCAACTTCTAATTAACCTCATAGACAATTGGCTGTGGTGGATCACACCTTTTGTACATGTATGAGTACGGTGAAAAACTGTATCTGATTCCTGGAGGGATCTGTCTGGATGTTAGGGAATCTGGGTTTTTCTCCTGAGTTAGGGAGAGAAGTCAGTGAGTACCTTCAAGATGAGATAAAGGGATTATCAGGACCCTATGAGTTACAAAAATAATGGAGAAAATTTTAATTTGTAAACAAGTTATTCTGGGTTGTCCCTGGAAGTTGGAACTATATGTACCTTTCAGTGATCTTAAAACACAGGGATTGCAAGGCAGGTGATAAGAGTATCAGCCAACAGTATAGCATTACAATTCATATAAGCCATGATCCAGTAATAAATGCTGCATGGGTTGACCACAGAACTGTCAGGGTACTAAAATAAATTTTAAATGAAAACTGTAAAATACAAGAAAGGCAATTGGTTTGTTGCTTATATTCTCTCTTTCCTTCTAAATTAATGTTTTTACTTCTAAATTTTACCACTTAAAGAACTAGCAAATTTGATATATTTTTTAAAATTATTTTTCCCTAAATCAATTAATGATTTTTTTAGCAGACATAAATTGTCTATTTACATGGGCTTCCTATTTTCCCTATGACTTGTGTTTTACTTCTTCCTGAAGCTTGAGGAACACATAACATATATAAATGACCTCTGAGGATATGTAAAATTTGCCAAGACTTGAGTGATCTATTAATTTGTTTGTGAAACTCACAAATATTACAGTTTAATATTCAATCTTTAAAGCCTTTTGCCTAATTTATTCAAATGAGCAGTGACTAACAGAAGTGACTATAGTCAGGTAATATGAAATGTCATCACACACATTTGCTTCATGATGTTATCTTAAGTATGCCTCCTGCATATATTCCTTATTTTCTCCTTTGTTCAAGGTAAACTTAGCATGATCTCCCTTCAGAACTCCACATTGTTACCAGAAAAGCACAGCTTAGAATACACTGTCTGGCAATGTCCAGAACAAGATGCAGAACCATACAATCTCCCAGCTTTCCAGCCTGCAACTGTTTAGGCAGGCCTTTTCCTCTGGGACCTGATCATTTTATACAACATTGCTGCATTTTCAGAGATGCCTTCAGGCCCTGGATGAAACAGGAAGGCTCAGTACCTCTTTGCAGTATTTAGTGACTGCCATTCCTAAAGGATGCTCGCTGCTGGCTTCTGCTGTACCAACAACAGCCAGTACCTTCTTCAGGGGGAGCACAGCTGTGTCTCCCATCAAAAGCACCCTCATGACTTTAGGAACCCCATAGGTAATGGTCCCAGTTTTGTCAAACATCACAGTCTTGATCTGCAAGAAAAAAACATAGTTACTGCCTAAGCCCTGCAAGTGCAGGGATGCTTGTATGTTTATGGCACATAAATACAGTCAAGATTTTAATAAACAGTTGACTAGATCCACACAAAGACAGAATAAATCCACAGAAGCAGGGAATCCTGTAGGTACCTTGAACTATCTGTTCAGCAGGTCTCCCTGTCCTCTCTTATTAATTGCTCATAAAGCTACAAGATCATCCTGTGCTCCTATCAGGATCTCAGACAACAGTGTAATTGTAGGACTGAGATGCATGCACAAAGGACAATACATGCATTCACATGCAGGATTCATATAATGGCACCCTAATCACTTTTACTGCAATGTATGGGATGCATAAAGGGATTTTTTGAATGCAGTTCTAAACAATTAACAATAACACTGAGGAAAGAGGACTCAGGCTGTGGTTTGGTGACAGAGAAGATGTAAAGAATGCAAGAAGTTCAAGAAACAACAACCTAAGCAAAATCAACGTTATGCTATTCACCAAACTCAGCCATCACTTTTCAGCCAGGCCAATGGGTCTTGAGGAATCAGAAATTAACCAAAAACACAGCCCCACATATACTGGCACCCAAAGATAAAGTCAATTCTAATCCTGAAAATAAACACAGCAGAGAGAAACACAAACCCCACAAACTTAGCAAAGTAGGCACTTCTTCCATATTCAGCTATTCCAATACACCAACTTTGCAGAATCAAACAGATCACCTAATTTTCAAAGCCTTGACCATAGCCGTGCTTGGATCCAAAAGGTAAAAGTCCTAGCATTAATTAGCAGGTTTTTCTATTTTTTCCCAGAGTCCTGGAAAAACTTCTGGTCAAGTAACAAGAATTGTTAGTCTGATTAACTCAAGGTTACCATCCTCTTCCCTTAAAATGTTCTGCATATGTCTAATGCAGCCTGTCACAGCATGGTTTTGATTAATTTTCTTTTCAGCGGCTGTGGACTTGTCAAACCTCTTTCTCCTTCAACCTCTTCCTCCTCTTTGCATAATTTTTGTGTCTTTGAAGGTTTTTTTCTGCCTCCCTTCTATCTTTCTTGTCTACATGCTAAAACAACATCAAATAATTCTCTTCTTTTTCCTCGCATTCTACATTTTAGACTACTGATCATGAACAATATGCACTTCACAATAGGTCTCAGAGGAAAGAAAAAGCCCCAGTGGATTACTGGGCTCTTTTGCAGAAGAGGTAAACTAAGTGCAAAATCAAAAACCTCTGAGACCTTGAGGACGATTAGCAACCTCATTAGCAACAGTCATGAGATTGGAGGATATGCTGGCTCCCAACAGTTTGCTCTGACTACTTTGAAGAAGGTCCGATTTGTCTTCTTAACTTTAACGAGCAACAATCAATTGAAAAAAAAAGGAGCAACTTTCCACAGTCTTTCTTTGGGCCTGCAGTATTTCCTGGGGAATTATATTTCATGCAGCAAGAGCTGGGTAAGCTACAAAAGTACAGAATGAACTATTAACCTGATGTGCCATTTCCAGGGGTTTTCCACCTTTGATGAGAATACCATTCTGCGCAGCCACTCCTGTGCCCACCATTACAGCTGTGGGGGTAGCCAGGCCTAAAGAGCAAGGGCATGCAATGCTCAGCACCGTGATTGAGGTTTGAAATGCAAATCTCAGTATTATTTCAGCTTTTGAAATGTTTTTGCTCTGATTCTGCGAGAAGAGAGAAGGGGAAAAAAAAATAAAGATATGTAAGATTGCCAACAGCAGATAACATAGGTGTACAATCAATCACATTTATCTGGAAAACTTCAGCACAGGAAATCAATCTATTACTGTTACTGTAATGCTAAAGAAAGGTCAATGGTCATTAATTGCTTATGGCAGTATTTTCTGGATTTTTTTGCTGCTCAAGCATACAAATGCTTTTCTCTGCTCTGAGTCTCCCAGGCGACAACATAACTTGTTGGAATTTCCTTTAAAGCTTAACAAAGGAGAACACTATTTCCAGATACACAGGTTCCCCCAGTTGCTGAGCATAGCAAATGCACATCCTGAAGATAACAGAAGCTCAGCTTCTTTCTTAAACCAAAACCACTATCTGCCATCAGAAACAGGAATGCCCACAAAAATTTCAGACATAACAAGAATGGCTCAGCTTCTTGCAGTGCAGCTATAAATCAAGTTTAGTCCAGAAATGCTGTCACTAATTTCCATTTGTAAGAACCCCATGCAGAACTAAGTGGTAAATGCAAAAATATATTTGTACCTGCAGAGGGATTTTAAATAGCATAATTATCTGCTCCATGTAGAAAAGACCATGTTTTACAGAAGTATTTACAGAATATTCTGAGTTGGAAGGGACTCACAAGGCTCATGAAGTCCAACTCTTACAGTAAAAGGCCCATACAAAGATAGAACCCACAACCTTGGTGCTCTTACCTAACCAACTGAGCTCCTCTCAGGGTGATTATAAAATAAACCCCTATATAGGAAAAATACGGTAATTACATTGGAAGACATCCTAACACAAAACCCCAGTTATAATAATAAAACTACTTACAGGAAAGTATTTTTTAATAATATCAAAATTTACAAAACCAATTGTGATCCATACTATCAATGTCACAGTTGAAATGATGATGATAAATGGAACAAAGTATCCACTAAATTTATCTGCCAGTTGCTGGATGGGTGCCTATAAAAAATAAACCCAGTTATTTGTATGTTCATGGTCGAAACACATATTTACGCACAGTTCATGAAAATACACAATAGTTCTGGAAAAACACAGTTTGCTGAAGTGTATAAGTATCAAAACATAGAATCTTTTTATCATTCAACTAAAAATATGTGAGTAACGTTTTCTTCTCCATTATTTTTACCTTTGACATTTGAGCTTCTTCCACCAGTTTCACAATCTGTGCCAGAGTGGTATCACTACCAACATGAGTTGCATTAACAAGAAGTGAGCCGTATGCATTTATAGAACCAGCAATCACTGTGCTCCCAGGTTTTTTAATGACTGGCATAGGTTCCCCTGGAAAGAAAAGGTAAAAATAAATGAGCCAATACTCCTAACAGCATAATCCATTAGCAAACAGCTCATTCTATATTATCAAGATCAGTATGCTAAGCAATAATGACCAGAAATCACATATTGTGTATCTCTGTCTGGTGAAGACATGGATAAGTAGTGTCATACTTTTATAAACTTTTTAATAGGATTAATTTCAAAACAAATGCTGTTTCCTTGGTTGTAACTTTTCAGTATACCATCCCTCAAAAGGAATTTGCAAGGAGCAAATTGGTTGGAAAATATACTTCTAGGAATTTCTCCATTAACACCTTGCATAGCAATGGGAGTTTGAGAAATCAGTCTTTATCTCCACGACCCTCAGTTTTCAAAGACCAGAAAGTTTTTTCTGTGGAAAAAGTTTCTCCTGTTCTCCTGCTACCTCTGCAAGAATACTTGCTCTAGAACATCTTTTTTTCCTCTATTGTTAGTGGTAGTGATAACAACCGGTTCCCTGAAGCTAAAGGTGTCCCTGTTTCCAAGCAAAGTACAAACCAAACTAGAACAAGTAATCCAATGCCAATGTAAATTTTTATATCTTTTATTTATAAGAATTGAACAAGGCATTGAATCCTTACTATATTTACAAAGTGAAATGAAAATTTCAGAAGATGTAAAAAAGTCCTGTGACCCTTGATAAACACCAAATTTCGAGGCTTTCTTTCCCCCTCCTTGCTCATTGAGAGAGCTCTGTCAGCTCAGCGTCTCATCAGTATTTCCAAATCATCCTTTAAACCTTATTTCTGAGAAGGTACCATCTCTACAAATACATTCCAGGGGAAACCCCAGCCAGATTGCTGGAATAATGACAATACTGTTATGACTCTACCCATCTCATCAGTAGGTTAGTAAGTGGCCAAACTGAGAGGAAAACCTTCCATTTTTAGGGTGTGCACAGATGCAGGATTTGAATTCAAGCTCTCAAAGCCATGGCATCCATTAAGGTGGGAGGTTATTCAGGCAGTGTTTGGGTTGGGTCTGCTCTCTTTTCTTCTAATAAAGAGTTCCAGAAGATTTCACTTCTTTGTGTAAGATAAAGGAAGTTACCAGTAATGAGAGACTCATCTGCCATAGAACTGCCTTCAATGACCTTTCCATCCACTGGGAACTTTCCACCAGGAACAACTTTTATAACATCACCCCTTTGAACCAGTTCAACAGGTACTTGCTCCTCTCTGCAAAAGACACAAATAGAGCAGGCAAGTTATTTATGCCATCAGCTTTCAGGTTAACTGGATCAAGCCTAGTCTGTGACCCAGGCAGGCTGAAGGGATTTTGATTCATAAATGCATACCTGACAATAGAGTGGCCAGGTCCAAGAGTCACCACAGTGGCTTCTGTGGCTTGAAGAGACATAAGCTTCGCAAGAGCTTCTGAGGTCTTACCCTAAGAAAGAGAGATTAATGTTTAAGATACATTGAGATATATAAATCCTGACATGTACTTTACAAAATGAACTCTAAACAACCTTTCATATTATAGACCACATCAGAAACAGTTGACTCAGAATTTCTCAGAATAGTTTATTCTATCCTATCATAAATACACAGTATTTGTGTGAGGACGAGTTACCTTGGCTATGTGTTCCAGCCACCTGCCAAGCGCAATGAACACAAACAGCATCGGAGGAGTGTCGAAGAAAGTGACAGGGCTTTTCTCTGCCTTTTCAATGATTGCTACTATCAGGATCACACAGGAATACAGATAAGCAATTGTCGTGGCCAGAACAATGAGCACATCCATATTGGCCATCTTGTGCCTCAGTGACTTGTAAGCTTGTACATAAAAATACCATCCACCAAGGAACTGTTGGTGTAAGCAGGGAAAGATCTCATTAAGATCAGTGACCACAGAGTACATAATACTGCCCATAGCAGAATTAAAATCATGTAGTACATAAGGGAAGGCATTGCTGACCCAAGCAAATTTGATACTGACATAACTTCAGGTATGCTAGAAGACTGACTTCATTGGCATCCTCTCATTTGCACTTCCTCGTTCTCAAAACCAGCAAATATCATCCTTTTCCTCAGCAATACAAAGTAAATGAAGCATAGAAAATGAAAGGATATAGCTACAGCTACCCAATTAGTTTGCAGATGATCAGGTATCTATTTTAATATTCCCTTCTCCACTTGGAAACTATCTGATGCAACTTTGGCAGGAGTAAGAGCTATGAGTAAATACAGAATGGATAACATGCAGACAAGTGCCACTTTGTTCTGCATAGGTGGTACAGACAAGAAGCAGGCCTAATCCACTAAATCTTTCCATCAGCCTGTCTCTATCACATCAGATTACACAAATGCAAGATGAATAGAAAGCAAACCCCTCGGAAGTAGTATGGACATACCTGAACAAAAGTGCACAGGATAAAGAAGAGAAGATTCAAAACAGACAATCCAGGAATGAGGTTCTGTTCCAGCACCTTAGATCCATGGTCTTCACCATTGGGTATTTGCATATAAATCATTAAGACTACAACAGGGATACCAAATGCTAGGCTGTACAAGAAAGATTTCCTCCACCTGAAAAAGAAAAACTGTAAATCCATGGGCTTTTTACACCCCAGTCAGGCCCAGCTATGCTGGTAGTGCAGGGCTGGGGTTATTAGCACTCTACTAACTCACAGCTTTGGGATATTTGCAAAGATCCAGTATTTTGGAACAGCTTTGGTGGCTGCAACATGTTTAACCATATAGACTTCTGGCAGTTAAAAACTAAAACTAATGAAAGTATCACAAGTATTGAACCAAATGTTGAATGGCAAAATTAAATATGCTTTAGACAGGAATAATCTAATTAACTGAGAAGAGTGCTGTGGGGAGTGAAGTTATGAGATATGATCTAGACATGTTCATTAGTGAGAGAGAAAAGAAATACTTACTGCTGTATTTCCTTTTTATGATCTAGGTTATGTGCATTTGGAGCTCTTTTAGCCACAGAGGCATGAAAGCCAATTTCCTTTTTATTGAAAGGGAAGGAAAGATAAGTTAGTTTGATGAAGCTAACTATATTACTTACAACTCATTTAAATGACACTACTTTTAGAAGAAATGTCAGAAAATGACATTGGTTCCATGTTTAATAAGTTCCAACCCCTTATTTATTTTTAGATTCTGCCAAAACGAGAGGATATTTCAGTCAGCACTCAAAATTTGGACTGCAAAGGACTTCTGGTACCTATACATGAACAGTGTATAGATACAGTTAAGTGTCCAGGTTCATAGGCATGAGGAGCTTCCACTGACAGGTGGAATTCTACTGCACTTCTAAAGAAAATATATGCTCTTTCACCTCCATTGGAATAATGAGGCAATATGGGACATAGCACAAAGGAAATGCACAAGCCACAGGGAGCTAGACACCCTTGTGAGTAAGTCTCTAGCTCTATAGTTTAATAAATATACCTGAACTTGAAAATTAAAGTGCCTAAAGTTAGCTTAAGCCCGTAGGACAACAAACTGCAAGGCAAAGCATCCCAGAAACAAATACAAGCAAAAATCTAGCTTTGAGTGACACTTGGGTGAGTTACTGCAGTAGAACCATGCCTCCTGCCCAAACACCCTAAAAACACAAAGCACACTTGCAAGAACAACACACCTAAACTTCCTACCTGCATCACGAAATGCTTCTGTAGCAAAGTGTGCTTTAGAGAACTACTCTGCCAGCCTGCACAGTCTACAGTTAACATGTGAATAACTGCTGCTGCATAAGTTCTGTGATCTAGCAGCTCTTTTCTGAGTAAATACTCTAGAGCATGGAAGGCAAACAGTCTCTGCTGTTCTCCTGACTACTCACTGCATGCACCTCATACAGTAGGATCTCTTCCCTTCTGGTGGGACAAAAAAAGAAAAAAAAGGTTTGTCCACATCTCGGCTGTGATAACAGTAAATTTTATGACTTGTGTGGTTACTGGTAAACCAGGATTTTTTCATTTAATATCAGGCTGTTTCCATTCAAAAAGATTTGGGAATAGATGCAAGTGTGTACAGAGATATGTAATACTTGTGGCATGAGCTGTGGCAAAAGTTCTTTAACAGCTGTTGTCACTGTAAAGAGAAAGAAGTATTTTTTTTCTGAATTAGCAACACTTCACTTAAATGACTGTGATTCTACCTATACACAGATCCCAAGAAAGGAATATATGACACTTTTGTCAGATAAAGATTAGAAAAGGTTCATTTTGCAGTTTTTAGTGTGTGTTTTTGGAGTAACAGCCTATGCACTCCTGTAGAGCACAGCAGCCTAACCACAAGAGCATAAAAATATGGCAATAACTATGGCATCTACAAAATCGGTGAAACTTTTCAAATATCAGCTGCTTTATTTTCTTCTAAATTTCACCATGTAATTGTCCATACATAAAAAATTTCCAAAACCTACCTTGATTACTTTTATAATATCTCGAGGTCCAATAACTTCAGGATCGAACTGGATGTGAGCTTTGCTAGTTGCAAGTGCAACTGAGGCAGAGAATATGCCATTTGTTCTCATGAGTTTGGATTCAATATTGTGAACACAAGATGCACAAGTCATCCCTGTAACCTAAAGAATAGACAGTTTTGGGTAGTTAGCAATCCCCCACATTCACCCAGTATTTGTAGGTGTACTTCAGACAAGGCCTCAGTATAAAGTTTTTATAGAGCTGTCTTAAATGATACAAAGCTGGGAACATAACTATGCACTTTTATTACAAAATTGTGCAGAGAGCAGATATAGTCACAGCCATGTATTTGCATGGTAGCACTCAGACATGCTATTAAAATTAAAAAAACAACTAATATGGTTCTATCAACACTTATATTAACAGTGCCAAAGCCAAACTTTACATGTGTAACTTCATCTCTCTTAAATTTTCCTGTGGCTTCAATAAGGCATGTTACCACTTTACAATCTATTAACATAGCAGCAGACTGTTGTTCTCTGTCTTGCAGTAAATATCTGTCAGAGAATAAAAATCAGTATTTGAGGAATCCATCCTGCATATAAGCAATTTACTAATTTTACTGATTTTACCCCAAGTTCCTAGACCTCTATGCAAAGCCCTTAACATTAGCAATACATAGTTGTTGACACATTCTCAGTTACTCAGAGTCTGTACTAAAGTGCCTAAACTGAAAAATTCTGTTTCATTTCTGCCTGCTAAGAAAAGTCTAATCTATAAGAACTATCACTTTTTATTTCAGTCCTTTTGGACACGTTCTTCTAAGACAAGTTGATTTTGTCTTTTCAGCAATTATGAAAAAATAGTGTCACCAACCAGAACTGAGCTGCTCTGCTGAAGCTGCAACTGCCCAAGCAAAGCTATTTGCAAGCAAATGAGTCTTCAATGAGTCTATTTGCAAGAAAATGAGACCCGACTTTCCCAAAACATTTAATTTCAAATACATATGACTTACAAGAAGCTCCACTTGCCCTTCTGTTTCTTCATTATTTTCCATGATGGTAGCTTCAAAACCCAAATTCTGGATCAGCTGTGCTATTTCAAGAGGCTGTATGAGTTCTGGCTTGTATTTTATTTCTGCTTTACCTGCCATCAGTGCTACCAACACTGAAATAATTCCTGCAGTGGCAATAACAAAAATATTAGATAATGTAGCTCCTTTGAGAGAAAGAAAAATAGAATATTACAAGTGACTGTCAGTGAGGACTGTAACAACTCAGAGATATTATAAGCCTAATGATTTCTCTCTGCCTCCTTCTAGTGTTGTTCCCTAGTCACAACAGCAAAGTTTTTACAGAGACCCAGCCACACTGAGTTTCCTTTTAGCAATAAGAGGAATTGCAAGATTTACACATGGAAGAAGGTGAGTTTTGCTTTGATCTAATGAGACAGAAAGGATGTTTGGAAACAATCTTTACATCCCCTGCTGCAAGATCTACCCTAGACTTGAAGCTCGGGATGAGCCCCGCAGCACAATGCTAGACCTTTTTATTTTCCTGTTCTCCACCCCTCCTTATTTTTATAATAAATAAAGAGCCCACAGAAATCTACATTTAGAACTGAAAATCAAAACATAAAGATCACAAGGCAAAAAAATTTGTTTTGAAGAGCTAATGCTTTCTTTGATTTCTAAATCAAGGCAGTGAGACCACCACTGGGAGACTGGGGAGAGAGTAATCAGTAAGCAAAACCTCCCAAAGGCATGCTGACACAAATGAAACCAGACATTGCTAAGGGTGATCTGTTAATCTTCTGCATGTCCTGAGGAAAGGCAGCCCCAGCCTGCAGACTGCTAGGCCAGTAAACACCACTGTGCCTAAGCTTACCCTGGCAGTGGGGCCATACATTTGTTTGCGCCTGCTTGTGCAAATATGCCCGAGCTGTCATGGCTCTGGAGGAGGTGGATTGCTTTGTAAACTAACAAGGCCTTGAAAACTAAATGACAACCATTTCTGTGTTCTTGTCTTCAGAGTTATTTGAATTTTTTATCACAAGTATGTTCAAGTTACAAGTATGTTCATCATGTTTGTCCGCTAATGCAATAGGATAGCTAAACAGTGATGTAGCTACATTAGCACTAAGAAAGAGCATTAAGTCTATTTAACTTCCAGATGTTGTATGACAGCCTCTCCCATTAATCTCATCTAATATCTTTTCCATCCTATCATCCCTTGTTATTAGACTCATTATAGGAATCTTAAATTTATTACCATCTTCTTTCTGCAAATTCCGTTCAATGGTAGACACACACGATGCACAGGTCATGCCTGTGATTTGTAAAAGACACTTTTCTTCTGTGGCTCCACTGAGCTGGTTTGACCCATCAGGGTGAGGACTGTCTGGAGGAGCATCTGAGACTTGGTCTTGGTGAGGAGGCTCTGGAGCTCGAGGCTGCACAGCAGCTTTGCTGGCATCAGGCTGGCACCTGCGTTCCCCAGTGGCGGTATCTTGAATAAATGCACAAAACACTGAACTATTTACTGTGTGATTGGATGATGCAAAAGTACAAACAAGCCACATTTATCAACCACACAAAGCCTCATGGTTGTTTAGAAGGTGACAGAATAACCTTGGTTTCTATATGGAAATATTACAGGTTGTTACTATGCTTATAAAAATATGTATTCACCACCATATTCACTTGCATGACCATCTAACGCTACAGATCTAGCTTTCCATATTCAGATGGCAAATGATTCCCTCCAATTTCAATGCCTAGAGCTGTCAGGTACCTCCACTTGATAAAGATATATTGGTATCTAGAGGGTCCTTATCCAGCACAAAGAATGTAGGTCAGTCATACCCATTCAGTCATTGTTGCCATCTATACAGGACTCATATCACTTCATCTCAAACAAGGAAAACAACAAGTGTCTCAGCAAGTTTCTCTTTATGGCATAGTATTCACACTGCAAGTACTGCAGAATGAGTACTGGAAGCACCCCGGAGGCCTGAACATAAACAAGCCTCTTGCAAGAACTTTTATTTTTTGCCAGATATTGAACAGACACACAACTGCTCCACCTGTGTTCACAAACTACCTCCCTTGGGCAGAGGTTTGTGTAAAGGAGTAGGAGATGCTTGTGAACACTTTAAACACAGGAGAGTCCCTCCTTTTTCAGATGGAGTGGAAAGTCTCCTACCAACAAATGATAAACCAAATAAATTAAAATTAAAGACCACATACAGACCCCTCCTCACTTACAGAAGTATCACAGATTCAGAGGGATTGGATCCATGAGAGAAGTGAATAGGATGTGTTTTTTCATGATTAAACTACTTAATTTTAGGTAAACTACATCAGTATTTCAAAGCAAATATGTTTAGTTAAAGCAGGTAAAATTTGCCACATTCAAAATTTGCAAGACTGGACATTGTGCATCAAAACAATTTTGTAAACTTTGAGCACATGTACAAAATGCATACAGTGCTGCAGCTGACATGTAAAAGCAGCAGTTCCCACCAAAGAGTATCTGCATTTTGCCACTTACCTTGCCTAAAGAAAGGTTTAGTGAAGTAAGGCAGGTAAAAATAGACAAGAAATAAAGGTCAAAGGCTAAAGACACTAAAAAGAGGTTGTAGCTAGATAAAAAGTGGTTTTAAATGAAAGATACTTCATTAAGTTTGTAGGTTTTAGTATTCTGGAACATAAATGCAAACATTTGGTTTGCTAGATCTACTTACAGCAGCCTGGAGACATAGGAGGAAACCTGCTTTGGGGGGTATGAGCTATTTTGAAAGGCTTTGTACCTCAGACCTTTTGGCTCCATAATGTAACTCAGCTCTTACACCCACTGCTGCAGTTATTAAGGGCTGAAACAAGGTGATTTACAGCTGAAGCCTCTCTTCCTTTCTAAGTGAGGTCAGATCAGGCCAAGAATTCAGAAGAAACAATGTCTATGTGATGCTTTAAGAGTTTCTCTCCAGAAAGGATCTCAGTGCAGATGTTGCCTGACCCATCTTGGCATACTACCCGCAGAAGAAAAAACATTGTTACCTGTCAGCACAGAGGCATCAAATCCCATGTCTTCTATGGCAGCTCGTAACTCTTCTCCACTAGTGACAGCTGGGTCATAGTGTATGGTCCCGGTGCTGGCAGCTAGAGAAACTGCTACACGCTGCACTCCTTTCCTCTGAGACAGGGCCCCTTCTATGGACTGTACACAAGAACTGCAGGTCATGCCATCGATCTTAACAACAGCCATGTGTGTCGAGCCCTGTGGTGCCTGTCTGACAACATTGTATGTGAAAGCACCTGAGGGAGATGCTGCTTTATCTGCTTCTAAACCATTAAGGAGGCTTACTTTAAAGTTTCCAGGTGGAAGGGATTCGATAGCTTGCTGCAAAGCTGACAGAGTGATTACATCTGAGCTATACTGTACCACAGCACATTTATGCTCCAAAGACACTTCAATACTCTTTATGCCAGGAAGATCTGACACATTTCCTTCGATGTTTCTGACACAGGACTTGCAGTGCATGCCCTCTATCTGTACAGTCACTGTTGCTGTGCCACCCATCTCGGTGACTAGTGGATCCAGCCCACCAATCTCGAGACTTGCAGGCGTCTCCCTGGGATTTGCATTCTGCAAGCGCTGGAGATCAAGGGCACCCAGCTTCAAAGGGGCTGATTTGCTTTTAATGGTGCAGTCATACCCCAGGTCACTGATGTGTCTCTTGAGGTCATCAGGCTGAATGATGTAAGGATGGTAAGCAATAATTGCTTCTTGGTTGTCGAGTGACACCTTGATTTTTGCTACACCGTGCAGTTTCCTAATCTTTCCTTCAATGCTGGTGACACAGGACTGGCATGTCATCCCTTCTACCCGAAGCTTAACTACTGCTTCTTTCAAGCTTGGCAAATCTACAGTCGCTGTTGTCAACTTCTCTTCTGCTATGCTGGCATCAAAGCCCATATCCAGAATTTCCTGGCAAATCTGTTCAGGGCTTATTTCCGATTTCAGATACTTTATAACAGCATCTTTCTGTTCAAGGGAGACTTTAATTCTCAAAATGCCCTTCACCTTGGAAATTCGGCCTTCTATCGACTGCACACACGATTGGCAAGCCATTCCCACAATGTTGATTACCACAGTATGTTCTTGGGAAGGTGGAGATGGCATGGGTTCAGAGCTCTCCTCATAGCCCATGTTGTCAAAAGCAAAATTATGTTTCATTGTAGGCTTCAGCTCACAATCAGAAGGAGAATCAATATTGGACAAAGTCTGAGGAGAAAGTGGAAAAGTAAAAATGAATGCATGTATCTTCAGCCCTGTAAAAGCAACAACAGTCTTCATATGCTCTCAAGCACATACTAGAAGTACTCTCAAGTTAGTCGATATGGCCAAAACCCTTTAACATTATTTTATACTTTGAATATATTACCAAAGAATAAGAGGCTTCTGACAGTCTCTTGAGCAGCAATTTAGAAAATATTGACTAGGGATATAAAAGCAGAATTGACTCAACAATTAGTTAGTTCCTATCCCAACCAACTAATTTAAAACTTGAGATCTCTGCAGCCACAGGACATTTCTGTCACACAGCCTGAGCTGCTCTTCACAGCACACTGACATTGGCACAGAGTGTCACAGTAGAGAGTGTGCTGACTGCCTCTCCAAAAAGGTCATGAACTAGCCCAGTTTGGCCAACCTGCTACTTTCTCAGGAGGAGTTCAAACCAAACCAAATAAAGCCAAAAAGCCCAAGAAAACAGAATCATGACTTTTCCAGAAGCCTGAAACAAGTTGGTGCAGGGAAGGTCAGCTGCATGAAGAGCTACATGCATGCACACAAAGGCCTGGGCTCTCTGCATTTAGTATACAATCCATTTAACTTGAAATCTGTATCTAACAAAGACCTTGAATGACACAGAACTGTAAGCAGATATTTTTACTATGGTTTAATTTTATTTATCTACTTGTGAGGCACCTAAGACTATAAACTGTGCTACAGTAACTCACTGATTTCATCCAACACTGATTGTCAGGATGGCCAGAAGTGAAATGAAATAGGCCGGCCAGAACTGAAATAGGCCAGCCAGAAGTGAACTCAGTGACTGTCTCTCAGTCAGATCACAGGCTCTGCAATACTGGAACACTACAGCTGAATGCACTCAATTCAATTGAAAATGAAATATTTGGGGAAAAAAAAAGAAGTGCCAATGCTTCTCACAGAATAAGTATTAAGAACACAGACTCTGTCTCCAATTGCTGAAGCCATGTGATGAGAAAGATTAAAAAGGGTAGGGACAAGTCCTAGATTGTCAGATTTCATGGAAAGAACATGAAAATTCATGTCCATGATTTAAGGCAACTTTAAGTACTAAAGATCTAGATGAAAGCTACTGGAATAAATCTGTTCTCTTGCTGGCAAAGACTTGGGCTTTCTGACATTCAATAAAACACCTGATGCTGGGCATTACTGTAGGGAAAGCCTGGAGAAGGGCCCACTGGATCAGGCTCAGTACTGCAGATCCTGTCCTTTGACCCACAAGAAAACTCCCTTCTCAATACCACAGCATGGATGAGAAGCATTTAGGCTGCTTAGTAACACTAGACTGCATCCAGTTCATTTGATGCAGTATTCAAAATTCATTAACTTGATTTTGTTTCACGCTTAGACAGCTTGAGAATAATGAGGTCTAGGGTCACAACAAAAACAGCAAAACTTTAAGACGAGAAATTTGCTTTCAGACTTTTCTATACTGTATTTATTAGAACAAGAGGAGTAATGAGCAAGTTCAACTCTTCAAGATTGTGGTGCAGCTCCTCAACCATCCTGACAGCAAATTCTCCCTTCTGCTCTCTCCTCTTCTGCTTGGCCTCATGGCTGCACTCCAGGGATGCCGGGGAAGAGTCATAGGAATATTTTAGTGTCGGCATCCCCTTTTGTCTCCTCCTCCCACAGGCCTGGCAGCACCCAGGACATTGCTCTCCTTGCACTTCCCTTCCTGTAAGTTAGTGAAATCCCAAATACACGATGAAATGTGCCACAAGCACCTCCTTTCAAACCAAAGCATTACCAATTAATCAGATTTCCCTTCAAAGGTGGTTGTTTAAGGTGGCCCTGTTTAAGCACCACACAAAGACAACCAAGACACCCCCATTCTTGAGTCCTCCTATTGTTGTGACTTCCCCCAATTCGAAATAATAACCTGGCCATGTGTATGGGAAGAAAACCCATCTGAAAACAGTCTTCCAACCACCACATTTCAAATGTGGCCTAAAGTCAAACTCACATTTATTGTAAATTCTGCCTCAAGGAGCATGAATATTGTCCATCATCCCCTCTTCCCTGTCCCCAGTCCCCCAAGGACACTGCTTGCAGTGGCCTTCTCTTATCAAAAACACCTGGTGAAATCTGTGTGACAGGTACAGAAGCTCACCCTGTGCATGTACTTTGGCTCACAGGACAAAGACACTTTGCCCTTCTCTATCCTTTGGTGAAACAGAGCACGAGTGGAGGAGACGAGAATCCTTCACTGCCTGTTTGGCCATCACTTGCAGATGAAACTCAGGAACTGTCACAGGCCTTCTGTCCTTCATTGTGTTCCCTCCACCCTCATGCTCAGTAACTGTCTGAGTTTTCCTAGGTACCCCACGACATAAAAGCAATTCAAATTAATCGTATAAAAAGATTAGAGGGTATTTCTCATTATCCAGTCTTTTGAAAAACATAAAAGCAAGGACTGATTCTGCTATCTCAATGCATTGTAAGCCACAGAAACTTCAAAACCTAGCCACTGCTTTTTTTGTTTTGCAAAAAAGCTATCCCAGCATTCAGATTTGCAAAAATGTTTTGTTTGCTACTTGTCAAAACCAGACGCTTATGCTCGGTATGAGAAAAATCCTTGCATACAAATTTTTAAATGGCAAAGAAAAACTGTAGAGGGGATGTGGATATAAGAATAATTTAAAAACTTCTTTCCCTTAAAAAAAACTCCACACAAATGCCAAAACATTGAAGAATCTTCCCCCAAAACCATGAAATGTGCACAGGTGCAAATAAAGAATTTACAAAGCCTTTAATATTGTTTTTAACAGCTTCAAAAAGACCCCAAAAACAGAAGAGACAGAAATACATCTATGTGTGTATTTGCAAGAAGGGTGTTTCTACACTAGACGAGAGGAAAACAGCAGATTCATGTAAGGACACAAAGACGAGGCATACAGAAATGTGTCCATAGTCTTCCACAGGCAAATCCTGGGTGTCAGAAAAGGGTTTCCTGATATCAGCTAAGACCCACACATAAAATGGCATCTATGAGGCTGTATGGTAATCCAGAGACACTATCTGCAAGAGGACCAGAGAAGCAATCACCACCAAAAATGCCCAAAAACAGTGCTTGGGAGGTTTAGGCATTGCCCCTTCTGCACTTTTCAGCCCAGAGAGAAATATGAACTAAATAATGGAAATGTATCTGACTCTACATCCAGAAGGGAATATATCACTGTTGGTGCAGACAGGAACATGACATACACACACACAAAGTTCCTGCAGCAACAGCCCACTTTTATTGGGGGCACCCTCTTTTATAGGGGCTTTGAATGTCCCGCTCTGTTCTCGGATTGGGTAAGGGTCTCAGCCCCGCCCAGCATGCGGGACAATGATGTGGGTGCATCCTTGGTGCAAAGGGATGGGCTGGGCTCCCCTGGAGCGTGAATCCGGCCAATCAGGATTGTGTCCGGGGCTTGTTTACTTCAATTCCTTAGGGAACTGGGCTGGTTGGTCCAGTGTCTGGCCATGTGGTCTCTGTGTGTGTCATGGCCAAATTATTTGTGCAGCTATAGCTGCCACAGGAATGTGTGGAAGAACTGGCTGTAGTTACTCTTTTGTCTCTCACACCACTTTTAAGGGCAGGTTTACATCAAGTCTGTGTGCTCTACCAGTCTCATGCATATTTTTAGAGTATCTATGTGAAGAACATGCAAATGATGATACAGTAAATGGTGACAATTCTTTCCCTCCTTTTTTCTGCATGTAAAAGTTGGAACTAAAAGCACACAGCTGAGAAAGTCTCTACTCTGGAAGCTAAGAATCCTGACACAAAGAAGTTATGAGGTTCATATGAACAATGCAAAAAAATTAAGAAATTTGAGAAATTATTGACACAGAATTGCTAGTAGATGGAGAGAGCTTTAAAGAAAGCACCATAACTGGTTTGAAAACACTTGCATCTACAGGAGAAGCTCTGAACCACATCCAAGATGAGTAGCAAATGTGCAGGGGTGTGGCATCTGAAGCCTAAGTCCCAGTACCAGGATTTCAAAGCAAGAAACCAGGCATGAAGAACCGCTGATGTCCCAGATAGGAGCTGTAGCACTCATGCCTTGTCCTGGGGCAAAGCAGGGCTTTGGAACCGCTGGAAGAGGCAGAGGCTCATGCTCCCCTTTCTGACTTCCTCCAGCCAGCAGGAAAATCATTCAACAGGAATATGCCCTGGGGCTGGACTAACTCTTTGTGAAAGCATGGAGGTGGAGCAGGGCAGGGAGATGCTGCTGGATTGGAAGCACCAAGTCTCGAGCCCTGGTTTGGCACAGAGCTCTTGGCATCATAGCATCCAGAGTTCATGGGAGGTCCATTTGGGAAAGGTAGTCCTTGCCCACGGTCTGTATGGCTGGTGGGGCAAACCCACCCCACTGATGGCTGCCCTTAGAGGTCTAGCATCATGCTGACCTGTGGTCCCCCAAAACAGGCTCCTTCTTTTGGATAGTCCCATTCAAATATGCAAAGGCTGGCAGTTCAAGCAGTGAAGGGATATATAATAAATCTGAGAAAAACAAAGGAACTCAGAAAAACACCCAAAGACAAGGAAACCACAGCACGAGGTAAGACACTCACACATGCACCATGTCTTGAGAATGGCTGTGAACTAAGCAAGGTTTGTGCCTTCCTTGGCTTCACAGCCCAGCCACCAGCCACCCCTGGCTGAGTCCCCATGGTGCCTCCATTGCTGTGTTTCATGGTCACCTCATGGGATGGCCTGCCAGGAAATCCATCCCTCTACCCCTTTCCCCTTCCTAAGAAGTGCAGCTACCTCCAAAATGCCAGTATAACACTCCTGGCCTCTGCAGCACAAGGCTGAGGTTGTGACAGGCACACTCCACAGCTCCCTAAGCATCACCCACACCAAGACTCAGCACAGCACTGCTCCTCTGTGCTCATCCAGCAAGGCTCTCCCCCTTTGGCTGGCACTGCTCTCCTGCCCTCCTTTGCCTGGCCTGCAGGGATGGCAACTCTCACATCCTAAAACTCAACCACCAGGCTCCTCAAAGTGATGTCAGGCAATCAGCTGAGGAGGAGATGGGGCCCGGCCCACTCTGCACCTCCCCCTCTGCCTCTCCCTGCCTGCTAATCCACAAATGCTGGAGGTCACTGAACCTCTCATCCACTATGTCCTGAAGTTTTGGGCTGCTCTTTTCCCAGGACCTCTGTGAGCTGAAATCAGCTATCGCTCTCTTACCTTTGAGCGTGCAACTGCCGGAGAATTATCTCATCTGTGTTTTACCTTCCTTACTTCCTTCTTTCACAACCGCCTGATTCATGGTTTTGGATCCAGGCAGCAGCAGCACACAACTGAAAAGCCACACACTAATAATTAAACGCTTCAGATGTTTCCCAGTTTATTACAGGCACACAGTGAACAACAAAATGAGGGCAGAGCAGCCACAAAAACATCAAAGGTCACGAGTCTTCAATTTTGTGCCTGTAACAGCAGCACTCTGGCACACAGAGTACCCAGAAATTCATTCCTCATCCTCCTTAACATTTTTCAGTGCACCTTGTTAGAGAATATTGTTTAACTGTTTTAGATCATAACCGGTTGTTCTTTCTCCCCTCGTCTCCCAAATGAAGATTAACAAATGTCAGTACTACTTTATTCTGTAACTACTTGCAACACAATTTGTTATTTTTCAAACAATTCCTGAGTCTTAAACAAAGGAAAAAACACCTGCTAAACCTGAATATCAAGATTCAATGAGAATATTACTACAAAGCAACCTTTATGAAGCTTTTGTTTCCAAAATACTAAGTTAATTATACTGATGCTTCTGCCAAGGGACTGCTATTCCCCATCTGGGATCAGGCTTCTCTGACAGTACAGATGATAAGAAAAGATTTGGGCACTTGCAGCCAGTTGTACTGAAATGACACCTACACTGTAGTCAACAAACCTCAGAGACCTTAACAGGCACTTTTAAATTAAAGCGAGCTCTGAAAAGCAAGTTTAGTTTATGGGAAAGGGGAAAAGTTTGCTGTAAATGAAATGTTTCTAATGTTGAATTAAAACAAGGCAAACCTCTTTGTGATGTTCTTCACAGCACTAGTACAAGCAACATATATTCCAGTGAACTGAATACAGAGAAGAGATCATTTGGTAGAACAAAGTAAATTATGTCATGATTGTTTTCTAGCAAACATTTATAATACAAGAAGTAATTTGAGGCAGAAAAAGCCTACCGGTATATTTGGTCTCTTCTGGCAGTTATTTCCTTTTAGTCTGACACTATTTGAGCCATTTGAAGCATACATTTCAAAGACCATGAAAACAGAATCACAGAACTTTCTGAGTTGGAAAGGATCATCAAGTCCAATTCTTCAGCAAATGGCTCATGCAGGAATCAAACCTACAACTTTGGTATTATTAGTACCATGCTCCAACCATCTGAGCTTTGTTCTGAGACTTTCTTTTCCTTAAATATTCACAATATTCACTGATCCAAACTGCATTACTGCAGTGTGCATACATTTTAAACAGCAAAACTCTTTTAAAATAATAAATCTCGTCATGTTTCTATCAGCATTGATCTTCCTAAGTCTCTTCACCACAGCAATTAATCTCCAAAAATACCACAGTTATATACACAAAATACCACAGTTATATACAACAGCGAATTTAAAAAAAAAAACAACTTGCACAGATATATATGTCAAGAACTTGACTAGCACCCACTTAGTAGATATAAATAAACTACTTACCTAAAATAAGGACCTTTTAATGTTTCTACAATTTCTGTTATTCCAAACTAGTATAAGCTTCTGTCAAACTACTGAAGCAATTGGAGTTCAAAAGGAGAAATACTATTATGTTTCCTTCCTTAGAATCACGACTTTGTACTATTAGAGGTGGAGCTGAAACAATGCTCATTAGCTTCTATGGCATAAGTCATCATTAACATCTCCTTTCAAAGATTATTTTCAGAGAATCCCCAGAGGACTTTGCATTTGTGCTGCTTGCTGTGGAGCTGGTATCCATGCAGGGGTTGAGACCATTTAGAAAAAGAAGGTTTAACTTCCTTTAATATACAACCAATGTCCAACATGCTTTTTTTTAAATTTACCAGTTCAAAAACACCACTTCCCTCCCACACACACACACACACCAGCACTCACTGACCTGTCTTTCAACTGTATTGACTTCTGTCATTCCCATGGAGTAACTCTGCAAAAGTTTCTCTTCTTTCTGCAAGTTACTGCTTGCTTTTACCGGAGATGCCGTCTTGGACTTTTCACCAATAATCAGTAGTTCAGGCACATCACAGGCTGCCTGCTGCTTACGAATAGACACCAGGGATATGTTTCTGTCGTTTAAAGTAGCTACATAGGAGACTTCCCTTTTCATTTTATTGTCCAGTTTTCTCTCCATTATTTTTCTGGATTTTAAATACTGCAATGCCAAACAAAAATTTTACGGGAGCAGTTATTTGGTGTCCCACAAGCCACGCTTGTTTCAGCTCCTTTTACACCAGCTTGAAGAGTTCTGCCCCATCTAATTCATGTGCCTATTAGGCATTCATCACGAAATCCCAGATGGAACCTGTGATCCTTATGCAGGCTGCTTGCTGCACTCAGTTACCTGCTGTCTTTGCCAGTTTAAATGTTTCCCCCCAGTTGGCACACCTCGTGCTTTCCAGACTGCGTTCGGCACTGCTGATCTCTGCACACGGCGTTGCAGCGGGCGCAGCCAAGGCTGCCTTTCACAAGCTGCTCAAACATGACCTGTGTGCAGCAGCCAGCGTGTAACCAGCCCACACAGACAGGCATTAGCTCCCTGTGGCCATGAGCACAATCACAGCCCCTACACAGGGGAAACACTCTTCCCTTTCCTCCTATGAAATTACTGGGGGTTGCTTAGATAAGATGAAATCCTTTCTGACACTGAAAACATGCCCACGATTACCTAATTAGATAAGGCTCCTAGACCAAAGGTCTTTCACTCATTCAGGGCACAAGAACATTAATTCTTTGTTTCAAGAGGGAAAACAAAAGAATCAGTACAATATTTACACTTTCTAAAATGTGCCTTTTTACCATCAGCAAGCTTTACTAAAAACCAATGAACCAAACAAAATTAAATGAGCAATGAGTGCTAGAAAGGCAAAAATTAAAATATATTCCCCTTAAATTCTCTGGGCAACAAAAGGGACATCTAATTTAGACAGCCAGACATACAACAGGTACTAGAAGTGCCTTGAGCCAAGCCTGAATATATTTCTCTGTGATTGCCCACAGCAAATTCACAGCATTATGCTAATGCAGTAAGTGGGATCTCCTGTTTCCAAGTCCACGGTAATGCAGTCCACTTCTGAAGGCACCACTGAATAGGGCCATGCATTTATGCATTTATAAAATTTATAAAATATAACAGATGTTATTATTTATTTATTAGCAATTTCCACCCACTGCACATGCAAGCCTTAAAATAATTGTTTTAATTTTAATCAAAATCTCTTGGACTTGGAAAAAGTAACAAATTTACTCCTATGCAGAGGTTAGCAAACAGTGTCAAAACCTTCAGCATATCTCTGAGGGATAGCTCAAAAAAAAACAAACCCAAAACTGAGGGATAAATGACAGACACTGCACCTGACAAAAGAATTAGTATAATATTTATAATTTCTATAATGTACCTCTTTACCATTAGCTAGCTTTACCAAAAAACAATGACAGGACAAATTCAGATTCTTCTTATTTCCAAAGGTAGAGGGACACCCCTCACACCCCTGTCACATAGAGAGTGGTCCAGAAAGCCACCATGCAGGACATTAGCATCCTAGCTTGTCTCCCTGTCATAACTTCCCCATAACTACGGATCCTCAGTTCTTGGAAAAAGAAAGTCTTCTGCCAGAGAAGCAAAACTCCAAATAGTGCTGCAGCACTATTCTGTATCATTGTCTTAATACAAAAGATCAGTGATAATATTAAACCTTTTTAAAGGGCTATTTTGAAAATATTTTGAGAAATGGCCCTTCTAAAGAGAATTACTACAAAGGTTAAAGTGTCTGTGTTTGTTCTGCATTTATCAAACCACTTAGAGCCACATCTGACTTTAGTTTGAACACTTTACTGAACATTGTGCTAAAGGTGAAATAATTTCAGGAATTACTGATTTTAACTGGTTTTGAAATGAGCAATTGAAAATCATACAATTTGACTTATGTGAAAAATTTCAGTACAACATGTTTAAATACCAAAGCTAAGTCTACATATTAAATACATATATAAAGTTAAAAACTACTATTCATTCAAAAACTGCCTTCTAAAAGAAAATAGGCCTCTCATCCCAAATCGAAGATATTCAGAAATTTGGTTCTATGTCCTAATCCCAAATAATGGCAATTTTAAATTCTTGGTTTTCTAAGGGAACAGGAATTCCAGTTTCTGGCCATCAATAAAACACATATTTGATCCATTAATCTCTGACAGTATCTTTGCTATTAAAAGTATCCCAAACCCTACCAGGCATGTTTCTGCAGGTAACTAATATTCAAAAATATACTGTGATGAAAAAGACTGTAAAAACAACTTAAGGTTTGGGGTTTTTTTCCTGAATTTTAGGTTCACCAGCAAAGCTCAGCTTAGGCTGACAGAATAGCAATATATTGAATATGTATCTTCTCTCCAGTTCCCCTCAATCACTGTTTTTTTCCCCCACACAACTTCTGAGCAACCCTAAGATAAAAAATCTGTTTGTTCCTAACAGCAATGGAGAGAAATTCTTTCTTAGTACCCCACAGTCCTTTGCCTTCAGCAGAGTCCTGAATACTGATTTGGAGATAGAAAATAAACACATGAAGTTGTGCTTTGAGCACATTCAGTTTACAAGATATTTATCCACATTAAAAAGAAGGATTTGGCTGGGGAAAAAAGCTTGCTATAGTTGTTCAGACAAAAGGAACATAAGACATATTTTAACCACTTTAAGTACCTAGTTTAGCTGTGGGCTGGAGCAGAGCAGTGGCAAAGAAACCTGTGCAGCTGGCAGAGTCTTGAGCAGCTCCTGGAGAAGAGGCACCAGTCACAAAGCAAAAACCACTGAGAATCTTTTAAAGCTAAGTAATTCCTGTTTACATTAATACACAAGACTGAAAGCTCACAGGTTCTTCCTCACCTCACTCACTGCACAACTCTCTTATGGTTCAGGAGACACTTCAGGAAGGGATCCAATACTGGCACCTCAAGGCTGCCAGTGTCTGCCAGGGAAGTGAGGTAGATGCTTGGAATTAACTTCTGCAATTGTCTGCTGCTGCTGCTACTGCACTCCAACAGACTGTTACTGGTTTCCAAATTATTTTCTCCATTCTATCTCAGTTAATTGCCCCTAAAGTCTAAGCTAATTGTGTCAGCTGCAGACTGAGGGTGAGCATTTTACTCAAGGCTGAAATAGGAAAGGCAATATTGCCTCTCTCACCTGATAACAGTACCACTCTAGTTTAAGGCAGGATTTTGTAGAGCTTAGGATTTTCACATGAAGGAATCATTCTGGCTTGGTAATATGAAATTCAGGTCTCAAATAAAAAACATGCCTGCTGCCCTCACAGCTTTCTGCTAGTGTCTGGCAATGGTGTTTGCATTTTCACGTCAGAAAACACAGGACATTCCAAGAAAATCAAATCCCTTTGATTTAAAGGCTCAAAGCTGATCAAACATAGGGTTTCCACTAGCTTTATATTACCTGCATTATCAAACTACATGATAAACACACAAGAACAATGTGTTCTTATATGAATTTTGTTTCCCAGGTGCATTTATCCTTGGCTTTATAGGATATCCTGGCGTGTGTCTAATCCCTACACTTCTGTGACCAAAGAAAGCATCTTAAATAGTCTTAATAATAGCTTGAAAGATGAGATGCTTGGGTTGAAGGAATAAAATGGGGACTGGGAGGTTAAGGGAGTCATATTTCTTTAATCTGAGTACGGGAAAAATAATGAAAAACAAAGCTCAGGGAGAAGGAGCACATGTGTTGGCTATAGTCCACCAGGAACAAAGTGCTGCACACCTTAGGAGCAGAAACACTGAAGGAACTTGAGTATCACTCTAAGAGAGGCAAGAAACAAAGGGTGCAGCAGTACGGAGGTGTTGGGGTCATGCCCTGTTTGAGACAGTGCAGCCAGCAGGAACTAAGCTACAGGAATGACCCAAATGGTGAGCAAAATCTGACTTTTGCTTCACTAACTCAACATATTACTTTTCCTGCCTCTGCACATGCTAACGGACTAAAACCTGTACATGCTTTACAGGTATGATTAGTCTCTCAAACTACATTTAAACGTGGAATGACATCAACTTTTCCCTTTTTCCCCTCCCTCAAAGAAAACAATATAGATAGACTTTAGGTGGGGCAGGAGGCTAAAGGAGACTCCATCTTTGTGAATGCCTAAGAAGTAGGACTCGAACATTCAGCTATACTGAGTGCTTCTTTGGGAAATTTAAAAAGCAATCTTGTATTTGCGGTCATACATTTGCCCTATAGAACCATCTGGCAATTTAATGTCTTTGTCACCAGCTGTATTATCCATATTTTGTTCTTAGACGGTGTATTTATCACCAGCAATGCAATAACAATCTGCACTTCTGTTGCTCAGTAAATTACACTATCTTATCTATCTTATCTATCTTACTGAATGCCACCAGACTTCTGACCTGGCTGCAAAAGCTTATTGGGCACAACCAGACTTAGGGTGAATTGTACTGTTTGTGCATCTGTAACCGTGATGCTTCCTACTGAGCACACCTGGACTTGCAGTGCCACACTGGTCTGCATTCCTGATGCTTAGAGCTGAAGCTGGACTAAAAGGGGGGTTATTTTCTATCAAATCTCCTCCTCCCTGCAACAGAAAAGTTAGCCTTACACTTAAGGCAATAATCCATCAGATAGACAAGAGGAATCAGTTCATATGAGTGCAAAGAGGGATATATCGGTATTAATACATCACCCTAGAAATCAAGCCTGCTTTTGAACGTTAATCATTTTCTTACTCTCCTCTTCACACATCATTGTAAACCACCAAAATAACCATCATACAATCATCACCAAAATTCAATGAGGCATATACACGAGGCTAAAAAGAGAGATACGAGATACAAGGCTAAACCACAAGTAATTCCATATTTG
This sequence comes from Cisticola juncidis, assembly GCA_013400215.1. Lineage (NCBI taxonomy): Eukaryota > Metazoa > Chordata > Aves > Passeriformes > Cisticolidae > Cisticola > Cisticola juncidis. The sequence continues at coordinate 523,325 of VXBR01004649.1, forward strand.
ATTCATACAATCAAGATAGTATTCTGATTTATTCTTAATTTGTCTTCAGGATGCAGTCAGCTAAAATGTTTGAATTCCTCCTCCCTTTCCCAATCCTAGCAGAGGTAGATTGTACTTGGTTTTAACATATACAATGCAACTACAAGAGATGGAGCATTTAGTTAAAAAAAAAAAAAAGAAAACGCTAAGGGGGGGAAGTAAACTATTGCAAAACTCATAGTAATATCACAAACTACAGTGTTGGCAACTCACAGGTATCAACAAATTGTTGAAACATTGCTTGAGAGTGAACCTGGGAAACAGCCAGTCCTCCAGTTGTGGGAAACAACTACTTCTCTCTGTCAGGGCCCTCTTAAAGCCAAAAGCAAAGTAGTTAGTAAAGGTATTCACTTTTTCTTCAAACAAATCCTGTGCTTGCTCCACAGTTGTTCTCAGTCACAGTAAGCAACTCAAGCCTCCCATTTCCCCCATGAATCGATCAGTCGTACCTGAAAGTTCAGGGGAAGCTCGGTCGTATTCATGGTACAGAACTATTCCCTTTATTCTCTTAAATGACATAATTCTTACTGAACACACACAAAAAGGCCATACCTCATTTTAATTGAAGAAGCAACAAAACTCTCTTTAGCTACATTTGCACCTAGTTTTGAGCCACAAAATCAGAAAGAATTTTTGGCCACAGTTGCAAGAAAACTTGCAGCAACCAGATACACAAGTGTTTCTACAGCATAAATGGTATAGCTATTTGTTTTGACAGATGAAGAAGCATGATCATTATTTATTACATTATGGGGAAAAAAGGAAACTACTGAAATCTGAAATAAAAGGAAACAATTTCCTACCTGCCATGATTAAAATTGCTTAAGAGTTGATGACCTAATTTCAAATCAAATCAGCTCAGACTTTGGCTTCAGTTTTTCAGGAAGCAGACTCAATCTTCTCCAAATATTTAAAAAAGGTTTGTTTGCTCGAAACCAGCAAAACTCAACAGAGTACCTTGTTTGTAACAAGGGCCCCAAAACGAGCACTGATCTTTTTCATCCCACAGCTTTCTGTATGATCGCAAATTGTGTGGACTTGGTACTTTGCTTTTAAAAGTGTTGGTTTCGTTATGATAATTTCTGTTATCTGTTTATAGTGCAGAAATTTATTTTCAAGACCTGGAAACCACGAGGCTGATCTTATTATCACACAAAAAGGCACACCTATTGGGTCAAGGTTTAAGTGCAAAGAACAATTGCAATCTGAATTAATTCATTTGAGTCAAGACTTCCACTACTGCTTATGCACCAAGCAGTTTTAGAAGGCTGGCAGAACTTGTCAGGCAGTGCCACAACAAACTCAGTATTTTTACTTCTGTGTTTCCAAGTCAATTTTCTGATCTTGTGCATGATTCGATCTTGCTCAAAGCTGGTTTTATCTCATGATTTTTGTGAAGAAGCTTTTTAGAATTCCATGCAGAGAAAAGGGACCTGCATTTTACCTATTTTAACTGCAATATGTAAAATACAACGTGAGAATGAGTAATACACAAAAGTTACTATTTTAAAAGACTAATTTGAGAAAACAGAGAGCTATTACTTGTGAACTAATATTTGCTGTCCACATTTAGAAATAGGAAATAATTAGTGTTACTTCTGCTTAAAATATGTAAATTTCTCAGTATTTGTTGTAGCATTGAAAAAATATCTCCTACACTTACTTTGATTATATAAAATGATAAGTCTCTGAATTGTGATTTAAGTAAATAAGAGGACTGATTTTTTAAATTATTCTTTTTTCCCAAAGTAAGCAGCCATTCACCCTGCTATAGCAGGCAAACTAATATGATGAGGCACCTGAGACTACATAAACAGCATAAAGCATATCATATTTTTAAAGTATAACAAAAAAACCCTAAAAAACCCACCAAAACCCAAAAAACCCACAACACTCAAAAAAATACAAAGAAAGAAAAACTCCAGAAACTGATAATACTCATTTAAGCCTGTATTTCAGGTTCTAAGGCCAGTCAACTGTTCAGCCTCTGAATTCAAGAAAAAAAAGACAAAACAGTATCTTGTGTTTGCATTACAGATGCCACATCTAAAATACAAACATTCTGCCTTTGTTAGGGCAGGCTAGATACGTAAAGGCAAGACCAAATTCAGTTTCTCTTAACAATGATTTCTGTCTATCTCAGACTAGCAGGAACCACCTACATACACAGAGAGAGGAGTTTCCAGAAACTCCTAAATCCCTAAGTAAGCTTGAAAGCTGCACTCCTCACCACAGCACCTGGGTTCCTCCAATTTAGTGCCTTGAGCAAAGTTCTATCTGCTTTCTTGGTGGTCCAGGCAAAACTCTGTCTGGGAAGAGGGTTTCTACTTTTTGTTAGGTTATTTCACTTCATTTTCCCTGCTCTCCCTGTGGACTAGATGCAGTTACTGGGTAGAAAATGGCAAGATGGTGTTAGAGCCCTCTCTGTAGTCTCATTCGTGCAGAGAGCATGATGTCTCAGGTGACCCTGTGTCACAGGGCTCAGGTACAGCCCCACCAGGCTGGCATGAGGGCCCTTCTCACCTGCCTTCCTCCTCTTGCCCTTTTGGACTGTGCCACGTGCTGCCAAGACAAGGCTGCTGTCCTTCCACGTGTGAACAAAGCACAGCAGTGCTCACACGCCTCTGAGCACAGCATCACCGCACTCATGGTGGGACTGCAGGGACACGAGGGGCCAGCCGGGCCCCCCAAATACAGTGCTGCCCTTAGGTGCATTTTTCTTCCCAAGTTTGAGAGGGAAGAAGCCTCTCTGGCTGACCTGCTCTGCTGCAGCAGGTAAGAAGTAAGGAGGGGAACCTCTGCTCTGAACATGGAGTAGAGGTTTTTCTGTTTCCAGTTGTCAGAGATCAAAACTGTAATGTAGGTGAGCTGCTGTTTGTTTAGCTAACTTGCATTTCTACAAAAGTCCAGTCAATTATTTGCTACCCAGGGCTATACAACAATGCCCTGTCCAAGTCTAATATCTCACATAAACTTACAGTTAACTCTCAGGCAAGAGCCAAAGGCACAGAGCTGCCAGATTCTATCAGTGGACAAAACATACTTCAAGTGACCATGAAATTAAGCAGAACTTGCCTGGGTAGAAACATACTGATTCCCTGCAGAGCCTTACAGAAACTAAGAAGAGAAATAAAAAACAAAAATAATATATTTGCTGTCATTGTTTTTATTGTTTTATGTTTCGGTTTTTTCTGCTGGAATACCTAATAATAATTCCCTATTGAATAATGTAACACTGGCAGCCTACAAATTGTTACCTAATTTGGTAAGAATTCAGGTATAAATGTCAGAACTAAAGCAACAGTCAGGGAGGAAACTATCAACACAGGAAACTGCTGCTAATTTTATGCAATCTCTTCCAGACAAACAGTTGGCTTTGAAAAGCATCTAAGGGAAATGGCAACACAGAGTAAACCTCTTTCTGTTTACAAGTATTTTTATCTGAAATATTTAACACCTGAATTGAAATACACAGTTAAAATCCTGGTTTCAAATGCAGACATGTTGCCTCAGGCTGTTTCCTGTGACATACATACTGGCTCATCACGACTCAAACTCACTCAAATTCAGGTCAAAACAGCATTCACTTATTGCATGAGGACACAGAGGGAACTGGAGACATCTGACTCCTGAAGGAAGAATTCCTTGGAGCCTGAAGCTGTGAGAGAAGGAAAACACAAAAAAGCATTCTAACTCTGAAACTGAGTTTATTCAGCGCTGGGCAATACTTCCTTTCCAGAGGTCATGTCAGTCTATTCTCTAGACAAAGAATGTTTCTCCCAAGGACACATTTAGCCAAAACCAACGCATTCCGAAGCTCAGCACAAAAGAAGGTATCAACCCTGGGAGCTGCTAAGCAACCATCTGAGATTTATTAACTGTCCTCAGTTCCTGGAAAGCATAGACGTTAGCCATAGAAATTCAGGCTTGATTCATCTACCATTCCCTCCTGATACCTCTGCTTATTGAAAGAAAAGGTAGCGCAGCAAGGAGCTACTTTTAAGAAGCCCTGTTTTGCCCCCTGAAAGAGAATCTTTGATTCAATCTACTTCATGAGAAAATATCCAACCTTTCAAGCTTTCTTTATCCTTGGAATAGAAATAAGTCAGAGGAGGTGATGAAGCACGGTATCCACAACTCTCATGCCAGGACTAGCCAAACAGTCTCCTTGAACTCCCTTCTGTCCTGCTCTGCAGGCAGTTTCTGGCTCCTTTCTCTTTGCTAATCAGTGCCAAGGAGCCAGACACGAGCACAGAATGCAAATCCTGTTTTGTCTTGGCTCCAATTTTCATCTGAAGAGCACTCTTCCTTGCTTCCTGAAACAGGCAGAGAAGTGTGCACAAACACATGTGGCAAAATGCACATTGAACAAGCCAGTGAAGTGAACAAGTTATGTGAACCTTTTAAAGTTTGAAAAGGGAATACCTCTCTCAGTAAAACGGTTCACAGTGAAGTTCTACAGCTCCCTGAGGATTTTCATAGCTGATCTGAGCAGGTGTTAAGACATGATGGTGAAAGAGGTGGTCCTTCATGACCCCCTTCATGTTCTAATTAGGGGCAGATGGCCACAGATATATTAGTACCTGACTGCAGAAAAGAGAACGAAAAGCAAAAAGGGGTTGTGTTTGCTATCATAGCCCCTCAAAAATGGTCCTTAGCTCTTCCAGAATCCTAAACTTCCACATGAAAACACAGTGACTTAAGACAAGTCCAAATGTTCTTTTGCAAACTCAGTAATGCTATCATTAGGGATACATCAATTGCCATGTCATTTCTGCCACTGCGCTAAGTTGCTTGAAAATGTTTCCTTCAGCCACCCTAAAAATGGCAGATATTTATATATGTTCATGGGAGTTTAAAACACTGTCACAACCTACCGGAACTGATTTGTTTTTCTTCATGTTCCTTACCCAACTGGGACAATTTGTGTGAAAATAATCTTCTGTTAATCAAAAGATATTAGTTCAACCTGTATAAATCGCTTGGTGACACAAACAAACGTGCTTTATGGGCTCTCCTGCAAATATAATTTGTTGATCCAAACTGCTTAATTCCTCATTGCTTCTGCCAAAAAAAAAAAAAAAAAAAAAAAAAAAAAGAGCAGCTTTTGCTCATAGATATATGGTGTGAACACCTATGCCCTAGAACATGTAACTCAGAATTAAGGATGACAGTGAAAAAGAAATTACTAGAATTGCTTATATTTAGCAACTTAAATATTACAAGATATCAGTAAAAACAACCCCTTGGTGTCTTTCCCTAGGTTTATCAATGCCACAATTTCTTACTAATGCTTGGGGTTTGCTTCTATTGCTAAATATTTAGCATAGAACTGGTGCAACTTTATTTCTGCTTCTGTTACTATGCACTGAAGAGCAAATCTCTATGTTCAACAGCCTATCACAAGACTCATATAAAAGTGAAAAAACTTACTCTGTATATGAAAGATCTGAGATTCCATCTACTAAAAACAGTCCCAGGCATTTTCGTAGCTCAGACAGCAGCCCTGAACAAGAGACTTGGTGCTACACAGTGAATATTTCTGAAAGAAAGTAACTAACTGTACAAGAAAGTATAACAGACCACATGACTGTCATATGAATATCCTTACACAATATTAATCCAGTTCCTTTCTATTATTACTTGCCAGTAGTTTTATCTTACTAAGTTACTCATACATGGACTACTCAGCAAGAATGCCAGTTACAAAAATACACTTTAAAACTGTCTCAAATGCCTTGCAGACTTGGGGAGAACACACAGGGAGTGGATTCTGATATTTATTCTAAATACTCTTCAAAAAGCCCGCTTGCATGGGCTTTCTTCAGAGTAAAGAGCTTAATAAGGAAAGCAATTAAAACAGGACAACAAAAGCTTACAGAGGCAACAAAAGTTTACAAACTTGGTACATCTCTGGGAAGGTGAAAACAAAACTGACTTCACAACAAGGCTAGTTTACTTTCGCTGGCATGTCAGCCTTGTGGAATTTCTACAGACAAGGCTTTGAATAGCATTCTCACTGCTGGAATGGGAACACCACAGAGAGCTCATCACTGCTCCTGCTAAAGTTCTTGTCAGTACCTGAAATGCATGCATGCAATATCCTCTGCTACATATGAATGAAGGTGGGGAAGTTGTGAAGTGTCGATGACTCAATTAATTAGCCTGTGTTGGACATTCACACATTAAAGGTAAGCTTTGCAGTCTGCAAGGCTGTCAGCAGCACAGGTTTCATACTGCTCACATCAGCAGCTCAAAACTCTGTGATTAATAAAAAGCTAAGAGAACTTTGAAAGTATAAATACATATTTTTTTAATTACCACTAGAGTGACTAAGAAAAAAAAAATAAAACAACTAAGATGATTAAGAGCGTGGGACAATTTTTCTGTGAGGAAAGGCTGAGGGAACTGGGATTGTTTAAGCCTTGACAAGGCTTGACAAAGTCTTCAGTGTGTGAAGGGAGGGTGGAAAGAGGAGGTAGAATCTTTTCACTGGGGTCCAGTAACAGGACCAGAGGTGATGGGCACAAACTGAAACATGGAAAGCTAGCTCTGAACATCAGGAAACACTTCTTCACTGTGAGGGTGACCAAACACCAGCACAGGTTACACAGGGACATTGGGCAGTGTCCATCCTTGCAGGTATTCAAAACTCATCTGGACTCAGTCCTGGACAATCTGCTCTAGGTACTCATTTTGGGCAGGGGCACTGGAGAAGATGGCTTCCAGAGGCCACAGAATCATAGAAAAGTTTGGGTTGGAAGGGATCATGTAGTTCCAACCCCTCTACTGTGGTCAAGGATGCTACCCACTAGATCAAGTTGCTCAGGACCCAATCCAACCTGGCCTTGAGCACTTCCAGGGATGGGAAATCTAGAACTTCTCTGGGTAGCCTCTTGTACCCTCACAGTAAAGAATTTCTTTCTAAGATGTAATCTGAATCTTTCCTCTTTTAATTTAAAATGGTTTCCCCTTGTCTTATCACTATCTGTCCATGTAGTAAGTCACCCTCCCTCTTTATTATACACTCTCTTTAACTGGAAGGCTGCAATTATGTCTCCTGGAGCCTTCTCTTCAGTCTGAAGAGTGCCAACACTCTTAGCCTGTCTTCATAGGAGAGATACTCCAGCCCTCTGACTATCTTCATGGTCCTTCACTGGACTTGCTCCAACAGGACCCTGTCTTTTCTGTGTTGAAGACCCCAGAGCTGGATGCAGCACTCCAGGGGAGGTCTCACCAGAGTGGAGCAGTGCAGCAGAATTCCCTCCCTCACTCTGCTGGCCACACTGTTTTTGATGCTGCCCAGGATGCTGTTGGCCTTCTGCACTGTAGTTATACACTGCCAGCTCCTCTCCAGCTTTTTGTCCATGAGAACCCCTGAGTCCTTCTCTGCAGGCCTTCTCAATGAATTCTTCTACTCTGTATTTATGTTTGGGATTGCCCCAGTCCAGGTGCAGCACTCTCACCCTCAGGCAGATTTCTCCCTAAAAGAGCAAGTGCAACTCAAAAGACAGGTATGTAGGTGTCTCCCTCATTAATCAGTCTTCTTGCTCCCAGGAACTCTTCACCATTATTACTTAAGTCTAATCTTAATTAAGCTGTGACCTGTGGTCCTTCAGCTTCTTAAAGATTTGGTGTAATATTCATACCTTCCAAGGGAGTGACCATGGCCTCTTGTCCAAGTCAGTGGGGAGAAACATAAATTTCATCTATAATAGTCTGGATTTCCTGTTCCCTAGAAAAACTTGCCTCTTCCTCTGAACTCAGACAATAATCTTCAAATGTTGAAGAAAGAAAGGTGTTTTGAGTTCAGAGATGTAAATCCAGCAGAGATCTATTCTGTAAACATTCCACATGCTTTTAAGGCAACTGGTCTCTCAGGGAAGAGGAAAAAGATTAAGGGAGAGAAACCAATACCTGTTGCATTCTCCTTATGAGAACTGTTGGTTCAGAAATTAAATGTTAGGCCATGCTTGCTGTATCTCCCACAGACCTCTTCCAGTTTACCTGCTTACATAGAGATGTCCTGGTAAAACCTACAGTCAGTGGTATTTACGACAGTCAAAATATTTAAATAAAAACATCAGTAAAATAACCAATAAATTTCTGAGTTTCTACATTTCCAGTTTCACTCTCACAGGGTGGGTCCTCCTAAATGGAAAACTCAATCCAGGCAAGTCAGAACCAAATAACCATCATTTAAGCTGGACTTTTCTCACTCCCACTAGGGCAGAGCCTTTGTCCCTCTGCTTCTGGTTATAGCAGTGACCACATAAATCAATGATTCATCATTTTCTAACCTGCACTCTTCTCATGCAGAAGACACAGGATGACTTTCATCCTAACATAGCACTTACAAGACCTCAAAATGCACAAGTGGCTAGAACATGAATTAGATCATGCTGACCTCAAAGAGGCTGAAGGATCACAGGTTTTGCAAAGGTCTTGTTTAAAGAAACAAGGTTTGAAACGCCCTCAAATTTTGGACAGCCTCAGCTCTGAAAGAGACTGAAAAATGAGTTATCTAGATCAAATTTCCCACATAAAGCATTTTATTATTTTAAAATTGAGAAGGGGGCGGGGAGGGAAGCATGTAGAAAAGTGACAGGAGACCCAAAATGTTTCTGACTGTACTGTCAAAGTCTCTTCTGATCTAGACAGTCTGGTAGTTTCACTCAGTGCTTCTCAGGACCCCAGAGATCAGGGTGAGTTCCTTACGTTGTTCTGAGGATGACATTTTATGAAGTCTTGACGTGTACTGACACATCATTAGTACCATTTTGAAAAACCAGCATCATTTGGTCTGTGCACATGCTCTCCAATCAAGACAAAATAGGGCAAAAAGTGTATGAGATAGAGATAACCTCAGTGCAACTGTCCCCATGGTCGTGTTCATGGGATCGTTTTGGAGACGGTGCCAGGCGCAGCCTGTGTTGGACACCCTGCCCTCGGCCTCACAACATTAACCTGCACACAGTCGCTGCCAGCTCCCTCTCGGTAATGAGGGATTCACTGACGAGCAGGAGATTACGGTAGGGCTGCAAGCCAGGACACGGAGCTCATGGAGGACATCCTCTCCTGGCCAACGCGAAGGGCCAGCATTTCCACAGGCAAAACCCTGGGGGGAGCGTGGGATGCAGCAGAAACCCCGCGACCCCGGGAGGCCTCCGCCCCGAGCGCCCTCCCTTCCGTCCTGCTCAAGGAATTGAGGACGTCCCTTGGGGAGGACGCGGTGCGCTTCAAGGAGCAGCACGAGTTATGTCCGACTAAACTGCGCCAGGGATGTGCTGCCATCCACTCTCTTCCGGCATCTCTGTGAGAAACGCTTCACGCAGCAGCACAGTGTCCTACAGCAATGTCCTACAGCAATGTCCTACAGCAATGCACCTCTTCCGCGGGGGCAGGTTCTGNACGGGTTACGGCTCTTTTCCGCCGCTCCCGGCCCGAAAGGAAAGGGCTTCCTTATGTGTCGGTCGTGGCGTGTGGATCGCTCCTTTGGTGAACGGGAGCGGCTGGATAAGCGCTGTTTGTCCCAAGGGTTAGCGGCACAGCGGGCTGAGCCAGGCGCTGCCCCTATGAGACTCCCGGGCAAGGCAAGCTCCCGCCGCAGGCTTAGCAGAGCTAAGAGCAGAGCAGGGAGGCAGAAGAGGAGAGGAGAAGGGAACAGCCCTGCCAGTGAGTGAGAGAGCGGAGGAAGCGGCTCTCCGCACACAGAGGCTGCGCGGAGCTGCTCCGGGAGCTGGCACAGCCGTCCGCGCCGCCGGGCAGCGGGAAGCGCAGGCTGGAAGGCGCACCAGGAGGTNCAGCAATGTCCTACAGCAATGCACCTCTTCCGCGGGGGCAGGTTCTGTGTTTGTAGGGCGAGGCGAGGGCGAGCAGGAGGCGAGGGAGGAGGCGGGGAAGGAGGAGGCGGAGGCAGCGGCGCCGCTCCCGCCCCTCCGGGGCTCTGCCAGCCGGGAGTCGCTGCCGACTGGTCCCGCCCGCCGGCCGGGATCCTCCCTTTCCGCCGGGAAGCGACGNCAGGCTTAGCAGAGCTGTCAGGGAGGCAGAAGAGGAGAGGAGAAGGGAACAGCCCTGCCAGTGAGTGAGAGAGCGGAGGAAGCGGCTCTCCGCACACAGAGGCTGCGCGGAGCTGCTCCGGGAGCTGGCACAGCCGTCCGCGCCGCCGGGCAGCGGGAAGCGCAGGCTGGAAGGCGCACCAGGAGGTGCCTGGCCCCAGTAACCGGCACCAAAGCAGTGCACAGCAGAGCGAGGCAAACAGGAGACTGGGTTGAAAAAAAACCACTTAAACACCTATTTGGAGGTCATTCTGCTGATTGTGTATTGCCAGGTTGCTAAGGGTGTACAACCTTTACAAAGCGTGTAGAGCATGTGGAGATAGGTAACACGTATAAGGCATGAATAAACAATAATAAATGATTGCAAGGTAACAGCAGGGGAAAAGAGTTCTTTGGCTAAACAATGCAGAGTAGTGATTTCATTTCTGTAATTGTCAGTCATACACACTGATGGGTTCTGAGATTAGAAGAATTCCAGAAGTCGAATTCCCTGTAGCGCTACTTTTAAGTCCTTCTCACTCAATGCCATACGCAGTAATTCTTTAAGGCAGTTACATATTTAAAAATTTCTGGCTTGTTTCAGATTGCTGTGCTCATTGTTACTCCCTGCATTATTTCTAAGTGGAATTCTGTGCATCTGCTTGGTGCTACTGCTGTGGGGAGTACGGCTCTGGCTACAAAGGAAGAAGCAGTTGAGCTCAGCGGGAAGAGATGGGAAGCGGCCACTGCTGGTGGCCTTTTTTCACCCCTATTGCAATGCAGGAGGTGGAGGGGAGAGAGTCCTGTGGTGTGCCATCAGAACGCTCCAGAAAAAGTAAGAATGTGTGTTTATCAAACACTGTATTTAATTCTCAGCTTCTGTTGCTGTTCTTTATGCATATGTTGGCATTTTACATATTTAAGTAGGTGTCATTAATCTGCTGGTCTTCTATTGTCTGAGTTTCATGTGGTTGCATTCTACTTCATCCCTTTAGATTTTGATATTTCCTGCTGTGGCACCTCTCACTTTTTTCCTTTCTTTCCTTGAGAAAACCTCTCCTTTCTCCTCAGTTTCAGGTATGGAACTTGGTATAGTCATAACTCCTCAGCTGATACCTGATAATCTTTATACTTGCCTCTTGGTGCAGGAGGCAAAGCAAATCAATACTTAAAGTGGATTTGACATGGGCACATCCACAGATTTGCCATCATTTGCATTTTGCTCATGCTATTCACTAACTGGATATCTCCTAATGTAGAGCAAGGTGTTCTGAAGTCTGTAGAATAATAGTGAGGTCCTTCTATGTTTTACTCAAATTAAAATATCCCCCCAGTTCTCAGCCATATGCTTTTCTGCAGATCAGAAAAAAACCTGTAGAAGTATAAGGAAAAGTATAATTCAGTTAAAATAATTTCTGGGCCAGACATTTGTTCTCACATTCTTCTTGAGTACTTTTAAGTGGATTATATTTTAGTTTCTTGCTGAAAAATATGAAGAGAAGAATATATTAAATTCCTTTCCTTTATTTTTACAGGTACAGAAATGTAACATGTGTTGTTTACACTGGTGATAGAGATGCCACTGGAGAAGAAATAGTAGAAGGCGCTTTCAGAAGATTCAATATTAAGTTAATCCATCCTGTGAAGTTTGTATTTCTAGAAAAACGCTTCCTTGTGGAAGCTTCTCTTTATCCTCACTTCACTTTGCTGGGACAAAGTTTAGGATCAGTGCTCCTTGGCTGGGAAGCTCTTCTGAAGTGTGTTCCTGATATTTATATTGACTCAATGGGTTATGCCTTCACGATTCCCCTCTTCAAATACCTAGGAGGCTGCCGCATTGGATGCTACGTGCATTATCCCACCATCAGCACAGATATGCTCTCTGTCGTGAGGAACCAGGATACCAGGTTTAACAATGCAGCCTTCATTACAAGCAGTCCTCTCTTGTGCAAATTTAAACTTGCCTACTACTACTTCTTCGCTTTCATGTACGGATTGGTTGGTTCCTGCAGTGATGTGGTTATGGTGAATTCTTCTTGGACATTGAATCACATCCTTTCCCTCTGGAGAGCTGGGGCTTGCACCAGTGTTGTGTATCCACCGTGCGACATTCAGACTTTCCTGGATATTCCACTGGAAGTGGAAGAGAGCACCAGTGAATATTCCATTGTTTCTGTCAGCCAGTTCAGGCCTGAAAAGGATCATCCTTTGCAAATCAGAGCCTTTGCTAAACTGCTGAAAGAGAAGCGAGTGGGGCAGCAGCCGTCGCTGAAGCTGATCTTAATCGGCGGCTGTCGCAACCAACAAGATGAAGAGCGTGTAAATAACCTGAAATGTCTGTGTGAAGAGCTGGGAGTTAGTGATGATGTGATATTCAGGATTAACATTCCCTTTGAGGAGCTGAAGAGACACCTGGCTGAGGCCACTATCGGCCTGCACACCATGTGGAATGAGCACTTTGGGATCGGTCAGTGCATTTCCTGAGTGTTCAGCTGCTTGTCCCTAGGTGTCTAAGCACAGAGGTCTGCATGCCAAGCAGGTGTCCAGCTCCTGTTCCCGTAGGAGGCAGTGCAGCTGCCATAAAGCTTGCACAGGACCAGTGTAGATGATGCACCACTAGGTGCTACTGTAGTGCAAACTGAAGTGCTGTAGTCATAGGCTGTTAAATCTGCATCCTCTGATCACCTGAACACAGAGCCAGTCCCATCAGTGCTGCCCAGGATGTCCTGCTGACCTCCAGCTATCACTCTGCAAGGTCATGGGTCACCCTGTTTTCCTTAGATTAGGTTTGCCAACCTTCCAGGGCTTCAAGGGGCTGCAGGTCCTTCTCTTTCAGCACCTTAAATTGTGCCCCGGTGGCTCCACTGACTGCAAGGGGAGCTTAGGGACAGTTCATGTGTAGACATCCATGTTAGAGATTTTGGTTGTATTTCACCTGCCTCAAATGCCATTTGAAATGTCCAGTGTGTGTCATGGGGCTCCAGCTGCTGTTTCAGGGTGTGTCTCCCACAGATCCTGTCTGGTACAAACATGCCCAGTGTAGATGTCACCAGGTCCCTGTGGTGATCTCATTGCAATTGGCATTTCTGCTGAGGCAAATGTACAAAGCCCTTAAAGTGGTGGATGTAGCATGGAGCAGAATCCTAGAGAGGAGCTGGGACCCAGGGTTACAGTATGGGGTTCAGTTTATTATGATTAGATTAGTCCCAATCTTGAAAGGGAATGCCAGATTGCCCATCTGTTATAAATCTACAGCAATCAGGTAAATTAGTAGCCAAGCAGATGGATGCCATACTCTGCTGTAATGTGACCAAACTGCAGTTAACTTCTTCAGACTTTATTAGAGAACAGGTTAAGTATCAGGAATAGTTGTTCATGGTCTGTAGGAGTTTGGTATAAAAAAAATCAAAGTATCTCTCAGAAGCAGTGGTAAAATATTGGAAATTATGTGTTCTCTTTTTTCTTTTTCCCACAAAACAGTTCAGTTGAACTTTTTTTGAAAGTGATATAATCACATTGTGATTTTGAATTTGAGCAGGATTTAACCTTCATCTAACAACACTTTTTATGTGTAAAAAACATATTCCAAAACTTTGTAGCACTATTTATAATAGGCAATGTTTGAGCTGAGGAAATTTATAACAATCAGATCAGAACTGAGAAGAATCAGCATTTCTGAGGTCTGTTCTTGAACCATGGAGGAGAATTGAAGTTGCTGTGTACCTTGTATGTTCCTATCCCACAGCTTTTGGCTGAGGAAGGCTTACTGATTCCCATTTCATTAAAATTTCTTCCATCAAAAATACAGATGTAGAGATAGAAGTTTTTACTAGTGTCTTGCTGAGTTTTGAGAAGCTGTAAGGATTTGTTCATCTGCAAAATACTGAATTTCTGAATATTTTCTGACTGAAATGTGCATAGTCAACTTTTTTTCTCAGTATTTTTCCAAACCTTTAAAATCAGGATTGTTACAAGACCCACAGTTTAACCAGTTATATCTGAGACCTAATTTCAATTTTACGTGTTTAAGAGAAACTGTCATTTAAGTCCTTAGAACTAAAAAATTAAATTTGTGTTTCTTATGGAACGATTTTTGCTGTATTGTGCCAGCTGATTTGGAATGGCAGTCTGTAGTGAATTTTACTGTTGGTTTAACTCTCCAGTGTTTTACAGAAGGTCAAAGCATGTGATGTGCACACTCACAGCAGCATTTTTTGTCTCTCTTACAGGAGTAGTGGAATGTATGGCAGCTGGCACAGTTATCCTGGCTCACAATTCTGGCGGCCCCAAATTAGACATCGTGGTACCCCATGAAGGATGTGTTACAGGCTTCCTGGCAGAGGATGAGGACAGTTATGCTGAGACCATGGCTTACATCTTTTCTTTGTCTCCTGAGAAAAGACTGGCAATCAGAGAAAATGCTCGTCGCTCTGTGCACAGGTTTTCTGAGCAGAATTTTGAAGACACATTCCTGTTATCTGTGGAGCCCTTATTTAAATAAGTGTATAGAAGTCAAAATGAACATAAGTAAAATTAACTTTTTATATTTGACTGTGTGGCACGTGTAAATATGTCTAAGCTATGATCCCTGGTCCCATTCAATAAAAAGGTTGTTTTTCTTTCTGTCAGGCTCTCTGCTTTATGTAACAGAGACTTTTTTTTCCCTGGGAAAGAAATAGTTCTGTGTTAACTACACGAAAATATAGTGCACTTAAAAACCATCTGGATTCACAAACCATGAGTGCTTTGGTAACAGAACTACATCAAGAAGTTCTTTTATTTGTCATACTTTTTGAAGTCAACATTTTTGTTTTATAGTTTTTGTACCCAGATTTTTTTTTTCCAGAATCAACAGTATGCCTGTATTTGGCACTGGTGAGGCTGCACCTCAAATCTGGTGATGAATTTTGGGCCCTTCAGTTCAGGAACGATGTTGAGATGCTGGAGCATGTCCAGAGAAAGGCAGCAGAGCTAGGGAAGTGTCTGGAGTCCAAGTCTTGTGGGGAGCATCTGAGGGAGCTGTGTGTGTTCAGCCTGGAGAACAGGGGTCTCAGGAGGGACCTTATCATCTGTACAACCGAGGTCAGTCTCTTCACCCAGGTAACAAGTGATAGAAGAAAATGGCCTCAAGTTGCAGCAGGAGAGGTTTATATTGGATATTAGGAAAAACTTTGACATAAAAAAGGTTGTCAAGCATTGGAACAGACTGCCCTGGGAGAGGAGGACTCATGATCCCTGGAAGTGTTTAAAATACATGGCACGTTGGGAGAAGGTTTAGTGGTGGACTTGGCAGTATTGGTTTAACAGTTTGACTCAATGATCTTTTCCAACATAAATGATTCTTTGAAAAAACTGCTAAATCAAACTACAGTCTGTAGTTTTTCCTTTATTTAAGATTCACTTGGATTGCATGAAACTTTTTATGTGAAAAAATATGGTTGGAAGACCCTACTTATTTTATTAGAAACTGGGGTATGCACAGTTCTCGTGGTGCTAATAAACCCTTTTACTGCTCCTATATAAAACTCCTGAGCAGTTGATGTTACTCTGTAGGGTCAGTACTGCGTAAATGAAACTGAAGATTACAAAGCTGTGCTGGCAGTACACATTGATTATGAAAAGCTGGAAGAGATTCTTAAAACAAGGAGTTGATTTATCTAGGGAAATAAAATAGACAAACTAGGAGACTCTTAATATGATACAAAAATTTTTAAACAGAGTACACAATCAAACTTGCTCAAGCAAGAGTTGTCAGGTACGTCTATGTGGTTCAGAATAATGAATGAAGAAGCATTTCAGTCTGGATGAGGATTTTTCAATGTTCAGACATCTGAAAAGTACCCTGATTTGTTTTTCCTTTAAAGCAAAATTACAGCCTTCTATTAATTTTAATTCTTTTTCATTATCTGCATCAACGCCAAACTAACCATGACTCTGTTCTAAATCATCGTCAGATTTTTCAAGTTTGTGAGGTAAACTCATCTTTTCTTCATCTGTTTGACCTTTATTTATTGAAAAGGTGTGAGACTCCATGGTTCTCTCTGCTGGAGAAGTTGACAATTTTTCCAGAGATTCCTCCAGCTCGTGTCTGAGTTCATCTTCAGAATCTTCAAAATTCCTGCACAGTAAAACAAGAGAATGATTTTAATTAAATAAGTACAGCTTTATTACAAACCTTTCTCAGCTCAAGGACTCTTATGGTTTTTTTAAACACTTTATAAATAAGATACAAGCGACACAACTAACTGTGAGCTCTTTCTTCTATATCTGTCAGATTTTTTACCTGTATTTAAAAGGTAAGAGAAAAGAGCTGCAAGGCCATGTTAATATTTCTGCTGTAATTTTTAATGACAGCATTGGCTGTGACAAATTCCAGAATTAGAAGTTAAATAAAGAAAATTTACTTGCTAATTTAAGAAAATTTAAGAACACAGAAAAGCTTTAGGCAATGCAACCTGAAACTGTCCAGTTGTACGGATTTTTCTTCTGATGTGCTTGACTTACGTGTCTTCATCATCTGATCTTGGCTCAAGTCTATCTTCATCAACAGCAACAGCAGAGTATATTTCTGAATCATCTTCCTTGTTTTCTTTTGGAGGCAACAGAGTTAATCTCCCTTCTGTAAAGAAAGAGGAGCTTTTCTTCAGCTGTACAGTAGAAAACTATCAAAGTATGTGTAAAGGAATAGCAAATAAATAAATGCTTGAAGAGTTTTGTTGTTGGTCAAATTTGTTGTTCATTGTTACAACAATGTAAATGTCACACTTCTGTTGATGCAAAGTAAATGTAATTTTTGAAACAGTCTGTTACCTTAGGAAAGGGGGCTGCAGGGCAGGTGAGTTTGAATCAATTGCAGTGTCAGCTGTATCAGCATGGAGCCTGTTGTGAAGTCACCACTGTCATTTCAAGTCACCCTGTATGCATTTGAATAAATGCTGTTTGCAGGGTTCTTCAACCTCAACAGTTGCAGGGGCTAGCTCCAGGTTTGTGGTACCTAACCACAGCCTGCTGGCAGTAGTAGCTTTCCTCTGTCCACCCAACCAAATGAAAGAATTACATGTGAAGGTAATAGCCAGTAAGCTGGGCTTGCCCTTTTCCCTGCTTTTGAAAACAGCAGTGTCCTGGAAGAGGCCTGTTAGTGCTTCAGGGACAGAGCAGAGGTTCTGTCCCTGTTTTTCAAGGTTGCCAACTGCTTCAAAATAGACATCTTTCTCATCATAGACACTCTGCCAAGGGTAGAGGGAATGTTACACTAAAGAATAACATGAAGAATTACAGGGAAAAAATCCTACCTTTGTCTTCCTCAGGACAGATAAAGGAATCATCAGACAGCTCTGCTTTTGCTAAGATGCTCAGGAGTGTCTCTGGTGGTGTCTGTTTCCACTGCTTCCTGTTTTCTGGGCTGTCCTCAGGCACAGTAACATGGTGAGCTGAAGAACAGCAAGGTTCCCAGGTCACTAAAGCGTTACTGTAGCTCAGCACTGTGCTTAGTCAGATTCAGACTTTCTAGTCTCAACACTGATTCCTTTCTTTTGTGTAATTCTGGAATTTTTCCCCCTTTTATGGAATACTGATTTTTTTATAAGTACTTCGTCTAATGGATAGGGAAAAAAAGAGTTTGGATGAGTCATCACTAAAAATGTTTAACAGTGGTTTTGATGCTTAAATAACTTATTAAACCTGGAATAGGCAGGTGCAGCTTCATCGAGCAGTCCTTGCTCTGAAACTTCTTGGCTTTTTGGTTTGAAATAGCTTTAAAAAAGTTCTTGTTTCTTTTGTGCCCTCTGGTTTTTCATCTAAGGCAGCATGAACAAAAGGGGGTGTATTAATAATATTCTGCTTTGTCTTTACAATCCATGCAAGCCCTTCAGATTATGTTTTGTCTATCTCAGGTGTGGAATACTGGAAGAGTTTTTTGCAGAAACTGGAGACACTTGTCTGCCTGGGAATATATGCAGTGGTACTGTAAGAAGCCTAGGTCCCCCTTTTCTCTTCTAAAGTGGAGCATCACCATGGCCACAGCTGGGTGAGGTGGCACTTGTGACAGTGGTGGCACTGCCACTGTGTGCAGAGGGAAAACACTACACTCCACCACACTCCAGGATGGCATTGGTACTCAGTGCCCTCATTCCTGTGTGCCACCAGCTCACGGCCTGGTGATTACCTTTCACGAGAAAGTGGTGATTATTACTTGAACAGATTGGCATTTTGAGCCAGGCCACAGAGTGAGTCATAAACGCAGCGCTCTTGATACGTAGGAGCAACACATTACTGCAGTGTTAGAGGGGAAAGTGACAACTGTTTTCTGTGGCTTAGCAGGTACAATGACCTCTGCTGTTACAAAGTCCTGTAATTAAAAGCCTGCTGGATAATGTGAACATTCAGGTATGGATGAATTCAGTCTGAATTTCAAGTACTCACTGCTTTCACTGAAAGCCAAAACTTTCTCACCAAGTTCATTTCCAGCCACAGTAGGACACGCAGATGTGACATCAGCACCAGCTAAAAAATTCAGCAGTGTCTGAGGGGCTCCAGGCTGCCAATGTTTTCTGGGTTTTTTCATATCATGTATGGACTCTAAGGGGAAGAAAAAGAAAAGGCAAAGTTCTTTGGATTATTTTGTAAAGTAGATGTCCATGTGATTATAATATTATGTGATATAAAGAAAGAGCTCATGAGATAAACTTGCTATAGCCTGGAGTTACTGAATTTACCTAACTCCTAAGTAATTTTCAGGATTAATACTCAGCATTGCATTTCCCCAGTAAATACCTGTTGGGTGGTCAGACAGTTTGTCCAAAGCTCTGTCTATATGATTTTCATAAACTTCCACCAATTTCTCCTTAAGATTCTCACCATCCACAAAAGTTAAAGTCTCATTGAGTTTATCTAGTACCTGAAAAAACAGTCAGTTACTCTGGAAACAGTAAAAAAAAAAATACAAAACTGTACAATAGCTAATTCCTTCTCATTTTACTGTGTTTGCAACAGCCAAGCTGTTCCACAGGAAAACTGTGCAACAAAAAGTGGAGCAGCAGGACTCAGAAGCCTCAGAGGGCTGCATAGAGCTCCACAGAGATGTGAAACAACAGAATGACCAGACAGTGCTTTATAAATTAAAAATATCTATACTAGAAACATTTTTTGTTGCTGTTATGAATATTTTTAAAATGCTAATATACTAATGAAAATCTTAATAGGTAGCTATGACATGTTGACAAGCTACAAATATAATTTTACTAAATGAAAAATAATATTGTCTGTAGTTGTTCTTGCTTTGTGATACAATACAATACTGTTTCATTTCTGAAAAGAAACAGAAATGTACTAAAACAATCTACAAATTAAATTTAGCATTTGCAGACTAACTCAGTTCTGAGATACATTCCTCTCCTCAAGTCCATTTTAGGAAATTTAAATATCTGCACTCCTTTATTTTTTATCATGTGAATGACTGACCCAAGTATCACCCAGTTTTCTTCTAAGCAATTATCTTCTTGCAGAAGGGCAGACATATGCAACATGACAACAAATCCTCAATAGGAATCTTCATTATAATAAAGCAGATGATGGCAATGGAAACAAATCTTAGATTATGGAGCTGTCATGTTTTCAGATTTCTCATGTAAATGATTTGAATAGAACTAAAACGTACCTCTGCTTCCTGAATGCTCTCTTCCTCAGGAAAACACACATCTAAATTAATTTCAAATTTTACTCCTCCCTAAAGAAAATTCACATGTTATTAGTTTGTTTTAATAAATAAAAGCATTTAATTAAAAGTACACTGATTATATGGAACTACAAATTTGAAAAATTATTCTTCTATTGAATATAATTTCTATTTAACAATATTTTCTTCTATTTAAGAAGATCAAAGTTGAACACAATGGACAAAAATAGATTTCCTAAATATAATCCTTTTCCTTTAGTGATATTTTAAAATTACTGCATCAGCTTTTAATTTTAAAAGTCTTTGATAAACATTTGATTCAAATTGTTGCAATACACAGGTTTATAACAAAATATTTTAAAATTAGCAATCTGACTTGACTTTACTTAGATTTTGAATAAACATGAGTTCCCATGCACTACTAATGCAGTTTGATATAAGGAGGAGGAGGTAGAGATTGATTACTAGGTGGGAGTATCTAAAGAGAATCTCCCTCAAATAATCAGAAAAGCGAATTTATTTTCTTCTGATATAAACTTTTAACAAACAGAAAACCAGCACTCTTAATTGACTCTCAGATAACACCACTTCCAGACCTACCACAGTAATTTGAAATGTACAGACATAATGAGAACATTTAAAAAAAATACTTCAGTAAAGATGGATACTTTTGTGTTATGTCTCTTTTCTAAGATTGTGTGGTCTTGCCTATCCTGGAGTCTGACTTGCTTAAAGTTTTCTTCCATATCCTGGAAGGAGAGAAAAAAAACCAAAACACAACAGTCTGAAATATGCTCTTTGTAACTGAGTATGTGTATATCACATAAAGAAAGAGACTTCTTTTAGTAGCAAATACAGTCATGAATTTCCTTTAATAGAGCTGTAAGAATATTCTATTCATTGCCAATTCTGGCTTATCTGGCAAAAAGAAAAACAGAAGTTCTTGTATAAAGAGCAAGCCTCTGATTTTTTCAAAAACCACGTTAGAAAGATACAGCAAAGTGTCAAGATATAAATAATACATCTTTTATTTTTTATGATCACATGCAAGATGACTCAGACTCATTTAATTCTTTGAAAACTTTGGAAATTATTAAAATGAAGATTTTAGTGGAAACCTCATGCCTGTAGAAAGTATAGCCCTATTTTGCAATATCTTGTTTTCTGGCATCAACTAAAAATAGTTAATTATTTCTTTTCATATTATTATGCCTCCTGTAAGAACGTGTCAGAGAAAAGTAAAGTAAATAATAGTACACAGCTTCTTCTATGATCTGTGGCAATCAGTGCATGCCTTCAGCTTCAGCAAAACCACAACTATTTACAGATTTTACTTTTATGCAGTTTCTCCAAAAGATGGAGAGCCCATGAAAAATTGTGAACTAGGCAGGCCCAAAATCTAATATTTCTTTTTCATTATCATGCATTTCCCACTAAATCACTAGGAATCCAAATTCTCTCCTAACATGGCTCTGACTGCCTATAACCCACTTTATTTCAGCAAGTGGTGTGAATTCATTTTAGTAAAAGTCAGATCCAGGATCACTGAGGAGGATACTATTGATATTGGCAGATTTTTCCCAAAGAATAAATTAAAGACAATGTGGGACTTGCTCAGAAAGATCTATTTAGATGGAGATGGTACTGATACCTGAAGTGATTCTTCCCCTGTTCCAGATGTATCTTTGTTTTCAGACTGGTGCTCAGCTTTCCCTTGCCTCACAAGATAGGTTTTATCTCGTATTTTCTGGTTGTCCTAGAGGACATTTTTAAAAAATGTTCATGTCAATTCCTAATAAAGTAAATATAAGTACCAATATGTTTGAGCTTTGTTACCTGTAGTACTCCTGCTCTAAATCTGAATTCTTTTATGTCACTGCGGTATTCTTCCCGAATTTTCTGCAATTGTTTCAAATACTCCTATTAAAGAACAGTAGGGTATGTTTTTAATAAACCAAAGATAGAAAGATTAAATGTAATATATATGTTCACATAAAACAGAAGTATCAGTTTGTTTACTCTGTCACCCAAAAGCAAAACTATAAAAGTATATTGTTTATTAAAAGATGGGAAAAGAATAGAAGATAACTCATGATGGAAATGAGAATCTGATGGAAAAGAATTCTTATGCCAGGAATACTACTACTGTCAAGGAGTATCAGAAGAGAGTTTTAGGCAGTTAAGGAAGAGAGTCTTTTACCTGTTCTTTCATTTCATTCTTTCTAGACATGTTTTGCTGATGGTTTTTGAGATGGTCTTCCTTTGTTTGCTGCTGCTGTATTTGGTCATGATATGGGTCAGCAGAGGATGGTCGCAGTCCCTATGGATGTACAAATGAATCCCAGAGCAAATGAATTTTCATTTGGAATCCTGTCCTTCAGTGCTCACTCAATTCACTCTCCCTGTTCCACTGAAGAATGCAGTAAGGCAAATGTACATTTTTGGAGGAAAAATCACAGTAGAATTTTACATTGTTACAGTTATTCCTCATAATTTTGTATGAGAAAATATAACCTCAGGATGAACATTGCAGAGCAGATCAGGGAATTCACTAGGGTAAAACCTTCTACCTGACAGTGTTACAGTTTGCTGTTCAAAAACATCAATTCATCTTTAGATTTTCGTTCTACTTCTTTTACAGGTTTTATTCTGTGGTTCAGCATTTACTTACCATCTGTTTTTCCACTTTAATCTTGTACTGCTGGGCTTCAAACCGCCTTTGAAGGAATTCTGCAGTCCTGAGAGAAGAAAGTGATGTACATATTCTATGTTTTATTTCACAGACTCTGCTACCTTTGCAAAATAATTCTCTACAGGTTCTACCACATATGACAAACAGAGCTTTCTTTGTTCTACATGTATATATAAATGTGGATAAAATACATATAAATATGGCACAACAGTAAAATAAGGAAACATTCTTTCCAGGCATTCCCTTTCCTATCACTTCAGTAACTTAAGCCTTTTGAAGAGTGCAGCAAAGCCCTTCCACTTTTATTTGATAAATGGTATTGAAAGCATTATTTAAAACAAAATCAATTTCCCTGGTCATCAAAATGAGTGAAAATTGTCAGAACAGAGGCTGCATAATCAGCAAAATTTTTATTGTCTTTCTCCTCTGTGCCTAATTCTATCAGTCAAACTTTGTGTAGTTTCTAAACTCCTCCTTTGCTTTTTGATATAAAATAAACTCAGTCATGTGTAAGCTCCCTGTTTCCCATTTATTTCATCTCCTACCTCGGGAATCCACTTGTGTCACAGGGAGCCAAACTGAATTGATTCTGTCCTTAAATAAGGCACCAGAAATTCAGTTCAGGAAAGATATTTTAAATCTGAAGATCCATAACTGAAACATTCCAAACACTGTTGTTGTTGAATGAAAATTAATGATTCTGTCAACTTTAAAGGAAAGGTTTGGAAGTATTCAAAATTTCTTTCTCAACATTTTCAATGTTCATCCTTGCCTAAAATGGCCAGTCACTGAATGGACAGGAAATCTCCTAAGGTTGTTCTTTGTAATCGAAAAGCTTTGAAGTCAATAAACTGCTAGAGAAAGGGTCTTTATATCTGGAACAGAAATAAAAGCGCTGCATGGGAAAAAAACACTTTCATGGCCTGCCTCTCACTCTGTTCCCTCCAGTGCAGAACTGATGCTGATCTTTGTATTATTCTCATCCTGGTGTGAAAGACAGACAGTGTTTATCCTTGGTATAATTAGAGATTCTATAGAAAGCTTATGTTTTACTTTTCCCCCAGTAAAAGATTGAGCTGAGACTTGGGACACATTTTGACAATGAAATGTCAAACACCAGGTCAATTCAGGTGGGATTTCTGGATGAACAGGAACAGGAATTGTGTTGTTGTGTAACAAACTTACTAAAAAAAAAAAATTATCAAAGACAGAGCAGAGAAGGCATTCCACTAATGTCCAGCATTACTTACTCAGGAAGGCTGACAGCTCAAAATACATAAGACAGACATAAATAGAGTGAAATATTTACCAGTCGGGTGGTGGAGGTGGAGGTGCAAGTTGTCCTTTTAGTTTATAGTAATCTTCAACTCTTTTGCTTAGATGAGAAAGGTCATAATGTGCATTAGCTTTCCTTTGAAAGCTGTCAAGCTTCTCACAGTAATGACCATAATGGCCATGTACTCTAATGCTTTCTGGCCTTTCTGCCATATTAAATCTGGAGGTCTGTGGTTGAAAATATGATAAAGGATTATTTTATATTATTATCATTATTATATTATTATGTTATTTTACCTGTATTTTACCCATTTGTACCAGCACAAGTTTGAATTAGCCTCCTGTACCTCTCCCCAGCCTGAGTTGCATGGTAATATGACTATCTATGGTATAGTTAGTGTAAGATTTCCAAATCCTTCTAAATATAAGCCAGAAACTTGCAAACTTCTCCAGGCCTGTGTGATCTCCCCATTGCCTTTTCCCTTTCCCTGTTCCATGAGCTCCTGTCATTAAGCAGCAGCTCACATTGATGTGCGAGTGAGTCAGCATGGGGCTTTGTACCCTGCAATGTCCTTGCCCTAGAGTCACTTCATTGTTCTGGGGCCTAAAGCACTGAACTATTTCCAGGAGAGCCTCATGTTGAAGTGTGACAGCAAGGGGAACCTGGGATGCAGTTTTGGGCAGTACAGGCATTGATGGCTGCTTTCAGGGGAGCACTGTGCTCCCTCATTTCACGTCTCTTTGATTACGTGCGTGTGGGATTTGGGCTTTTATTTCTCAAAGCCTATACTGTGATGAAACATCCCTGTATTTCTCCTTTGTGACAAGACTGTCGTTTCCATTCCTCATAAGAACAACGGAGAGAAGATGAGCACCTAGCTGCCACTGCATGACATAGCTGTGGTCAGACATCCCCAAACTTTTCCATTGTGGGAGACTATATGGTGCATGAGAAAAATGTTAAATTTTGCTTACTTTCTTATATAAACATAAAGGCATCTAAGTATCACTTTCACAAATGGTAAATACATTACCTATTCCTCCCCATTTTCCTTCGCAGATACACTGAAAATAGGCAAATGTATTTGTGGTACAGTCCAGATTATGGTAGAATATAAATTCATATTTGCATAAGAAGAAAATTTTCATCTGTCAGCAAAGTTCCCAAGGAAGAAGTAACCTCAAAAAGTGTTTATCTCACTCCTCAGTGAAGTAGGTTTTATGGTATGGTATCCAGAAGTATGGCAATCCCAAGCAGCAGGGAGAACAAATTAAGCTATCTAAATAAATGCCTGAGGACTGAGAACTGACTGGTGAAGCATGCACCACAAAGTCCTGCTTGACCAACTCACTAACATTCTACAATTAAATGACTGGCTTGACAGACAAGGAGGAGAGCAACAGGACATTTTCTATCAGGCAACTGCCTTCATGGAGGCTTTTGACACTGGCTGCCATAAGATCCTCATAGAGAAGCTGATTAATTGAGGGTGGGATGAGCAGGCAGTGGAATTGCTTGAAAGGTGGCCCAGAGGGTAGTGATCGTAGGGTGAAGCATAGCTGAAGGCCAGAAACTAGAGGTGGACATCTTCACTAATGATTTAGGTCATGGGGGAGAGGAGGGCAGAGTGTACCCTAAGCAAGTTTGCTGATAATAGAAACAGGAAGGAGTGGCTGATACACCAGAAGGTTATACTGCCATTCAAAAGGACCACAAAGGGCCAGAGAAATAGGATGACAGAAACTTCATGGAGTCCAGCAATGGAAGTGCAAAGTCCTACACTCTGCATCAGTATATGCTGGGAGCCATCCAGCTGGGAAGCAATTTGGCAGAGAAGAAGGGGGGACTGGTGTACAACCAGCTGACTATAAGCCAACAATGTGCCCTTGCTGGAAAGGTGAATGACATCCTGGCCTGCATTAGTAAAAGTATTCCCAGCAGGTCAAGGGAGGTGATCTTTTTGCACTGTTCAGCACTTGTGAGGCCACACATGAAGTGCTGTGCCTAATTCTGAGCTCTCCAGAACAAAAGAGACAGCTACAAGCTTGAAAAAGCCCAATGAAAGGCCTGGAGCATTATTCCTACGAGGAAAGGCTCAAAGAGCTCAGACTGTTTAGCCTGAAGGTTATGAATGGTTATAGCTGCCTGAAGGGAGGGTAGAGAATGGAGCCAGATTCTTTCCACTGCTACCCAGTGACAGAACCAGAGGCAATGGGCACAAATTGAAACACAGAAGGCTCTCTCTCAAGATCACAAAACATTTTTTTCACTGTGGTGGAGGGTGCCTGAGGGTGGGGCACAGGTTGCCCATATAAAATTTAGAGTCTCCATCTTTGGAGCTATTGAACAGCCAACACACACAGTCCTGGACAACTGGACCTAGATCACCCTGCCTAAGCAGGGGTGTGGACAAGGTGATGACCAGAAGTCCTTTTCAACCTCAACCATTCTGTGATTCTGTGAATCCTCAAACAACACCTTCAAAGTATGGCACTATGCAAGTATCCCTGAAATCCTGCACACTGTTTATCTGGATGTTGAAAGAATGTGAAAATGTTCCCAATGTAGGTCAAAACACTGTGGACAAAATTAGATTAGATTAGATTAGATTAGGTTAGATTAGGTTAGATTAGATTAGATTAGATTAGGTTAGATTAGGTTAGATTATAGCAGTGCACAGTGAAGAGAAACTACCTTTCCAACTTAAACCTTCTCTGGATTTGCATTGGCACAAATGTAACTGTGAGGAAAACTAAGTCCTATGTTCCTTGTAGGGCCAGTATTATTCATAGTTAGTGTAAGTGATTGTGTGATGGATGCAGTTCTGGGAATTCCACGTACCCTATCAGCAGTTAAGCTCATGTAACTGCAGTGTGCAGATCTGGGGGCTCCCAGATCCTAAATGTGCTGCACTTATGTTCACCAGCATTCAAGGTACTACTGCTTACTCTTAAAGATAAACATAAATGCATGCAGTGATGCTAAGAAAGAGGCTGGGCATAGCATGCAGCTGATACCCTGCCTGAGGAAAGGAGGGGGTAGAAAACAAGTGAGACAAAGTGGTTGTGAAAAACTGGGCTTGCATTTGGGAGAAGGCTGTCAGTAACAAGTATTTAAGGCAATGGCAATGAGTGCTGGTGATTTTGCCCATGAATGAGCTGCCCATGAAGGGCTGAAGTAACAGGATCAATGTATTTGCTTCTACAGCAGAAAATGCAAATGCAGAGCTTATTTGCCTTGGTGCAAACATAAATACAAAGCATGCCTGAATCCTTTTGTTACAAAGCAGCCTAGAGTCAGTATTTCCCATTTAGGCTTTCAAGACATCCCTTCTGAGGATTCAGGCATGTTTAACTGTCTCTACTGTCTTAGTATAGGCATTAAGCTAAATATGCACCTTAATGTCTTCAGCCTTTTAAAGTATATTTTTAGATGCAGGTATTTGCTTTCTGAAGATTATATATGTGTGTGTGTGTAATAATGTATAATTCTGAAGATGATAATGTGTGTGTCTGTGTATACATATATATATGTGTGTATATATATATATACATATACGAGAATGCGGATACACAGTACCTGAATAATAGGCTGTTGTACTCTTGAAGGAGGCTTCCATTCATTTCTTTGAAATAATTCTTGTTTCTTGAAAGGCATCATTACTCCAGATTCCAGAGCAACTGGGTCCTGGACTCTTGTTTTCTGAAGCTTATATGCTTTTTAACAATAAGAGATTTAAAAATTGCATTCTGTGCTCTCTATGTGATTAATGAGCATGTGGTTGCAAACCATAGTAGTATTCCCACACCTAACACTGACAGGTTGGGTTAATAAACATTCCTTACATCCTTTCACCATCATCACCATACCTCACACTTCCTAGGCATTCTGATTTCATTCTGATTGCATGCTTTGAAAACATGGTCTGCCGTGTTCATGTAAAAGAGGATCTTATTGATTAGATTTGATTTAGACAGCACACTGAATAAGAGGGAGACCTTTATAAACTGCAGTGTTGGTTTCATGCCATTTCTGAGAACAGAAAGCAGGAGGTCTAATTCACAGGCTCTAGCTGCCTCTGCTTAGGCATTCCCTTTTTAATAGCCCTCCATACTCTACAAATCACTAGGCATTGTTGTAGCACTGGTGAAATTTGAAAAGAAAGGCTGAAAAGTGAAAAATCTACCTTATCAGTTTCCCAGGTAGGAGAATACAAGTACAGACCATTCTAGTTTGGTCAGTCAGTATTTTGCAAGTATCTTAGATGCAGTAATGAAAAGCAGTGTCCTTTCTTGAGTTAAGTAGTTTCTAAGTGAGTTTTAAATCTTTCATGGGTATTGACTGTTAAGAGTATCATGTTTGGGAGATAAAATGTATTAAAGCTATGATTAAATTACCATAGATATTTTTTTAAGTGCTAAGTTATTTAGTTGTTCAGGCTTCTGTCCAAATTGCATTGGTTGTGCAGGCAGATAAATCTTATTGAAAGTAATTTTCAAAATAACATGGGTTCCTACACTACTGATGAATATTTTTGAACAGGGAAAGGGGAGGAAAGGAGTCCAATGTGTGGTTAAGTTACTACATAGGTTATTTTCACAGAACTGTTTTAACTGTTTTGATATTTCAAAGATAAATTTAAGGACTTATCGTGATATAATGAAGAATATAGAATTAGAACAAAGTTACACTGCCAGAAACACACCAAATATTAAACAATTCATAGACATACATTTAGTCTCATTTATGTTTTCTTAGAAACTGCATACATAATCTGGTCTATCAATGGGTAGTAAATCAAAATAGAGTTCACTGTCTCACAATTTAATAAAATTGTAAGACTTTGTAAAATCCTATGGAGCATGTTTTGCAAGATTTATGCTTTTTTCACACAGTAAGGATGTTTTTCATGTGACAGGCATAAACTAGACCAAAGTCTCACTTTTGGAAATGCTGTTTTTCAAAGAACTAAGATTAATGTTTCATCACTTTCCTATGGCAGCTCTTCTAGATGATCGTAGCTAATGAAATAGTTTTAAAGTTGTCTTTCCCTGAACAGGACAGCAGTGCACTGCCTGGGTGAATGGCCCTGCTGTTGCAGTTCTCTCCTCTATTCACTTTTAGCTTTGGGTGAAATCCTTCATCCAAATGTGCAGTAAAGACTGCTGGAGAAAGTTACAACAAACAGTTGTATCATAACTAACAAATGTTACTGCAGAAGTAAGGATACATAATATTATTATCATTACCTTGTATCTGCCTGGCTCCAGAGTGAGATGCTGAAGGCCTTTTTCTATGTATGACAGTGTGACTGAGCTCTTCCTGTGCTACCTATCAGAAAAAAAAACCAGTATCTGACAGAACTGTTGATAGTACTTTCATACTTACTTTCTCTCAGTAGGCAGCAGCACAGTCACTCACCTCAGGGGGCAGATACCTGAGAACAAGTTTCTGTAAGAAGGGCTTCTTCAGGATAGAATTGACAGATGGACGATCTCTTGGAGATATTTTAAACAACTGGGAAATTAATATCCTCAGATCGTAGGAATACTTAGGAGACACTGGTTGAAAACGTCCTCTGCAAATCTTCAGCACCAGTTCATGCAAACTATTGCCATGAAACTTAATTAGAGAAAACAATAAATAGAGCACAGTAAGTATTGCTGGTTTGGAATGATGGACTAGATAGCCCAACCTGAAAATAGGTACTTGTTGACACAGCCATAGAATGGTTTGGATTGGAAGGAACTTCAAAGATCATCTCATTCCAACCTCCCTGCCAGGAGCAGGAACACCTTCCACTAGACTGGGCTGCTCAGGGCCCCATCCAGCTTGGCCTTGAACACATCAGGGGTGGGGCATCCCTTCCAGCTTCTCTGGACAACCTCTGCCAGTGCCTCATCATCCTCACAGTAAAGAATTTCTTCCTAATATCTATGTTTACCATCTTTCAGTTTAAAATCATTCTCCCTTGTCCTATCACTACATACCCTTGTCAAAAGTCCTTCTTCATGTCTTTCAGGCCCCCTTTAGGTACAGGAAAACAGCTCTAAGTCTCCCTGAAGCCTTCCCTTCTCCAGGTTAAACAACCCCAGCTCTCTCAGCCTGTCTTTGTAGGAGAGATGCTTCAGCTCTCTGATAATTTTGTGGCCCTCCTCTGGGCTCATTCCAATAGGTCCATGTCCTTCCTTTGTTGGGGAGGATGGAGCACTTTGTTGGAGCTGGATGCAGCACTCCAGGCGGGGTCTCACAGAGCAGAGTAGGGGGAAGAAGCCCTGTGCTGTGGAATCCCTCCACAAATCCTTCCTTGCTAACCATGGTTTGCTGTGGAAAATTATTATAACTTCTCTCTGATTGTGTTTTCTGGTTATGTTCTCCTGGTTTCAGCTGCACAACTAAAAGCTGTAATGATTTCTGTACCTTGGAGAGTTTTATTCACCCTCTGCTGTCTGACAGAAACACAGAAGCCCATCTTTCCAGAATGAAACATGATGTGATTTGCCAAAAGCTGTTCAACAGAGATCTACATAAATATTGTCTTCACCAGGTTCACCTTCAAAACCTCACTTCACCCAACAGCCTCTGCATTCTGTGCTCCCTCCAGAATTAAGATACAATCCTGATTTTTTAACAAGTGATCCCAGTCAAGTTATTCAGTCCTCTCAGTTCACTAGATCTCTTAAGAGGACAGAATCAATAAAGTTTTTAAGCCCTTAGGTAAAAAAAAACAAAAAAAACCAAGTTCTTTCTAAAATCACCCTTTTATTTATGTGGCTGTTTTGAAGGTGGTAGAATTGAATTTACCTCAGCTTCACTTACACTTCCTGTCTACATCTGCATTGAGTCACTGCCCTCACACCAAAACAGTGGGCAGCAATACAGAATAAAACACCTAATATTCATACAAAATAATATTCCATGTTTTGCCACTTTGTGAAAACAGCAGTTTTCCTCAGCAGTATCCCCCTTGCTCCTTGCTCAGCACAATTGCACAATTAGTTGCTCTACCTTCTCCCACATCTGAGCTCGGCAAAAACTCAACACCTGCTGGTGCCCGGAATCTGATCTTTTTCCTGTTGTCAAGATTAGTTTCTGCTGGGTTCCCTTCTCCATGTAATAGTCACAGGCTGAGGATTACCTGAAGATCACACCAGGCTGAGGACAACACAGCTTCCTGAAGATGCTACCTCAGTTATTTTCTAACATAAATGTGCTTTCAAACAAAATATATTTCCTTTAGGAAAATTCTTCAAGGGACTCAAACCACTTTCTGAGGAAATGTGGGGTTTAAGTTCTTAAATAAGTATAGACTGTTATTTTCGAACAGAAATGAGTAAAATTATAGACCTAAGCCTAAGATTGAAGCCTGTCTTTATTTCTTTCCATTGTTCATCTGTCTTGAAAAAGTAATTTTAGTAATTTTAAAAAAGCAAATATATGTTCAAAGTATGTACACATACATGAATATAGGTAAATTACAGGTATACAACATAATATTTTTTATTTTATTATGCATAAAACAGATATAATATGAAAAGTTAAACACTAGCAGTCATTCTTTATTATCAATCAATAAAACAAAAATAACTCTTGTAGCTGACTGCAAATACTTTTACTACTACAGGCTTTGCAAGGTGACCACTATATTTTCTAATAATATGATAATGAGCTGATTGTACAGTACTTACAGGATGCTTTAGTGCACACAGCTCATAAAGCACACAGCCAAGAGACCAAATATCTCTGTGAATAAGAAGTAATTAAAGTTTCAGTGAAAAGTCTATAATGTTTTCATCCATGTAATCAGTACCTCTTCTCAGCTCCCAAATTTATTATAATTATTCTGTCACAGACTGGTACAAATTTTATTTTTTTTCTTAAGATGCACTAAAAAGAACAACTAGAAATTTATCTTTAGTTGTGGCATCAATGTTTCTATGGTATCAATTAAGTTTTATTATTATAATTGGAAAAGGTGCATGATACAGGAAGTCTGCTTAATATTTCATGCAGGATGAAGGACAAAGCTGATTCCATAGCTGAGGAGATGACAAGGGAGTAAACTTGTGTGAATAGCACCTCAGAGCTGAGATGCTACTCTAAGCTCCAGAATATTTGGTGTTGATCATATTCTCCACACAGAGAAGGGGGTCTAGATGCACTCACCTCCTGACTTCACAGTGCTTCTTATCTGTATTTCATGGTAAGCCTCAGACCTATCTGTCTTTCCTGCAAGTGGCTATTGCAAATTTCTAAATTAGCCAAACTAACAGCTTGCATTTGAGTGTATGTTTATAAATGATTAATAAGTGTATCAAAAATTCACACACTAGGAACTGTAAAGATGCATTGGTTATTATACCTTGAAAGAAATTTAGTAATTGATGAAGAAGCAGATAAGCAAAAGGAAAAATACTGGTTTACATTTCCCATCACTACTAACAAGAAGTATTAAAGGAGAGTTTAAAGTGTAAGTAATTTTATAAAGCCAAAACATATAATTATATTAAGCCTGTAGATTAATCACAGCAAAGTCATGATTGCTATATTTTGAACATTTTAAGTGAAAATACTACTGACACTGGTGTATAGTATAAAGTAGTTGTTGTGTACAATGATACACCTAATTATTGTACACGATAATACAAAACTTCACATAGGGTGACCACGAGAAATTCCCAAGCTCTGCACAAATGCTGATTTAAACCACATTACTAAAACCATATTATGAGTTCTTTCACACGTGCACATGAATGGGAAGGCAGAGACTTACGTTTTGTTGTTGTATGGTCGATTTTCACATATCTCAGGTGAAAGGTAATAGGGGGTCCCTACACAGGTATGGGCAAACTCTGTAGTGCTAAGGAAACACAGTGAACAAAAAGGCTTACTCACTGGAAAAGTTTACACACAACTGAACTACAGACTTCTCTGCCCCAGGTTAAAAGCCTATGGGGGACATTACTTCTGCTCTCCAAATAGTTGAATAATGGAACACCCCATGAAAAACTACAGCATTTCCCATTTGTGTGTAAAATGACCCACAATTGTAATAGTGGAAAGTGTTTGCACTTCAACAGAAAGCACAGAAATTCCCTGTCTTTGTCTTGGCCCATGAGCATTTAATTGTATTTTTTCTCTTCTATATAGCTGAGGAGGAGAATGTCAGGGCTTTTGTGGAAACCTGGCATCCAGACAGTGCCAACTCACCACAGAAACTTAACCCATTAGTTACAGGAGGAAAAGTACTGTCAAGCTCCAATTATATTGTTGTATAAGCCTATTATATAATTTTTAAAATGTTTGTACTTGGACATTCAAATTCTGAGGTTTACTGTCTATCTGCTAGGTACTGTTCTGCTTTGCAGAAGCAATACTTACAGCAACTAAGCCCTGAACATTTCTAAAGGAAGGCACTTTGGGTGTCAGTAGTTTACATGCTGAGAGCTGATCTGTCAAAGATAATTGAAAAAGCACAAAAAGAGATCAAACCTAAGCATTTTCCTGTTGTTATCATGCCCCATGACATGTTTTGGCCACACCCAATCCCTATCCAGGATAGGCCAACCTTGTCCCCAAAGCCATTAAAAATAAGGTCTCTCTTTTTGGGAGAAAAACACAGATGAAAGGCCAGCCATGCCATGTTGTCAGGCTCAGGTCATTGTTTTGGGTCTTTTTAAAAATTAACATAGGCTCACTCTTGGAGGACACACAACATCTGTACAAACTCTCTTCCTTTACTCTCTCCTTAGTTTCAAATGCTCTTCACTTCTGTTTTTATGGGGTAACAGAAGTTATTACCAACAGCTGCATTGGCAGCAAGCGTGCCTCCAAAATCTCTTTATGTCAGTTCCACAGAGAATAGGCAAAGGCTGTAGCTTCTCCACCCTATGTTCTATACCTAGCAAAAGTCTAGTTACAAGGCTAGCTATGTCTGTGGTTCCATTCAGGAGAGCACGTTTTAGGATAAGAGGAGAAAATGTAGCATTGGCCCCTTTGTATCTCAGACCTCTTGAGCAAGAACAATCCACAAACAATTTGCATGTTCAGGCTGCATTCTGGACATTCACAAACATTCCTGTTTGGTGCAGGTCACAGACTGATTAAACCATGCTTACCTGTTCAGCTGTCTTGCTATGCCAAAGTCTCCAAGCTTTGCTACCTTTCCATTATTGCTAAGAAAAATGTTCTGCAAATAAACCCAAAAATTGTATATCATAATGAAACATATGCAGAACTTAAGCATATGTTTCACAGGACAAAATAATCCCTTCTCCAGTACCAGTTTTACTACCTGTGCTTTTACATCTCTGTGTAAAATCTTCTTGTCATGAATATGCTTCAAGCCCAAGGAGATCTGCACAAACCAACTGAGAATCTGCAATGAAAGTTACAGAGGACAGATACCTATGAATTTGTTTGACTCTAATGGGGCATCTAGCTGAAATATATAAAATAAAGACAACAAGAAAATCTAAAATATATAGAACATATACAATGTAAAACAGTAAAAAGAGTATTTTTAATGTTAATGCCATAGACTTTTCCTTTACATTTACAGCTATCTCTAAACTAAATGGAAATAGATACCTACCCTACTTCCCTTATCCCCATCAAGTTTTCTCTGATTGTGCCAGGACATGCACTTGAACAAGGACTGAAGAATCATGCCAAAGGAGAGTAAGAACAATAGACTTTTTTTATGAAGTGATGGAGTGCAAATAATTAAGACAGAATTTGTAGTCCTACTGAATGTGTTCCAGGAACCAAAACAAAAAACAAACCAAAAAAAAAAAAAAAAAAACCCAAAAAAAAAACCAAAAAAAAAAAAAAAAAAACCCAAAAAAAAAACCAAAAAAAAAAAAAAAAAAACAAAACCCAAAAACAAACCCAAAAACAAACAAACAAACAAAAAAAAGAGAGAGAAAAAAATATGATGGACACGAGGTGAAAGAAGTGAGCTATGAAGAAACCTGGATAATAAGTAAGCATATGTGTTTATCCTTTATCCTTGGCCCAGTACAGCTTTCAAACATATATTTAACTTCCAATGTACATATGCCTTTTAAAATAAGGGCCTTCACACCAAATTCTAAAACAAAACTAAAAAACTACAACCTGCTGATAAAGTTCTCTATTTAGAAAAATTCATGCACATGAAAGACTTTGAGTCAAGTAATAACCTTCTATTCAGCAATGCTTGACATTAAATAGATGATTTCCTGATTTGGGCTGATGCCACAAATGAGGCTTTCTAAGAAGCACATTTAAAAATATAAAGAATTTTAATACTATTATGTAAAATTGGGAACACTTGCTTTCATTTTTTTATCAGTAGATGTATCTTTAGTTTCTATAATTCATTCTTCTGTCTGTATTTCTTTTGCCTTGCTTTGGATATGTATCATTTGGTGTCATTGTCAAGGGTTTTGTGCATTGGTTTTCTCCTTTGTGCTTTCATGATCTGTGGGTTTGTCCTCTCTTTATTTTCTTTCATGTTCTCTCTGCCTCTAGTATGACTCCCAATAGGATCTTAAAATTCATTATTACTGAACCAGTAATTCACTTTCAACTGACTTCTCCACCAAAGAGTTCTTCTTTTACTACTAAAGCAAAAAGAAAAGTCACAATAATTTTTTCCCTTCAATTTTATGCCTTAGAGTATATTTCCACTAGCAGGTTGAATACTATCTACTTGGTTTCTAAGGAAAATTTCATTGTACCTGCAAAAATAGTTTTTATTTATAATTAAACAACCCCAGAGTTCAGTCCAGTAATTCCTACATAAAGAAAATTTCCTTCAGAAGGTTAAGAGTTAGTAAAAAAATAAAGGAATAAGTAAGGAGTAGTGGGAAATTCTAATTCTGTAAAATGCAAAACTTATCGTACTCACCTATTTACAAAATAAAATATACACGAACATGGCCCAAAAGCAGTCAGATATCTGGGCTTGTTTCTCTGTGCTGGTTTAACATTTTAAATGGCATCAGAGAAATTTTAACCAAAATAAAATGAATGAGAGATTTACCACAGACTTTAGTATAAAGGAGGATATACCAGGATGCAAATAGCACCAACAAATTAAGAATTTGTACATAATACATCCTCTCCATAATTGGAAAGCACTATTTAAAAGGTCTTCAGGGTTTGATGGGTGTGTTACTACTGTAAGGAAAAAGTACATCTGCGATGCAAAGAGCAATAGGAGGAAGGGGGCATTAAAAAAGTCATCATCATACTGCTAATGAATTAATTTCAGCTTTTAAAGAGTGCAAAAAAACCCCTTTCTACACTCCAATTAAAATAACCAAAGTTTTCTTCATAAGTTCAGTTATTACTGAGTAATTCAAACCATGTGTTTCACATAGTAGGTTCTTCCCTCTAAAGAAAATGTCTTTCACCTGATCTTCATCAAACAGCACTCCATGCTGCATATTTATCCTCTTCATTAAATCTCCACCATCACAGTATTCCATCACAATATATAGCATGTTCTTTTCTGGAAGGAAAAGCATAATTTTGCCTTTATTCCTGTATTATTCATTAACACAGCAACAGCTTGTTTTTATTTTTATGGTTCTTCTTTCAAAAGGTAGCAATTAACCTCTACCTACTCCTCCATTTCAAAGGCTAACTGAGAAAAAATAGATACTTCCAGTGAAACCTGATGCAAAAATAAGATGTGAAAGTATATTTAAATGGAGATTCAGCAAAATATTAAATACATGAGGGAAACCCTTAAAAAACCCAACTAACAGATGTTCTTACAGGAAACTTAGCAGAATGCTTCAAAGTTCAGGGGTTTTTTTGCTCAATAACTAAGTATGGAGTAAGGCTTAGGGAAAAGGTTAAAAGTAGACAATATTCCAAAAAGCAAAAATAAACACCAGGGCCTGGTTGATAGAAAAATTCAACCTATTCTTATGTCTCTGGGGTTAGAAGACTATCTGATTTACATGTCTCCTAAAACATTTACATTTAGCCCTTGTCACAGAGAACAATTTGAACAGAAGCTGCAACTACAGCTTTTATTACATAAGGCACTACTTATGGCAGGTGTCAGAGGAAAAATAAATACAGGGACTTAGCTTACATGGTGAATGGAATTCCTCCTACCTCTTTCAGTCCTGAAGAATTCTTTATCTTTGCCTGATAATTCAAAATACATCTGAAGAAAAAAGGCTAGCACAGCATTATGAGATTGATACTGGATCACTGGAAAGACAGTACTGTATCAAGGCTTGAAATGCCAATACTGTTTTTTACATTCCAGATGCTGAAAGACATTTTCAAGTGTACTAATAGATTGCATTTCTATTTAATGGCCTTTTTTTGTGCTTGCCTGTTTTGTCTGTGTGTCTGTACATGCATACATAAGTATGTATATATGTGTGCATGGATATATGATGTATGCAACATAATGATATGATGTGGATAAACAAAATCTGAGAGAATCCAGAGGTTAGATCAGATAAAATGATCTTTCTTTTTCTTGCCTATTTCCTCAGCCTTTTGTCCTATTCCTTGCTATACTCAAAAGCTCTCTTCTATTGAAACTCCTAGAAAATTAAACTCCCATAAAAAATCAAGACTAAAGTTCAACTTGTACAGTACAGACACCTCAGGATCTAGGATTCATGCCAAATACCCACTCATACATGTGGCAAACACAAGTGATGCCTGAATTTGATGCCTCATGTCCATTCCTAAGAGTTGAGATCTTTTCCCACATTTCAGTAAGGCATTAGGGACAGGGCTGAGGGAGGCCAACACCAACAATGTAGATTTTCTGCCTTCCACTCCTTCCACCACAATTAACACAGAAATGTTGAAAGTGAACCTTGCAAAGAAGCATAGAAGGTTACAATATTTGCATGCTTCATCTTAGCCAGCAGAACGACTTCTTTCTCAGAGGCTTCTTTTTCTTTCACAGGCATCTACAAACAATTAAGAAATTAAATGCTAGCAATGATATATTTAACCCTTTTCAAAAATAGTTACATCATTACCAAACTATTCCCACTAATACAAAAATACAGTATACCAAGACGATGTAGAAATATTATAAAGTATGGTGTATATATAACATAAAAAATAAATTTGCAGTGTATGTTTAAAAGTGTATTGAAACAGAATTGAAGTCAACCCCAATTTTGACATTTTATAAACAGGTAAATGTATATCTTTACACTTAAGTTAAAGTTCTTGACAAGAATTCCCTTAAGAATTTGAAGAGTATGGATGTAGATGACTCTGTAATGCTAATAGCAGTGATGTCAAAAGATTAAAGTAAACAGAAAAAAAAAATCTTTCATTTTACTGGTGTTACTTGTTCTTGTAACATTTCAGGCAAATTCTTTGCCCTGCTACATTAATGGAAAACTTCCATTTAGTTTATTATGATCACACTTCTATCAATACTACTTAAAAATTCATTTCTCTGAGTCTCTATCCTTCAAGAGGTCCTCTTGTATTTATAAAGTTTCTTACCCTCATTCTTAAGAAATATTTTTGAAATGTAACCTTTAAAGATTCAAAAACCAGTAACTGAATAAAACACACTCTACCATATAAAAATCTTTTGACTTCAAAGTAGCAATTTTCTGTCTCCAGTTTCTGATTTTTTGAACAAGTGGGATTCACAGCAGCTATTATTCTAGTTGCACATGAAAATCTAAGATTAGAAATGCATGGGGTTTATTGTCACGAGCAGAGAGAGAAACTACCCATCTTTTCATGTAGCTGTCATTATTCATGTGTCAGCTTTTCCAGGTTTGAATCTGGAAGACATACAGCTCTTTCTAGAACTCATTCTTCTACTGTAATTCTCTAATATATTAGAAATTCACTGGGATGGCCCAGAATAGCAACAGACCTGTCAAAAGCATGTAGGCACTCATTGAAACTGACTGTTAAAGCCCCTGCACTGAAATCACAGAGATTTTAATTGCCTTTATGGAACCAGATACAGCCGTGGTTGCATTCCCCCAGCACCCGAGCAAGTGGCCCTCAGCTGCCTCTGCAGTCCATGGGAAGAAGACAGAAGTTTCATGGCCCAATTGAGCTCATTCTAAATCAGAAATCTAAAATACGTGTGATCAACAGCTTCCTAGAAAGACTTTATTCTCTTGTTCCCCTTGAAAGGGTGTCTGGCCAAGCAGCTCAAATGCTGACAGAAACAGAATGGAAACTTAAAATCAGATGAGATGAATCCAACTGCCATAAACATAAAAGAGAATTGGAAATACTCCATTGTGAATTACTCATGTCTGAAAATATGGATGTAGGAAACAAGGAAATTAAAAAGCTTAGAGAAATTTACCACAGAATTGTGATTTGTTATTTTAGTGGCAATATTTTCATTGTAGTTGAACCAACTATTACAGAATTTCAATTAGGAAGTGCCTCACATTGTAGGTAGAAAGAAGCTTTGAAAAGAACAAGAATGCAGTAAAATGCAAAGATTTAATATCAAAATATGTATTTCATCTATGCTTTTAAAATAATAAATCAGCAAAGAATACAGTCTTTGGAAAGCTTAGCTCTATATAATTGAGATGGAACTACAAAGGAGATAAAATATAATCTAAGTTCATACACAGCTAAATGCATGTAGCACAATCTGGTAAATATAATTCAGGTTTTGTTGTTTTACCTTAGTTAAATTGATCTCTTTGATAACACACGGCTCATTATGCATTTTTCCTTTTGCCAAGAATATTTTGCCAAAAGATCCTTCTCCAATTTGTTTAACGACTTCATATTTATCCATGATGTATTCCTCTTAGAGCAGTGGCTAAAATAAAAATTCCCCAAATTAGTACAGCACATAGTCATTGCTTTAACATCCGAGCTGGTGCTACTGAAATAGACGCTACCTTTAAAGACTGTAATTTTTATTACTTTTTATAACATTACTGCTGTTGATTCTTCCTAAAAATACCATGTCCTGAAAACATGCAGGTTATTGCAGATCTTAACTTTTAATAAGAAGCAAGTTTATGAGTCTCTCATAAAGAAAAGATTTTAAAAAATCCCAAAGTTAATGCATGGGAAGGAAGTACAGAGGAAGTACAGGATTATGATATGATTTCGTAAAATGTGACATTATTTCGTGAATGGAACAATACTGCAAAATCAATCTTAATGAAAAAAAATCATCTATTCCATACTGATTTAGTTTACACTAGTGTGATCTAACGTTCCAGCAAAATGAAAAGCCGCAGCAGACCACGGCCATTAGCGGTAGTCTGGAAACCTCTGTGGGGAACACTGAAGTCACTGGGTATTTGCAGTAGTTCTATAGGCAAAGCTGCACGCCTGAATATGAGCAAACACTTCAAAACTGTTCTTGTTGGTCGTCCTGAGTTTTAGCAAGGGAGATTAACTCCGATGCCAGACGTTCCCCACCAGGCAAGCTCTGCGACAGGCTCCATCGCTGGCAGCCTCCGAGCGCCGCTGGCAGTGCCGGCAGTGCCAGCAGGGCCAGCAGGGCCAGCTTGGGTCGTTCGGGATTTCGGTGTCTGGGTCAGAGCCAGCTCCTGTCGGCAGACACAGCTGAGAGCGGCACTCGGCACGATGCCCGCGCAGGGGTGAGCCCCGCCGGGCTCAGCCCCGCATCCACAGGGGAGAGCCCGGCCTCCCGCCGCCCGGGAGC